>CM040990.1:18126349-18153849 GCA_022985145.1 Pangasius djambal
TTTGAGTATTTTTCTATGTTATGTTCATGTTTATGTTCATAAACTTTTTATTTAATAAAATATGTTTTCATAGTTTGTGTTGTCCCTTATTATCAATGCAAAATGGTCACTAACTAAAGAGGATTTATGCTGATATTGCCCAAAAACCCTATTTTGTTCAGGCGTTTCCAAACTTTTGGAGGGCAGTGTACATACATACGTGCATTATTTTTAAATAAAATTATATATAATATATTATATAATTATATATATTTTTTACAAATAATAAAGCAGAGCAGTTTTTCTTGCTCAAGATGAGAAAACTATCCTGCTTTATCAGGATGGAGTGAGCAGAAGAGCTTTGATGAGATGAGGAGTTGTTTTCATTCAAAGGGCACCATTTCGGTTGCTGTAATTAAATCGGTCTAAGTGAAACAGGTGTTGACTAATGTAAATGATAATGACAGCAGCACAGATGCTAATGCCACATTGTTCCAGCAGCGCAGATAAGATTAGAATTCCTAAACATCCATGCGAATAGCTCTGCTTCACTCCCCTGCAGAGAAAAGCACAGCAAACAAGCCAAAATATACTGGCTCACGTTTCACATGCACATTTCGGCGAGAAACCTGCAAGGAAACCTGCACTGTGCACTCATAAAGTGCAGGAGAAATCAGCTCTCCAGTAAAGCTGGCGTAGTCCAAAATGTACAAGTCTTAATTATATACATTATAATTCACTCACAGTTCTACAATTTAAAATAAAAAAGTTATTAATCCTAGGAAGATAATACAACATATTCTCTGTAAAGCAATATTCTGAGAACTTTTAGCTCATATGCATTACTTCTTTGTTTGATTATAGTTATTTAATACAAAGTGTATTCAAAGTATTCACAAAAAAAAAAAATCCAGATCTGATGACATTTTTACTCAATGTAAAGCTCAACTATAATTTAATCTAAAATATCTATTTAAAAAAAGAGAGAGAGAGAGAGATTAAAGATGTTCAAGAGCAAATTTGCCCAGTGTGTAAAATAGCCTGACCAGTGAGCAAAGATCAGGGATTATGCTACAAACAGCTCAGGGCAACGGCCATTGTGTCCATCACACATGGCTCTGTTTTCTTTCCTTCCTCCTTTCTCTGATTGCACACAATGCAGGTGTTACACATGCTCCAGCAGGTCAAGTTAACACTGTTTGCCTAAAGGATGTTCCTCGTTTGCAAAGAGAGTAGAAAAAAAGAAGATGTGCACTACTCACAATGGCATCTGATATGTAATGGAGAGAGACTGAGAGTTCTCCCCCGACCCCCCACCCTTTTTTTTTTTTTGCAAACCATATAGATTATTGTCTAACAAATCAGGCAAAATCTCTATATTTTATTTAATGATCAACTCTCTGTAGAGTGAGTTTGCCTTTTTCAGTGCTTCACACAATTTGCTACAACTATCAGAGGAACATCAAATTGTCAGGGCACTGATAAAGATAAATAAATAAATAAAAAAAAGCTGTATGTAAACCTCGTTAAACCACGTTTATGATAAAATACCCAATTTGATTAGGTCTGCCATTTGTAGTCCTATTCAAGATAGTCTGCTTGAAAAAGAATGACCTTGCCAAATCAGATTGAGAAGAACAGACCACAGTATGTATGGCCTAATGAGCTGATAATGACAGTGGCCAAAAGGTGTGACTTCATTTAGTGGCCCCTGCATACCACTGAGATAACAAAAGGCCTGAGCATGTCATTAGGATAGACTATAGTCTGGACTGAATAAGACCTGTTAACAAAAGCTTGAAGGGAATCCACAGAAAGCATTTAACACTTAACACCTTCGCCATGTTAGTTTTTCTTTCCGAGCAAGTTCCTGATTGCTGTCGAGGAAATACTTAATCCTGTGAAACGCTCTCACATTTTAATGCCGAATTTATGTGAGTATACAGTATGCGCTTGATGTGATGTCAGTTCTAAAGGATAATTATACTTAAACATTCGGAGGAGCCATTATCAAATTTTTCCTTTTTTTTTGTGTGTGTTTTTAAAATAGGCCCATAAACAGCACTGAAATAACCTGTGTGTGTGATATAGCCTCTGTGATTAATCAAAGTAGGACACAATTACACTGGAAAATTTGAAAGATATTTAAAACACAAATCAGTGGGTTAATATTACAAGCCATGTAAGGGTGTGGTGTGAAATTGTCATGTAATTATAACAACATAAGATTTTAAAGTAAATGCTAAATGCCATGTAACACAGCTGTAGTGCAACTATTATTCGCCTATAGGGAAAGTCATGACAATATTATTATAAGGTTAAGAATGAATGGAATTATGAAATGAAGACTTAAAAAAAAAACAGACTTGCTTGGAGCACTCTCAGTAGTCAATTAGGACAATATAGGAATAGAATTTTCTATATACATTTTCAGCTTTAAAGACATTCGAACATATATCGAGTGACACTAAGAAATATCTATTTGTGTCTTGATTATCGAAAACAATGGATTTAAGACTATTTATTATTTATCATGCTATAAGTTTTTCCACATGTAACGATGTGATCACAAGAATTAGTCATGTGGTATAATCACACCTACCTGTGAAAAATGAAGGGGAAGCAGTATACTGGTGTGACACTATACTGTCACGCTAGTATACTGTTTCCCCTTAATTTCACGTTAGTTAGTAAGAAACTTCAGATTAAGAATCTAATCAAACAGATAAAACTCCACTATCTGAAAGCCACTGTGTTTCTCTTCGACCCCCCTGAGTCTCCACTGGAAGCACTAACAGGATTTACCGAGGCCTCAGTCCCAAATGGAGGGCTGTTAGCATAGCGTGAATGTTATCAATGCTGTCCCACCTCTTTGCTATCAATTCTCCCCCTCCACCTCCAGCCCATCTTTTGTCATTTCCCTTATCAGCCCTACTCCATCACTCCCTCTAACAGAGTAGTGGCACTGTAAGCGAACCACCAATGGGAGGATGGCTTTGTTAGGAGATCGAGCAGGTCCTGCCCCCCGCTCTCTCTCCTGGGTGTGATTTGATTGACGGCCCCTGCGTGGGCTGAGTGACAGGTGGCATTCGTTAGCCTGTGACAAACACTGCGGGCCTGGCTCATGTGAAGTCCCCGGTGGCGTGTGTATGCGTGAGTGTGTGTGTGTGTGTGTGTGAGATCAAGCTGCGACATGAGGCCTGCATTGCCTAATGTGCCTTATTACCACATAGAAAGCACTTAAGATGTTTATTTCCCACTTCATATGCCTGCTCTGTGTTTATGATTTGTAATATGATCATTCTGATGTGCAGTGTGCTAATATTCACACTTTTACCGCCTAGTCGCACTATGATGCCCTACACGGCACTGTGTTATATGTGTTTGACAATCTATGTGTTTCTACGTGTTTCTAAGATGCTGCACTGATTTGCCAAGTCAAATTCATGTGTTCTGTCTTTATTTTGAAAAAAAAAATAATAATACTTCTGATTTATTTGATCTAATTATCATATTTGCTTTGCCTGGTGGTCCAAATGCATGTACATGCATTAATACTAATGACTTTGGGATTGGAGGATATCCCAAAGTATACCCAAAAAAGAAAGAAATATGGTGTAGATAGAAAAATATAACATTTGACATGCCTCCACACCTTTACAGAAAAGTCACAGGAACGTCACATGATTCACATTTTTAGATAAGTTATGATTAACACATTTTTCACATGTAGGTGTGATTGTAGCACATGAAGAATTCTCATGGTCACATTGTCATGTGGAAAAACTTATGATCGCATGAGAAATGTAGGGTTATTTTTTTCACTGAGGGCAAATGTTTTATACAAGATGGAGTATATGGAACATCTATGGAATATTACAGTTCTCCGCTCAATAAATCAATTTCGGGAGGAATTTGTATGAAGTAGAACAAACAATAATCATGTGGTTGAATTTCGTTCCATCTCATTTTGAAAAACACTAACCCTGACCCTTAGCCTAACTTTATACCTTTGTATCTTTTTATACAGTTTCAGTTGTGTGCCTTTTTCTCCTTTGGACACATTTTCTCCTTTGGTCCCATATAATTTGTTATGCCATGGAGCTCCTTTCTGTCACATGACAAAAATCCAGTCTGACAGGATGAAGTGTGTCTTTTCACACCCTTACAAGAGACAGCTACGTGTCCTGGAGTGTTACCATGTTAGCCTAATAAATATCATCTTTTTCTTCCAGTGACAACAATGTCGACTCTTTCATCACACCAGCCAAGAATGTCACATGGCGCGGCCGAGACTCAAACCTGGCACTAAGCACCACTTTCATAGTGACATTCCTGTAGAATATAGCAAAAGCAATTATATAATGAGTTCAGGCTACCTATAAGGAACAAAAATGGTTTATTTGGTGTGTCAGTACATCAAAATGGAATTTATATGCAGCTGTCAAAATAACACGAGTCAAGTTTAATGAGGTGTTTTAATTAGTTTTTTTTTAAGACTAACTTAAGCTACAACCTATTTCTATATATTAGGCTTCCTAATTCTAATTATTCAGTCACTATTCCAACATTATTCTATTATTCATGTATTACAATAAAAAGTTGTTATATATAACGATTACAGAAACGGTTAAGATACACAGCATAGTGCAGTACATGCGACGTTGGAGAGCGACTTGCAAGTATCTTGCGTTTGAGATTAACAAATGTGCTTTTATGCAGCCGTTTTCTCCCACCTAGCGCTCACAATCAGTACCTGGGGTGCTTGTAAAGCATCTGTGATGTGACATCTACATTTCGGGCCATTTGTAAAACAAAGGCTACAAGGAAGCTGGAGGCCTCGGGCCCTCGGTTTCGCCCCCCCCTTCCCCGGCACAATAGCAGGCCAGGAGTGCAGCGGTAGGGAGCAGCCCTCAGATGGAAATGAGCAACCAAACCAACAATGTAGCGCCTAATCTCTTCAGAGAGCCAGGAGTCAGTTACACACAGCAGTGTGGACCTCTCTGTGCTTTTCACTACAAGCGGCTTTGCCATTGAAACAGCGGCCCCCCTCCCACACCTTTCCTCCGAGCACATACACACATACACATACAGCCTGACCCCCCTCGTGTGCAGCCGCAGGATCCCCTTACACGCAGGCCAGATACAAGCTACAACAGAAGGAGTTGGGGTGTAAAAGGCTTGAGGGGGGTGTTCTAGGCCCCTCAAAGCACAGGATTAGAGCTAATGTGCCCTCCCCAGGTCCTAATCTCTTCAGAGGGGCGATTTTGTTTGAGGGCTGCAGGGCAGTCAGATAAGTATCTATTACAGCAAGTCCTTCTTATCTTTCCAACACCCCCCGTCAGAAAACGAGGCCCCAGAACCACTCGCATGTCCACCCTCTCAGCCCTCTGATACCTCCAAGCCGCAAAAGCAAGTGCTGCCCTTTTTAAGCGGCTAAGCTGGAATTAAGGGCTCAAGCCTTATGGAGGGCCAACAGGGCCCATATTTACTCCATCTGGGGAGCTCAAAGCCGAGCGATTGAGGTGAATCAAAGGCAGGGTGAAAAGAAAGGAGGAAAAAAAAGAGGCTGGTCTTTTCTGTCTTGCCGATTAGCTGAAGGGAAGACGGGAAGCTGCGCAGGGACCAAAATGGGAGATCTGATAGGGTGTAATCTTGTTAGGATCATCCATGAGTGGGATGAAAAGACGGAGAATGGCATTTATAATTATAAGTTTTCAGGAGCTGATTGGGAAAAAAGAAAGCACTCAGAGCCCAAATTTACCCATGATACCCATAATTGTCCCTGAGCAGAAATTCTTTAACATACACTGTCTAGTCTTTTCTTAAGATTCCTTTAAGGCTCGTCATATTTGTGTTTCCTTTACCAGCTTTGTATTACTCTTCATTTGTTTGCTGCTCATAATTTGTGAATTCGTTTTATCCCAAAATCAGGTTTTTATTGCAAAAGAACTTGGCAAGAGTGTGTTTGACCCAGGCATTAGAGAGAAATGTGCTAATTATTAAAAATGACAGCATAACGATCAGCACAAAGGTGAGCCAATGCAGACAAAACCCCCAAGCACATATGAGTAAAAAAAAATTATATTTTTGTTCGTCAATTTAAAAAAAAAAAAATTGCATTACAACATATTTAAGCAGTACAAAAAAAATAAGCAAAAAAAATGTTACACTTAGAGCATAAGGCACAAATCAGTGTCTCCTTAAACAAGATGTCACTGGTATAATACTTCTCATTTACTATCTATTACTATTACTATTTTCATTTACTAACGAAAATCTGCAAAATAAAATACATTTTAAAATGTTCGTGTAAAGCTAAAAAATAACAACCAGGCAAAATGTGGTTCAGAAAGCCTTAGAAAGCATGTAGCAGCACGACAACTTCTGTATATTTTTATCATTAACAGAATAAAAAAATAAAACAGGTTCTTTTTTATCAGCCCGTATGACCTTGACCCTCATATTGTGTGAAGGAAAATAAAACAAGATACAGGAATGAAAACAAGAAAAAAAAGATATTTTTAGAGGTATAAAACCTCTAACACAAAAACATAAATAAAGCAGTCATAGTTTAATATTAGCGCATAGCTGCGAAATAAGAAATATACAGTATCCGTGTGTGGAACAAATACCAGGTCCACAAATGTTTCCACCGTAAAGAGAACTACTTGTACTTCAGCCGCTGCTGTGGCGCCGTATAGCAATGATGAGAGCTCAGCGGGAGAACTTCCTGGGTCTGAAGGCAGGGACGATGAGCTGATGCGGGACGCTCCTCTCCTCCGGTACGGGCGCCAGATCTTCCGCAGAACCCCATTTCTTCCGTGAGTGAAACAGAGACGTTAACTTCCTGTTGCGGCGCTCGGTCACCTGCGCTGGGCTGGAGTATCCGGCATCTTCAGGACAGAAAAGACATAACTCAAAACCAGCACCTTATATTACTCATATTGATTGATTGACTTTATTAATCCCAAAGGGAAATTCACATGTCACAGCAAAGCTCACCACACAATAATAGATAAAAAAAAAAAAAAAATGCTACTCATAGTGTTTCACAAGAAATTTGCAACAACCCCCTCCCCCCCTTTTATGTTTTTTTTTAGATAAATCAACTAGAAAATATTTTTTAAAACTATAAACAATACTGAATTAACCACTAACTACAGCCATAACAACAACCGCAGCAACAGTAAGATAATGAATAACTTTAGTAATGAATAAAACATGACATGGCATGCTGTTATAGAAATCCCAAAATGTTTATTCCTCTAATATTCTAGCAATTTGCCAATGATTATGTTTTTTTTTTTTTATTAAAGAATGACAAGTCATACTATTTATCTATTTATAGCCATGTTTACTCTAACGATGTAACTTGCAAAACTATTTTTTCATGTGGAGTGTCTGCTATAAAATCATATATATATATAGATATACAGAGTTGAGAAGTCATCAGAGCTGCGGTATGAGTTGTGTTAACTGTGTGAATAAGGGTTTACTAATACCTTTATTGAGGTGTGAATATGAATATTAAAAATGACTTTAATCATTTAAAATAAGCATGAAACACAACAGGGGTCATGCAGGAAGACGACTGAGGTCTAAAGGCAGCCCACTCCATATGTGGGTGTGCGAGTGACACAGCTCTATAAATACAAAAAAAAAAGAAAGAAAGAAATTCTGTATGACTGCGATTACTCACTCAGATCAATGCTCTCCTCTGCTTTCTGTATATTCAGGTAATGGGATGCTAAGTGACCGCTGTAGTCTCGCACATTTTCCTTAGCACCTGAGAGACAACACAGAGTATCAGTGTAAGCATATTATTATTATTAGCAGTAGTAGTAGTAGTAGTAGTAGTAGTATATATTTATTTATTTAAATTACAGTATATATAATTATATACCACAATCATTCGTGTTGCCCCTGTACTGAGAAAAATACTGAGTATAATAGAAGTCTAATGGCAGCTATTGGAGCATCAATAAGCCATTTTGCGAAACATATTTTTGTGAAATAAATTCATTTTTTTAATATATATATATAATAAATTATATGTTTATGCCACAGAGCTACTGAATTCTCAATTCTGATTGGTCAGAAGATTTTGATTCATTTTCTATTATAGCAACTCTGATTAACAGAGTTGATTAATTTCTGTATTAACAGCTAATTCGCATAACAGATTAGAATAATAAACGGGTTTTAAAAAAAAAAACATGATATTTAAAAAAGAAAAAACCTCTGACTGATATGGTGAAGTTTTCTGTGAGAAGACGTTTCTTTAACATTTTTGGAAGGGCTCTCCAGTGACAGTGCTGGATAGTCAGAGGTTTTGACAAGCAGCATTTTTTTTGTCTTATTAACTTCAAGAGAGAGGGGGGAAAAAAGAGTGGTGAGGGAGGCTCGTTCCTCTAACTTGTTTCGCAGATGTTCTATAACATTAAATGCAACTATAAACGGATATAAAAGCATTAGATGTCAATGCTTAATAAATTGATAAATTAATAGATTGTGATCATTGGCAACTGTTGTAGTATAAGAGGAATAAAACACTTCGGTGCTGATGTTCTGTTACAGGATGTATCAACTTTACATCAGACCGCTTCACACCACCCTGTCGCTGATTATTAGTCCTTACACAACTCCTTTACTTCTTCAAAAGGAAGAGTTTGCGCCTCAGTTTCTGCCTGATTGCTCCAGCTTTTTGAAAGTTGGATAAAGCTTTGCGAAGACTTTCTCATGTCTTTTCATCTCATCACAAGATTGCACTGTTAGTTTATTTAACTTAAATATTTACTGACGGCTTTCAACACCTGCCCTTTTTCTTCCGTTACAAGAGAGTTTGGAGTAGACTTCTGTTCTTACTACAGGAAACATGTCAATATTCGTATCTGTGGTAAATCACACATACTCTACACATGTGGTGCATGGCGATTAGCCTGACAACCACTGCAGTATCCCTTTAAAGATGTGAATGTTAGCATATTACAGCAAATCAAATCCATAATATTTACAGCAAATTAAGTCCGTAATTCTATGAGCAGAGGCTTACCGTATGTTTGGATAAGTAGATTAAATATATGCGCGTGGCCATGTAGTGCAGCAATGTGTAAAGGTGTGTATCCCTGTAACCAGAAAGGTTTTAGTCTCATGTGAAATATGTATAATATAGAAATAATAAAATGAACAAGAACAGTGAACACTTACACCCTGGCGCATCCCAAGCCGCAAATCCATCCAACACGCATAAATCAGGGAAGAATCAGGAAAGGAGAGAAAGACAGAAAGATGGAGGGGAAAAATGAGAGGTTGAGAGGACACAAATTAGGTAAGGTTACAGCAACAGACCCTAATGACAGCATGATAATTGCCTGGTAATTCAGTGCAATTGCTCCTCTCAGGGCCCAGCTATTGGAATACATGAGGACATTGTTTAGGGGAAGTGATTAACATGACACGGTTTGATTTATGAACATGCGCTGTGAAGCAGAGTCCGCGTTCATTTGTACAGCTGGATTTGGTGCTTTCCCTTTGAGACGAGTTATGTCAGAAGCTTGGAAACCAGGCAGGCATGTGAGAATGGCGTCACTGTACCTTACCAATTTCCCGTACAATCAGAGGGAAAACAAGGGCAGTTACTTACATGCTGCAGAAAAAACAAAAGACAGAAAAACATGTGTTGTTTAATTAATGAAGCATTAGGACAATAAATTAAGCCTGTGATACTGACAATAGTGTGTTCTAAACAGATAAATAAACAAGGCTACGCATTGGACTACTGGAAACTTTTTATTCAGTGGGACTTACGGCTTTGGTGTTGACGTCGGCTCCTGCGTCAGCCATCGCAGCAGCCATGTCCTCTTTTCCGTGCTTAGCAGCCCAGTGCAGAGCGGTCTGAGAAACACAGACAGCACTCAGTTCAACACATCACGTCTGCAGTACTGGACACGGCTACAAGCTAGTCAAACTACCTAATAACTATAAGATAAATATAATAACTTTTATAACGATGGGTTGTGATTTCCACCACTGACTGTGATTCAGTTACTGATGACCAAAAAGGTGTCTTATTCTAAGAAGTCTCAAACTGCCATCAGGTAAGACTTATGATACGTCAGAACGCACATGACAAGCATTTAGGGAAAAAGATTTAGGGAATTCTGTACATGCTAGTATACATCAATGTGGACCCTACATACTGCAGTGCATTGTGGGATCATGAGATACTCTCCAGTATGCTTTAGAAACTGATTAAAAAACAGCAGACTCTCTAAACAGTTCACTGTCACATACACATATATAAACAGAGACACAACTATAAAGACATACACTTTATTAAACATGTAAGATATGCTATGTTACTGAAGCACAAATTTACTTTATGACTATAATCCAACTATTTACAATAATATTAAGTACAGTACACAGATATGTACCATTTACTGATTAGACCTTTTTATTCCTCACCCACAAAAAACGGAGATATTTATAAGCATTTATAAAATTTTCTAGTTTTGAGCTATTGAGCTATTTATAGCTATTGAGCTATACGATTTTAGATTAGAAAAAACACTCTCATATAAGAAACACATCGGAAACATGACTGGTCTAGTTTTTCTTTTAACCAATTCGATTAAAGTGATCAGTCAGTTAGGCTTAGAACTATAATAACTTAAAACTAAGAAGCTCTTGGTGAGCTCTGCCATCATCACATCATTTAAAAAATACAGTATTATTATTATTATTATTATTATTATTATTATTATATGCTATATAGCTCAATTTGATAACCACCGATGGAATATATATATATATATATATCTACACACAGTACTGTGCAAAGATCTTAGGCACATCAAAGAAATGCTGCGGAGCAAAGATGCCTTCAAAAATAATGAAATTAAATGTTTCTACATTTAAAAAAATAACGTAGTAAAAGTAATAAATTAAACAACGTCAATATTTGGTGTGACGTTCCTTCAGTTTTAAAAAAAAATAGTAGTCTCAGGAACAGTGTGTGCAGTTTTATAAGGAAATGAGCTGTAAGTGTTACTGAGCATCTTGCAGAAGCAGCCGCAGCTCTTCTGGAGACTTTAACTGTCACACTCGCTTCTTATTTCTGCAGCAAAACCCAGCAGCCTTCATTATGTTTTTTTGTCTGAAAAGTGGTCTCTTATGTATTCTGCTGCTTTCTTTACTGACGTACAAACATTTTTCTGTAACATTTAATTTTGTGCTGGAAAACTAATGTTTGGAATCTAAAATGTTTTTGTACTGAGTCTATATTATAAGTTCGTACTAAAAAAGAAATAGGGTGACTAAGGCTTTTGCACAGTACTGTATATTATATTATATTATATTATATTATATTATATCATATTATATCATATTATATGATGCCACATAGAAGTACAGGGCACTAAACACGCATCATTTGAGGTTAGGAATAAAACACAACGGTTTAATAGTTAACAGGGTAGTGTGATGCCGCCCAGTGCAAAGTGATTTTATTACAACTGTTTTTCCATGTAACAGCATGTAGTCAATGATTACAGCTTTTTATTTGTCAAAGAATGATACGTCATATTATTCATCTGTTTATAGTTACAGTTTACATTGTGGAATGTCCGCAAAACCAGGTAGTTCCTGTTCTTACGTTATAGGGCCTATAAACAGTCATTCAATCACCTGCTCTTGAAGTTAATAACACGGAACGAAATATTGAGAAATCACAAAGGGTTTTCTGACTGTTACAATGCACTGACACTGAACACTATTCCAATATATGCTCAAAAAAAAAAGGTCTCCTTACAGAAAGCTTCCCCATATCAACGATTATTAGTTTTCTTTGTTTAATAATATTTTTAACATCTTAATCTTTTTATTATTCGATTATGTGGGGCATACATGTCCCTGTTTATGAGCTGTTACTATAAAATAATATAATAGTTTTATAATATATAAGTATGTATTACGTGTTAGAATGAGTGCATTATTATAAACCCGTGATTTGTCTGGCAGAAAATTAGAAGATCAATAAACATCATCTGATTTGAAAGTTCAACAGTAATGTGATTAGTTAAATTAAGTGGCTCGTTGATTCCTTCTTTAGTTAAGATCACAGGTCTAATCCCTAACAAGGCTTTCTGGGAATCACACAATCCCTAGGCAACATGACCCGAGCTTTAATACATGAGCTGTGCTCGGCTTGCTTTTCCTGGCCGCTCCTCGCTCCAACGGCTCCCACAATGCCAGAAAAAGGACACGTCCGTGGGCTTCTATCGGTCACTGGAGGAGGGGCCCAGCTGTGCAAGGAGAGGACGGGTTCCTGCCATCTAATGGCAGCCTAATTACAAAACAACAAACCAGTGTGCCCACTGCGGGGGAAGCTGGGGCCTGTCACCCAGTGCAAGATTGATGATGTTGGTATGACCCTGTGATGGAGGACCCACCCAGGCATCAGCCCACTGACAAGCCCATCAAGAAGACACAGGGCCACCACACACACACAAACACAAGCTGAAGCTACAATAATGGACATGTACAGAGAACACAAGTGGTGGATTCTACATGCACAAACCCGGTGTTTAACAAAACACTGAGGCTAAAATAGCACAAACTAGAAAGCAGACAGATGTACAGTGATCACGTGTACACACACGCTTTCGTTCCTTCAAAGGCTAGCCAGGTTTGTACAAGACGACTCACTATTCTTATCTTCGAACAGTGACAGTAAGAAATGGAAAGACTGTTTTCGAGTCCATAAATTGTTGAAGAATGTAAATAATTTGGGTGAATAACGGAATAATGAAATCAGCCTGACATATTAAAGAAAAGAGTAAAATGAAGCTCTTTTAGATGTGTATTAACACGATCTGCTTATAACGTGGTTTTTACCTTTTCTATCATTTATTTTTGTTGTTATAAATCGTTTGCTAAAAGAATTACACTACATTAGCGGCCTGCGAAAATTGCCAAAACAGCTGCTGTTACTGTTGTTTCTCATCTATATTCCACTGTATGTGTCCTGCGGCAGTGGGACGACCCTCAGCCCCTCCTCTAAGCTCGGCCCTTAAGACAGATTGTGATAAATGGAGTCTGGCTCTTCTATCTACGGACCCATTGTCCTCGCTGTCACCCTCTCGAGACGGATTGGTCATCTCGCCGTTTGAGCGACAGGCCGACAGGTCTCTGGGGGCGTGGAGTGACGGACGATGGCCAACAGGATGTGGAGTCTCCTGTCCTTATTGCTCAACTTCCTGTCTAGGCCCTGCAGGGTGCCCCTCTGGCCACGCTGAGTAAAATACAACATCCGTGTCCTGTTCTAGAGGGACTATTTATAAGGGAAACAAAGGGATGCACTGCCACACATATTCACGGCGTCTTTTAAAAGGGAGGAGATGGGAAAATTATATACTTACAAACTGGAGGAAGGAAGAGTCGGTCCAGGACAACAGGGAGGGGCCGTGGTATACAGGACATGAAGGGAAGACAGAGAGAGAGAGAGCGAGAGAGAGAGAGAGATAAAGGGAGGGGTAAGGGATGGGTACAGGTGGCTTTTCATTCACACGTTATCTATCTTGCACTTGTTGACGGACAGGTCCAGCTTGCAATGCTCAAAGGCGAGGAATGTTTACGCTGCATCTGGGATACGCTGCCGTTTATTTTTCGGGTCACCCCGCGAGTGGCGCAGCTGCAATTCCACCCCCCTCCCCCTGACATGGAGCTTCAAACATGCGAAAGGAAAACGCAGATAACGCTTGTGTCAGGTTACCTGCCACTACCGCAATAGTGCGTTCTTCAGCACGAGGCTCAAGGCAATGCTTAACCACTTTGAGTGCATCAAGGAGTTAAGCCAAAGCCGAAGAGGAAGAAACAAACGCTCGGCCAGAAAAAAAAAAAAAAAGAGCATCCCTCTCAAGCAATGGCTTAGCTCTGATAAAACCTCAACAGTCACTTAAGACAAGTAGCAACCCTTAATGACAATCAGGAAATTCTGAATTTAACCTTGGTCAATCCGGAACTTTGCCAACTTAATAAAAAGTGCTGGATTGTCCTGCGTGACTTGGCCAGCTTGGCATGCAGCTAAAGGCTGGCAGGCAGGGAAGGGAGGGAGGGAGGGCATCAAAGCCACCCGAGGTCAGACTCGCCATTGTTCCCCAATTAATCCTAGCCTGCGCTATTACTTTCAGATTATCTTTAAGTGGTTGAAGTCTTTGAGGTGGCACCTAATCTCCCCTGTACTTCAATGTGTGCTGTTGTATCTTGTCCGGGTGGGGAAGGGAGAGGCTTAGTGGCTCTTAGAAGGTGGTCCAAGCCAGGACACTGTGAGAACTCCGGGCCAGGGAGGGACAACAAACACTAGGGCAAAGCTCTTAAGCGCACATGGAAGGGAGGGAGAGGAGACAAATAAAAGGATTTGAGCTTGTTTTGAGGGTGCAGGAGCTAAAAAGCCATCTTTCATAATCCTTTTGATAGTAGGCCTTTGAAATGTAAGCCTGGGACAGATCCCCCCTTTTTTTTTTGCGTTCCTTCACTCTGCACTTGGGGATGAGAGAAGAAACTGCGTACCATCACAACGTTTGCGGGAAGAGACATCACCAGAGATCAGGAATGATTTGTTGTTTATATGGACCATACGAAAATACATACGTGCAAGCTCATTTTGCACTCAGCATTCAGTGAGCATGAAGATAAAATGTAAATTTGCTGTTACTCACCCCCTAAAGGTTTTAGTCACCAAGCAGATGAAAATATGAGGAAAAAAAAGAAAAAGAAAGTTAAGAAAAAAATAGTTATGTTCACATGCAAAGCCTAACTGCTAAACAAAGCAAATGCTTAGAAGAGCAGGAACTTACTGAGGTAAAATCCTGGTTTGGTGTGAACATATATATAAAAAAAAAAAAAACAAAAACAAAGAAAAACATTATTTGTAACATCAGGGCTAATCTCAGGTTTAATTTGCTGATAGATCTGTTTTAGAAGGTTTGATTTAAAGTGTAAGGCAGTAAAAGTAAAACCGGTTACTTTTTTGTTGGCCAGTGAGGCGTCCCGTTTGAGCAGCTGGGTGAGGTGCGAGAGTCTGCCACATGCTGCAGAATAGATCCACTCTTTCTCTATAGGATCCAGCTGAAGTGAAGAACACGACAAGAACACACTCAGGTAAACACCTCCACCAACATCAGCGTGCAGAAGCATCATACTGCCGTTTCGAGAGAGGACACAGCTGCATCGCGTGCCACAGAAGCAACGGGAAAGGGTTGTTGTTTTTTACAGATGTTGCAAACTAACTTAACAGTTAGAGTCAGAATAACAATCGCATGTTCTGACAGAGTACAGGTTTTCAAAACGGTGTTTTGTATGGGCCATATAAAACAGAAATAGACTGCAAGATGGCGTATAATACACAAGAGATCCAGATATGAAATTAAAACAGGGCTGGGTGATATGACGATATAATATTGCTATAAAAAAATATATATATTTATCATTTTTAAGATTAAGTACAGAATTTCAGCATCAAATCAGCTGCTTGCAGTAAGTTTGCAATTATTATTATTATTATTATTATTATTATTATTATTATTTATTTATTTATTTTAATATATATTCATGTATTGTGATTTATCAATTGATGTTAAAATTCTGTACTTAATCTTAAAAATGATAAATATATATGTATGTTTTTTTAGATTTTATAAATGCAAACGTTGTTTTAAATATAAAATATAAAAAGACTGCTTTTTTGTAAGTATTAAATAATGCATTGAACAAGTGTGTTTTTTAGCAAGTGTGTTTAATGCAACACCATTGTGTTGCTGGGATATGGCTAGCAAACCTATACGTACGCTGTGATATATATCATGTATCGTGGAAATGTCTTCGAGAATCGCGATGTGATACTTTCATCATATCACCCAACCCTACCTCAAAAACAGGTCGCTTCACAAATTAGAACAACTGATCCAGCAAACATTTTGATTACTGGATGAACATCATTTTAATTTATAAAATATAATCCCAAAGAAGAGTCCATATTTGCCAAAATGTCCTGTTTTGGCAGGGGTTATGTGTAAATATTATATGAATTCACAGGTTTATATTAATGTGCTTGTTCTGATAGATTACTGTTTCCATAGTAACAGCTCATTCATAATCTAAGGTGAATAATAATCAGATTTAAAAATACATATATAAATAGGTTATTTAACAAGGAAAATGTACAGTACAGGAGACATTTATTTAACATTTATGGAAGGAGTCTCCAGTGTCAGTGCTTTGCGACAGTCAGAGATATATATATATAGTGTAAGAGATGGCATGGTTGAAGCTGTAATTATAATATTTTTATACTATTATATTATATTTTATTCTGTTGCTGTTAACTACAAGCATTGGTAATGATAAATAAATGAAGATTAATATTTCTCTTTAAAATGACACTTACAGCCACAGCTGCAGGGCTTACGAGACCCGTAGATTCCTCCTCCTGCTCCGATTCTGACTGAAAAAATGGAAAGGGAAAGACAGAGAGAGAGAGATAGAGAGAGAGAGAGAGAGAGAGAGAGAGAGAGAGAGAGAGAGAGAGAAATGGTAAGAGGTGGTAAATTCTGTCTAATACAAGACAAGCCATTTCATTCATCTGATCTGTTATTGATCTCCAATACGCAAATTCACTGCCTATAATAGGTGTGTGTGTGTGTGTGTGTGTCAAAGCAACAAGCGTCCTCTTTCTCACTAGTACTGTGTGTGACTGTTACTAAAAGAGTTTCCACCACCGTCACGCTGCTTAATCAAGTGGTGATGTGTGAGACTCCTTGGTTTGTCCTAAGCCCAGCAAACAGACCCTAGGCACCAATACACACTCACAAAATAAACAGACATCACAGAAGAGGAAACGAAACATGGCTTCTGGTCATAGAATAGACATTACAGTAAACGGGTTTCTGGGTAGTGATACGGTATTAAACAAGCAAGTAAGCAAACAGAAGTCAAATTATGCAAAGGCTGATAAAGTTAATACACACTCAGAGGAGAGAATACAGGGGAAAGACGAGTTTCCATGCACTTTATACAAGAGAAGGCCAGGCATGCGGTCAAAACCCGAACAATTTGCTTCACTGAAAGCTTAATTGCTCACGCTGTGTATTTTGCTGTTTTTGAAATTATGCTCACAAGAGGCCAACGCTTTGAGGGCCAATCTGGCTGTACGTAGGCTGACCAATGTGTCAGTCAGGGTGTTCGTGAGAGGAAAATGGAGCAGTTTGCTGATTTCAGAAAGCAAGTGATTGCTAATTGTCCTGAGGGCAGGGGAGCTGCGGTCAGCCAGACAGAGAGCAAACACACACTTTCTTTCATGTGCGCTGTGCTAAGTGTCCAAACTGTCCACTGTAAATGGCGCCGCATTTAGCAGCTGAAACAGGCACGGAGCCACATGCCTTTTCCAATGGGAAGAAAAGACGAAAAGTACAACAGGTAACTACATCAATTATTAACTGTCAAGGTCTGAACATTCGCGCCCGTCCTCCGATCCAGGTTTCTAAAGCAAACAAGAGTTGCCATGGAAACTCACTGTAGGAGTTTCCACGTTGTTAAAAATAAACGTGTTAATACGATAGGACTGCATTTTTCTTCATGCACAATTATGATCTGTCTGTCTTTTGATTCCATGGAAGGACACTCAAGTCTAAGAAATGATAGCTTCTACATGCGCAAGCAAAAAAGGTGCGTCTTGAAACAGCCGTCCTTGGTTCACAGTCATTTCAAAACCAAGCATGCTTTTTGTAGTTAAAAAGCAGGAACAAAGATTTCATTTAGTTTCAAATTAGCCTCACAACAATTATATTTAGGGTGATGTATATTACTCATTAGATTATTTTAGGTATTATTACTCATTGCCATTTTTTATAGCGCTTTTGTGTCTCTATTTAATCATTTGAAAGCTAGCCTTTAGAAAATATGCAACATTTCATTATTTTGATTTCATTATTATTTGATTTTTGCGATGTATCACACAATTTTGTGGTAAAATTAAATTACTGTCTGCTTAACTGAATAATTAAAGGTCAGTTTCTACTGTTTTGTTTTAAAAACCAGGAAAGCTGCACCCAAAACTGATATACATTTGAATGGTGGGAGCAGAGAGATGATTATTTTCTCTCTAATGAGGTTGAGCATGTTGCTGTTTTACACAACAAGAGAGAGTATCTTTCACATGCAAATCCAAGGCCTTTTCACGCTGTTCTTCCGCCCCAAGTATGTCCAGTGACTCAGAATAATCAACCTGTCGCCCTCTGGTGGTTAAACACAGCATCACAGCATAACACCGAAGAACACATTTTCTTTTGGGATCTGTTTAAAGTGCTGCTGAAAGTGCTGTTCACTAACCTTTGACCCCGAGTCCTTTTCCAGGTCATCCTCTGCGTCTGTGGGGTCAGGGTTCTCCTCTGACAGAAGTTCTAGGTTCTCCACTGAGGGTTGGTCAACTGTCACCTGATTATTAATGACAGACGAGATTCATTAGCAAAAAATAACTTCGGGAGTTAAATACAGCATCCTTTACTGCGCAGTTAACTGTAAACACTATTGATAGACTCCTACGCTTATCTAACCGAGTACTCACCTGCGATATCTGCAAACAGACTTTGCACCCTTTTAAAATAATTTGCTTACTAAATAACAATACGAGCTGTTGCACATTTTAAATTAAGTTACATAAGACATAAAAGGTTTGGATGCACAATTTATATCCAAAAAACGTCCCAATTAATTGCTTTGATCAGCCTATTGCTATTACCATATAACAAAGAAAACACAGACCTATTATTAGACCTCTATTATGAAACTGGTGCTGTGAACTAATACTTAATGCATTCATTGCATTTAATTTAATGTATTTAATGTTCATTTTAATTCTAGTCCTCATTTACTTGTTTTTTTTTATTGCTAGAATACCTGCATCAGAATGACTCTGCTGCTGATGTCTATCATTTGTTAAATTAACTGTTAACAGTCTATTAACAGTAAACAGGAAACAGAACCAGTTGTAATCTGTGAAAACTGACCCGCTGTACTGTTAAACCTCAAAACCCACAACCAGCAACAAACTGTAGTCCTGTTGCACATGCACATGCAGTATTTTATTCCGAATTCGCCGTCTATTCATCAGAGTAGCTCACGTTAGGTTCATTTGCTATGAGCCATTTCTGCTGAAGTGACACATCAGATCTTGTGTCTCATGTCCAATTCACACCCAGGCTAAAGAATGGCTCTGACGCAGCATTTCCAGGAAGGAAATTCACACTTAGGAAATGTGGCATAGCTGTTAGTTCACATAAGTGCAGTTAAAGACAGTGACTGAAGTGTAACAGAACTTTTTTTTTTTTTTTTAAAAGCTGGTGGTTTCCTTTGGTATCTGCTATTTATGAAAAATAAACTGACAAAGCAAACAGAATGCTTGTCTCGTTACCCCTTTACTTTTGTACTTTCCTATATACTTTACTTTGACCTCCATTTTCCCCCAAATTATTATTAGCTGTTAGCCAGATCACACACACTAGCTAGATGTCCTCTATCACACCACAGCTACTAACTAGAGAGTGTGAAACTAGCACGTGCTTCCCCTAAGACACATGAAGGCGGCCAGCCATAACATGTTTTTTTGAACTGCTGCTCATGCGGTGTCCTACGTAATCTCACAGACACCCACGACTGGTTAGCATCCCTCAGAAAGTCTGGGGAGAGAGTAATACCACGCCTCTCACCCTGAGAACACGGACATTTTTCCTCTGTGGATGACTGTGGCATCGTCCGGATTCGAACTGTTGCACTATTTGGGAGCACTGAAGTCACTGTAACTAAAGCAGGTGCTTTTGCTAACTTCTTAAACCTCTGTTCAAAAACCCATCTCTCTACAGACAGGCATCTGTACAGTGTAATGATATCACGATGTAGCTTCGTGATCCAGAAAGTTCTGGCGTGGGTAGCAGGCGTCCGCCGTTACACACTAGAGCCCCAATCAGGATCAAGGATTAAACATCAACACATTTGCAGGTTACATCCAAGCAAACAAAACACAGCTGGACTTCCGTATAACTATCCTGTTCATGGATGAAAAACTTTGGCACCAGTTTTGACGTCCTCTGGATCTCTGAGTGAGCGTTTTCTGCCATGCCTTCCATAAGATACTGCAATATCTAGCTACCACTTCACTTCCTGTTCATTTGTGGCCTGTCCCTGTATGCACGCTCAAAACAGCTGACCGGCAGGGAGGACCCTCTCCTTACAGAGAAGCTTAATCCTGATTAGTCAATACAATTGGACCATGTTAAAATCTTTATTTGGTGAGTGCAAGCCTGGAACAGTATAGCATTTTTTCCTCAGATCATCTACTTTTTACCCTTTTTTAAAAATTCTACCTGCTAGCAGGGTTGGGCGATACGATAAAACTATCATATCATGATTCTCGAAGGCATTTCTACAACACAATTTACTACGATCAACATTTTATCGTCATATTGCCCAGCGCTACCCGCTAGCTCAGCACTCCTATAGCAATCTGTGCAAATATAAGATTCCTCTGATAAACATGAGGCACGTCACGCTGCTTGTGCGATGTCGCAAGGTTGCTGACGAGCTTTTAGGAGAGTGCTAACTGCCGTTATTGCGTGTACATGACCTAACAGACGTCACTCTCTGGACCAGTTACTCCATATGCCTCACTTTTACGCCATCTATGTTCATTTTAGCGATGTGAACACTGTTACGTAAAGCATTGTTATGAACAACTGAACGCAGCACACTTATCACATGGAGTGCTTGATAATTAGGTGTGTTTGGAGCAGAGGAAAACAATCAATTGCCCTCCAGAACTGGAAGCACAGAACAGAACACAAGGCTGGGTTATTTATGATAATGGACAAACCACAATACCACTTTCTCTCCACCTGGTCTGACATCTGTTCAGCTGCCCTCACAAAAGGAAGGATAACCGAACTGCGAAAGACCTGTCTGTCTGGCAGAAGCGCTCTTATCTCTTATCTCTGCCTGATTCTCCGCTCCGGCTGAGCAAACGCTTGGAAGCAAACAGGACACGCAAGAGGCGCTCCATGGGAATGCCTGCATGCAAACGAATGTGGCGCATTAGTAAACAGCGAACATCTCATGCATTAAATCGTATGGAAATGGGAACTTACTGTTCGCTGAGCTTTAGCGGAGTTACATGGGAGTGCTATCACACAAGTCATGTGTTATGTGCAGCCTAAATGCTCGCCCAAATCCTTCAATCAGTATATCTGATATATATATATCACTAACATTCACAGAAAAATAACATTACCATTCAGAATAAGTGCATGGTTTTGTCTAATGAAAAACTAGCTCTGGTCACTACTTGTGAACAAAAAGTAGTGTTTTAAATGTTTATTTCTGCTTTTTCCTTATTAGAAACGTAGAGAACACATATAGAGACAGAAACAAGGGAAGGCATAAATAAGAGACAGACATGTAAGACTGAAATAAAGAAATAAGGGCATGCGTTACTGTGATTTTATCACGTGTTCAAAGCAGAATATACAGCAGCGATAAAAACCATATGATAAAATCCAGTGTCTAATAAATGATTTCATCTATAACGAATGATGTTCGCAATAAACAATTTTTCTGCCATGGAATATAGTCTGTTAACCGCAAGCTTCAGTTGCTAAGCAACCTAACAGGCAAAGATTAGAGTATTCAGAGTAGAATAGGCAGAACAGTGGTGTAAGTGTGACGGATTTATTGGGTTAAAAACCTGGTGCATTAATACAGAACGTGGTTATGGTCACAGGAGTGCGTACCTCAAGGATTTTACAAGGACTTCGAACACGACTGAACAAATCGGATTTTCGAAACCTGTGTTAAAATCCCGCTTTTCTTTCAGATTTACAGAAAGCAATCGTTTTAAACATTTTCACAATAAGAGAACTTAAAGCTAAGCAGTAAGCGTCAGTTTGACCCAAACAGAACATTAACTAATACTTTCCCCACTCATGATGTACTCACATCCTGCCTCTCGTCTGGGTCTTGGGCATCAGTAACAGTAATGGTGGGTCCTACACACCATTCGACTGTGTTCTTTTTCATCTTCAGCTCGTGTGCTGAAGCCGCCGAAGGCTCAGATTCACGCTCCTGCATTTGCTGCCTGTACTTCCTCTTCAGGATAAGGTACTTCTCTCCCTGCAGAAGAAACACATTAGAGACAGAATCAATACCGTGAAACCATTTACAGATGCTGATTTCCTGGGTCTGAAATAAATTAACCTCACTAAAATATGTACTTGAGCATATTTTGGTGCTAAAACTGCTTTTTTTGTTGTCAAAGATCATGCCTGCTAGCTTTAGAACGCTGCTTGAGATCCCAGAAACACTGCTATGTCTGAGAGAATGCAGTCTTCACTTGGCTTTTGCCTAAAAGAGGCAAAAAGGAATTGCAGCTCAAAATAGGAATGCACTAAACCCATATTAAGTATCATGGGGCCATATTAAGTATCTCATATTGAGTAAACATGGCGCTGAAACTAAATTGGCATTGGATCTGACTTCACATATTTTCCAGTGTTGCCTTTTTTACACTGTAAAGATCTGTAATGTGGACTGACACCACAAACTGTCCAAGTGAAAATACAATATAAATCGCCTAAAAGCCTGCCATCATCAGCTGATATTTGTAAGAAGCAAGTGGAGTATCTGCTGGTACACAGAGCTCTGATCTTAGAATCATATTAAAAACAGAAAGATGGGTTTCAGTGCAACTGAAAGTACTGTAGGTTTGTTTATTATTCAAGACAGTACCAATACGGTTATACAGAGGTGGACACATCACTACCACAGGCACCTAGGAAAAGCACGTTATGTATCCGGGCTGTCTATTAGATTTTATTCACAGCTGCATGGCAGACAAGGTTCAGTGGGCTGGGCACCAGCAATATTTTTTATCTTCAACTGGCCGTTGGAAGGAACTATTTTTACCAGACATAGTAATGATCTTTAAATGGATGCTAGACAATCTTTCCAGAATCAGGAATATGAAAGGATGTGGAAACAGTGACAAAAGTGCACTAAAACACAATGCAGCATAAAATCTCTTATATAACTACAATGATAGTAACGACAAAATACAAATACACATTCAGGCGTGATGAGAAAACACAGCAGCTCATAGCTGAAATGTTAGCCAAAGACTTTCTGCCTTTCTGTCGACGGCTCAAACGTGAAGCGAGACATCTTCAGGAGAGAATAAAGACATAGATACACAAAACCGCCTCTCCCAGAGTACTCTCTTTTTTGTTTTCCATAGACTGTATTAATTTGCAAACATTAGCTTGGTATATTTTGAGTTAAATTGCGTTGATTGCCATTTTGTAGCCAGGTTAACTGGAGTTCTGGACAAGCATAGCATAGGACTTGGCTGCACATCGGATCATTTATAATTTGTCCACCCCTGTAACAAACCGTTAAAACACAAAACACACCCCAGTCAATTACACTACAACTGGCTTCTTAGGGAATGCAGAATTTTTCACAAAGACAAGTACAGGAAGCAGTAGAATCTTATCATACTTCAATTACAAGGGTGTATCTCAGTCATAATCATCTAAGAATAACATTTCACTAATGGTACTGAGGGCATTAATGGTTGTTAAATGGGTGGAAATGTCTTACTCACATTCTCACACTTACACACAGCTATTCTGTCGATGATGAGCTTGAAGTCCTCCCTGTATTTGGCTGGGAAAAGACAAAAAGATTTATATAAGAAAAAAGATTCTCATTTTATTCACTAGTGGCACAAATTAACTCTAACAAAAAATGACCAAAAAAAACAAAAACAAACCATAAGCATAGCATATCAGAATAAACAGCCTGGCTTATTATACATCATATGTTACATTTTGCTCTCCACCTGTTCTCATTGGGCAGCATTTAATAAAGCGTAAGTGTATTTTTTTAACGTCAACATATAAACATCGCCACTAACTCTAACCTTAGCACGCTCTGCATTTGCTCACTCGGACGTTCACTTAAATGCCTGCTGGTAATAACGCAAGCGAAACAACGTGGGGGTGAATCTCTGAGCTTGCAGGATCACCCTTTTCTGCTTTTCTGCCCTTTTGACACTGCGTGGTAACAACCAAAACACATTAACAAGCACAACGTCACTTTCGTGGTGAATTTGTGGCGAACTGCTCAGATGCGGGACTTCTGAAATGACACTAAAGCTGTGTAAATTCAAACGTAAATTGTCAAACAAAAACTGGTATCGAATCCGTTGGTGCTTACATTGCTATCAAGACAATTTGAGCAGGCAGTGAGAAAAAAGAATTCTACCACAAAAAAGCACAGCGTATCTATCAGTGGTTCTGGGGATTGTTGGTGTTTCTCAGATGTTTTTAACATTAAAGATAAGCAAGTTTAGGTAGGGATTAACCTCAGGCATGTCCGAAGAATGCAAAAGATTCCTGACTAGGAGGAGCTAATCTGTTCTTCATTACCCTTGGATGATTGCTCTGCTTCAACCAGCTTTTTTTAATGACTGTATATGAACCTTTCTCCAAGGTTCTCCAGCATCACCAAAGTTGGTTTACAGTGAGCAAAAAAACCTAGATGTTGAGCTCAAGCTCAATTTTGTATTCAGTAACCTTTCCAACTATTTCCAAACACTACAGCAACATGTCTGGGTAAAAGGTTGTCCAGACCACAATCTCTAAAACGTCCTTGTGAAACAAACAGAAAGCCACTGCTGCCAAGAAGATAGCATCGACTGTATGAATTAGTACCAAAAGGGTGCTAGGTGCTTTCAATACTTTGGAGACTTCATGGCTTGTGTTTACAAAAGAGAGCATGCCTACGGCAACCGAAACCTTTCCTTTTTCCTGCCAGCAGGACAGTATTGCACACAAACAGGAAACCCAAAAGGGAAGCTGACTTTTAACCAGGCAAGTCTAGAGAATTCCTGAGGGACACAGCTGATTTTTATTTTTAAGGGTTATTCATTTCCCTGTGCTCAGTAAGTGTACTCATGGTGACCAGAGATGTTCAGATCAGCGTGTTCCCACAGAGAAAATAGTAACTGCTCAAAGTCCATTTCATAAAACAAACAACTCGTCTAAATCTAGACCGTCTCCATGGGCAGGGCCTTATCCCACTGCAGCAGATTTGTGAATGCTCGGAAACAATTTGATAATTGGACAGAAGGATCAGATGGTGCCAGATGTGAGCGGCTTTGTGCACAGCTGGACTTGAGCATCCGGAGAGAACGCACGGCTCCAAGCAGAGCCATGTAAAACATTTAAATACGTACGCTTAGTTAAGATGTTAAGCTGGTTAAGTGGTTAAATTCAAATACATAATGTGATGATCCACATCACACGACCTTCTACAGCAGAGTACATGGTAGTTCCTACTTACAAAATGTCTTACAAGTAACACATCATGGACAGTTTATGTCCAAGTGCCAAACCTGCAAATTGCACCTGGAGAGCGTAGACTTGCACGTAAGAACTGCTGCTGTAATCATAAAGATGTCCTGTGCTCATCCCAGGACTCTTATTCACAATCTGCTCATACTGAACATCCTTTCATACTTATGACGTTTATGTCAGTAAAACGCTGCCCAATGATTTCAGAAAGGTTAAATATGTAAACATTTGGTAAAAGGTTCCTTCTTTGGACGGTTAGCAGTCCTAGCTGTTCAACAGGGTTCTACTTGGAACCTTTTTTTGAAAAGGTGATCCTCTTTTAGGATTATCAGTCCTCTTAATGTCTGATTTTATTAACTTGCTTTTATTAAAGCGCTGCCCAATAATTTCAGGTTGGCTAAAGCATTTGGTAAAAGGTGTTCCTCAAGTGTTCTTGAGACGGTTCTAGCTATTTAAAGGGGTTCTACTTGAATCCATTTCCAAAAGGGGAACCCTATATTGTGAGGTTCAATTGTTTTTACATCATATTTTATCAGTTGTCACGTTAAAATCCTGTCCAGTGATTTCAGGTTAGCTAAAAACCTAGGTACTTGGTAAAAGATGTTCCTCGAGTGTTCCGATGATTAACGATTCAAGCTGTCTAAAGGAGTTCTACTTGAATCCTTCTCTGAAAGAGGAACCCTCTGTGAGGTTCGCTTCTTAATACGTCATATTTTATCAGCCATCATATTAAAGTCCTGTCCAGTGATTTCTGGTAAATATGTAAACTTTGAGTAAAAGGTGTTCCTCAGATGTTCTTTGGATGGTTAATAGTTCTAGCTGTTTAAAGGAGTTCTACATGGAACGGTCTTTCATCGAGGAACCATCTGTTTTAACGTAAGCCTTAAGCCCCAAAATGGGACTACCCAGAGAACCCTAAGGTGCTTGAAGGAACTTTTTATAGTAAGAAAATTTCACATCTCTAAATTCCTCGCCAATGTGTTCCCTGCTGAAAAAAAAAAATCAGTAGAAACCCTCACAGAATTTGTAATGATTATAATGGGATATGTAATGATTTTAATGGGAATTGTATTGGTTTTAATGGGGATTTTAATGGGGATTGTATTGGTTTTAATGGGGATTTTAATGGGGATTGTATTGGTTTTAACGGGAATTCTATTGATTTTAACAGAAACCGTAATGGTCCCTCTGGGTATCTACTGGTAATTTGTTGCCTTCTATTGGTGGCATGTTATGTCTATTGGGTACCATTAAGGACCTGGTAATGGTTATAATGGTTAGCTGATGGTTTTAATGGTACTTCTAGTGGAAACCATAAAAATTTCTGTGATAGTTTC
The DNA here is from genome assembly GCA_022985145.1 of Pangasius djambal. Taxonomy (NCBI): domain Eukaryota; kingdom Metazoa; phylum Chordata; class Actinopteri; order Siluriformes; family Pangasiidae; genus Pangasius; species Pangasius djambal. Next base: position 18,153,126 of record CM040990.1, read on the forward strand.
TATTGTTTTTGTTTGTTTGTTTGTTTGTTTGTTTTTGTGTGTATGTGTGTGTGTTGACATTAATGTGTGAAAAATTAAAAAACCACAAATGACACCAAGCAGCTGAAGAGCTCACCAATTCTCAGTTTACTGCTGTGATATTTAACATGTGTTTGCACACAGAAAGGAGCCCTAGAGCTGAATTAACACACTGTGGTGTACAGTGCAGGCTAAAGGGAAGCCTGCGGGATCCGTTGAGAGCTGTAGGTATTCATCAACACTGAGGACACTGGCGCGCGCGCGAGCTCCAACGGAAATGACAGAATTCCTGCTGTAACCTGATAAGCTTACACACTTCTAATGTAAAGCAGATGGGCTTAGTTTGCGGCTTTCCAGAGAAACTACAGCGTTTGTAGGTTTGTAAGGCTCTGAAATGTTCACACTGGATTCAAATACGTTTAATTAAATAGGACTGAATAGGTAATATTTGAGCGAGAGAGAGAGAGCCATTTTGACACATTAGCAGTGACAGGAATGTCAGGCTGTGAAGAGCTACATGAGGTAACGCTAGCAGCATCACTATCAATGAGAAAAGGCAAAAAAGAAAAGAAATACAGCCAATATTTAGACTACTCACCACGTAAGTGTAAATCACTATGGCTTACAAACTGCTTATAGGTCTTCATCAAGTCTGAATTTGTAACTTTTCCGCCGGAGGAATAGATGTATTCCAGCAGAGAAGCTT
>CM040990.1:18156349-18172316 GCA_022985145.1 Pangasius djambal
AACCATGAAACTGTGACACTGTAACAACCTTAGCTGAGATGTAGCTGAAAACAGCAAATTTTTGCCCATAAATGCTGATCACGCATTAGCTTTAGGGTTTAAGTGGCCGCAACAATGAGCACTAGATTTGACACACAGGCCTCAGTATAGAATGGATAGCATGGATAGTATTAGGTAGAAATAAGAGATATTTGCTAATTGCACAATATACAATAATATCATTAACAAATGCTGTATACAAGACAGCTTTTGAAAGGATGGTTCCTCTATTTACTGAGCTCATGGCTATGAGTCACACACTGTTTCAGATTCTACTGGAAATGCTGCACTACTGCGAAATAGTTTGGTTTTTATTAGATATTTCATGGAAAACAATTTATTAATATAACAAATCAACTGTATTTTTAATAGAGTGCCAGACGTTTCAAAGTTCCTCACATGAACCATGTTAAATAATAGTCTTAAATATAGTCTTGGTAGAATAAAGAATTGTTTAATATATTTTACTGCATAAATGGCATAGGAATATCGCTGCACCTTTACTCTTATTAAAATGGCAATATATACAATTCTATATAATTATAATTTCCATCTGCAATTTGGAAATATTAAGATAAAAAAAGAGAGAATATTCTAATAACCCACATTACCTAACTAAGCTATCTCACTAGCTAATGGCTAATAAACTAGACCATATTTGGCACCATTCTTCAAATCAGACCCTTTCAGTATCTGCATCTTGGTTTGTCAAAATATCCCATAACATTACCATTAGTTAGCTAGCTACCTAGATTAGCTGCAGCTTCTGTTGCTAAGTGTTTCCCGGTGTCACGAAATCGTCTGTCTCATTCTAGACATGATTAGTGAAAAGACAGTTCATCTATAACAGCCCCATCAGTCCATAAATCAGAATCAGCTATTCAGGAGGAGTTAAACATTAAAGAGAGTTCAGAGGTACATTCCAAATGGTGCACACTCCTGTGCAAAAAAAAAAGAAATTGGGCCAAGTCCGAAATGGCAAATGTTAAGCTTTCAATGGTCTTAACAACAAATCATTGGACAGAAAATGAGCTCCTGTGCCACCACTTACTTGTTTACTTTTGCCGCAGTGAGCTGTTTGTTTGGGGAAAAGCTAGAAACAGGGAAATTCACTTCCATCGTCTTCTTGTACGCAAAGGTCAAATCATGATAATGATTCAAATGTTTGATGTAAAATTCAAACTAACCCATGTCTGGGTGTACAAAATTTTCCAAAAATATATTCTGGAATGTTTTTTCCTTAAAAGATCAGTCATTATTTGGTTATGTGCTGCAGCTGATGCAGCCCATCATTTGCTGTTAACATTTCAGGCTTGGCCCTTTTTTTTTTTTTTGCCCAGGAGTGTATTGTCGGTGGCCAAGGAATTGTGTGAATTCCGCATAATTCACTGCGAGTGTACATGATTTGTAACCTCTGCAAGTTTCAATCAACAGATTTAAGAACAAATGATTCATAGAATGTAATGAAATAAAGTGTGGATTGCCACCTCACAGCTCTGGGGTCCTCAGTTCGATCCTGACCTGGTGACTGTCTGTGCTAAGTTTCGCATGTGCCTGTGTCCACGTGGGTTTACTCCGGATTACCGGCCACCTCCCAAAAACATGCCTCTAGCTGTGAATTAGTGTGTGTGTGTGTGTGTGCATGGTGCCTCGCGATGGACTGGCGTCCCATTCAGGGAGTATTCCCAGCTCACACCTAGTGTTCCAGGAATAGGCTCCGAAAGTTCTCTTATATTTTTTTCAGGTGCAATATCAATAAACATTGTTCTGCTGCTAGGAAACTCACACGAATATTCTTATAGAAAAAAATGACTTTCTTCTTACCATAGAAACAGCAGTTAATCGCACTGAAATAACTTTTAGAAGTATAAACCGCCATTGTGCTATTCAATTATTAAAAAGCATCTTGCGTGGTGGGAATGATGTTAATGATAACGTCAGGGATAATCGCAGATTGCTTTGAGGCACCTCCTCTCTATCAAGTGTCACTTTTTGGGGCTTTTGAGTTGGATTCTGGACCCCTGATCCACCAAAGGTATTATCACTGGCACAGTGCACTATACAAGATTACTTTGTTTTATGAGCGCACTGCAGATATTAATGTAAATGCATTGCCTTGCAATGTGGCCTCTCAAATGGCTTTTCATTTCATTAAGGAACACGTTTTAACCCCTTTAAAACAGACAATATAGAAACTCCAATAAGCCTCTTACATGCCGATACAATTACAGTAATCTTGTGAGTTATGTTAATAAATTGTTCCGCATGGTCATGTAATTTCTCATAGTAATACATATGGTAAGTAATTGCTGAAGGACATATGTTTTAGGGGATGAAAAACACTGCTCTACAGTTTAAACCCTGCTCTACATTTATACACTGACGACAACAAGCAGATTCTCAGCTTGTCCTATATCTCTACTACTTTGCTTCTGTACCATTGTTTAAACAATGGTAGTTTCGCAGAGTGACACCTGGTATCGAATATTTCTACACCTCATCCATGATATAACTCTTCTCTAGCAGGTTTGAGATGTGTGTAGCACACAGGATGATAGGATCATTAAGTAATTAAGCAATACAATTACGGTACCGTGGCATAACAAAATAAGGTAAAAATAAAGTGATATAAAGTGCAATATTGCACTTTGTTGATTGATTATTTTCTTAACGGGCTTTCACTGAAGACAATATGATGGCCTATACTAAGTAATGTTTTTAGATATTCTTCCAAATCATCCATTTCATGATTTCTGGAAGGGTTTAGACATTCTCTGGGTATGTGCATGAAGATACGTAAGGTATCTAGCATTTACCCCGAAAACATTTTCAATGCAGGAAGCAACATTTACATGTAAAAATCACAAAGATGTTCATTTAGATAGGACCATTATTGACTTAGTCAAAGAAAAAAAAAAAAAAGTTTGTAGAGATTTTTGAGCTGGAACTTTCTCCAAATTTGACAACTTGAAATTGAAAATGAAATTCTTAGATTTGACAGTACTAGAAATGTCACACACCTTAGTGATAGTCAATGACAGACAGTGACCAAAAATGCCCATTTAAGCCAGTGTATTGTTTAATGAACATGACAATTCTCTACAAGCATACACTCCACCATAGCACAGAGATGGGAACGATTGGCTAGGCAGGCAGGAAAATATTTTATCCTGCATCTTATAGCTATTTTCTCCAATTTCTTTCAGCTAGCATTTGAATGAGGAGCCTGAGGAAGCCAGCTGTTGCTCAGCAGCCCCCACAGTTAGTTAGCGTGCAGCGATGCCATCCTACGCTGTCTCGGCTGATGGCAAACAGCTGTTCCCATTGTGATCTGCTGCATATGGCCACAAGCGCTTTTGTAAACACGCTTTAGTTCTCTGTTCCTGGGCCTCTTGCTGTCTAAATTCCAAAAGCCACCTAAATCCAATCATTTAGGCTTTTTAAAAGCGGTGCTGGTTAAAGCAGAGACAGAAAGAGTAGCGTGTGATTAAGCTCTCTAATACAAGCCTTTACTGCTAACCCTCTAGATAACAGTGTCACCATAGGGACATGGTGTACAGGGGTTTACAGCGCAGATTGTTTAGGCAGACAATGGAGTTGCCTGATTTGAATGCTGTGGTAGTGCAGAGTGCTGGGATTAACAGTGTTTAATAAATGAAAGTGCGTCCATAATCTGGATTTTCAAAAGTGCCCTTTTTGTGTTAATCAGATGTTTTTTTTTTTGTTGTTTTTTTTGTTGTTGTTTTTTTTACCAGATGCTTTCTGACATCTGTCATAGGGAGGCGCATTAACCCTCAAATAAAACTGGAGGCCTAGAGCTTTTTGGGTAGGAGGTTTAGCATGAGCGTACCTACACTGGCACACAAAATTACACTTAGCACATGTATAATGCTTCACAATCTCTCGCTAGTTTCACTACAGGGCATGTTTTCATATACTGCTTTCATATGCAGAGAACGGTCATATGATGGTGTTTTGGGTAAAGTAGCACCAAAAATCAGTTTAGAAGCTGTATATGAAACACATAATAGCCCTTTCATGGGGGAAAAAGGTAGTTAGCTATGTTAAAGCAGCATTGGCAGTACAGAAGCATTAAAAAAACATGACAAACATTTGAATTAAGAAAATGTGAATTATAAAAGCCTTTGAATTATTAATAAAAAAAATTAAAGACAATTGAATTCATAATTTTGAAAACCAATCATCTGTGTTTTTCAAATTAGTTTTTTTCACACATTTTAAAATTCAGTATTTATATTCAAAAAATTATAATACATACATATACAACTAATCATACCACTAATCATACCAGAGTTCATAATTACTTTGGAGGTCAAGAAGAAAGCTGCAATTTCATAATTAAGTATAATTTATTATAGATTTATGAAGCATAATAAAATTGTACCAAAATGCAGGATTACATCAGTATGTCATGCAGGGCCAGATGTGTGCATGAGGGAGTTGAGAAGGGATTAAGGGGAAAAAAAATCCTGCAGGCTAAAATGCCACTTTTTTCCATCAGACCTGTGGCTTTGTGTGGAGTCAACATGCTGTAATCCACCGATTAGCTGATATAATCCCCTGTAAATACACCTTGACCCGCTTACAGTACAGACTATAAGCCAGTGCCGTGCAAGAAAGCAACAGACTTTTCACTTGGTTTCACTTAGACAGGAGAACGAGAAACTGGATTCGCTCCGATCTTTAACTACACTGACAGGTCTTCAAGTCCAGCTGTAAATAGTTACAGATACTGTCACAGGAAACAGAATGATATGGAACACTGAGAAGTTAGTAGACTAATTCTTGGTTTGGTATTTCATTAACCCTTTACATTTTGGCAAAAAATAAACTGTTCTGCATGCCAGGACCTACCAATAAAGTCACAAAGTGACCTTATGACATAGGATTTGTTATAAATGCCATTGTCATACAGCCATCTTTCCATTTCTTCTTCCTGCCTTTTGCACATCAGATCTTATGTACACTGTCTTGAACAATCTGCATAACAGGTTGTGAATATAGCTGGAGATACAATTACCCTATCATCCAAAGCAATCATCTCTTTTTTGTCTCTTCGGCTGGGGTGAGTGTAATTTTTTATGTTTCTGTAGTCCATGGCTAGTTCCTGCATGGCTATCATTCACAGTTCTGGTTGCTCTGTATGGCACCCACCTCTCAGTCACTTTCCAGGTGAGGTTTCAGCCCACCATCTGGTCACCTGCAAGCCTGTGAATGCATGCCACTAGTGTGTTTGAGTAATCTTCCATCACTTCTCGTCAAAACTCAGCCATTTTGCTAATGATCGCTTCATGAAAAAAAGAGTAGGAGAACTGCATTCCTTAGCAACAAGCAAGTCGTGCGTGTGTTGGTGGCCAGATGTTTTCCGAGTGCGGTTGAAGTGTGGGTGATTTCAGAGTTCAGAGTGCAGAATGTGTGATTCTGCTCAAGGTCTTATCTCCCAAATTTGTTAACCAATCAACTGACTTCCCAACATTCGATGAAGGCGAACCTATAGAGCATTCCTTTGCTTTATTCAGTATGCAGCCTGTGGTACTATGTGTTCCAGACCTGTCTGTCATGGAGGAAAGAGATGGTGAGGTTATCTGTCTAAACATGGACTAGCCCACTATGATGGACATCATTACCATGGCCTACAGGCATTCAGTCATGCCATAACATAACATGCCACTCAACGAGTAGTTTCCTCCTCATTGGTATTCCATAGAAGCAGAGCGCTCCAGGAAGTCTGCGCAGTTGCTACATAAACACCGGATAACTGCAAGGGTCCCCCGTCACTCGGAACCAGTGGGAACTAAGTGAATGATGGCTGTATGGCAATGGTATATTGAGCCAAAATATATATAATATTTTGAGCACACACTATGCCATATGGTCACTTTGAGTTTTGGCATGCGTGTCTACATGCACAAGAAGGTATTCAGGTGATATGCACTGCCCCTGGTGGTTATCGGGACATTTTCCAGTGGGTCACTCCATTTTCCTCTGTGTGGGCTGGTTTTATTGCATTCCATTCTCTGTTACACACCATGTAGGACACTATCCCCAGACACTATACTCATGATTGGTTATCAACACATGAGGAGGTCAGACATAAACCATGGGAGCAGGTGGTCATCCAAATATGGGCATTCATGAAATGTTTCCCATTCTAAGTGTTTAGAACGAGGTGGAGAGTTTATATTACACAGCAAATTCTGAACCTTCTGACTCCTGTTATTTATCACACGTCAAACGATTTGGGATGTTGATATAGGTTTTAGAGAGATCACTGGTCGTCTTTTGATTGTGTTTCTTTTTTTGGGGGGGGGGGGGGGGGGGGGTGCTAAAGCTTTCCCTTTATGAGAGTAACATCAGAACTCCATTTGTGTCTTATTACAAATTACATGCATGAAATGGATGAAAATCAGCTGCAAAAATGGTGACGCTAGAGGCCGATTGGAAAAGCAGTACTAGTCATGTTGTGTTCCTATCCACGTTTTCAAACCCAAAGAGAATTCTCATTACATTTGCGAACGAAAATGCAAATGATTGCACTCCCTGTATTAATGTGTGTGATCATTCTGAAAAGGGAACAGCATGAAAAACCACAAAAATGTGACATTATGTGGGGCATGGATCATTCTCAGCACTGACAATGACATGGTGGTAGAAGTCCATCAGTTGCAGCAGTGCTCCTGGGATTTTTTTTTAAATGCCTAAATACTTCAAAAAAAATCAATCAAATGCTGAAAATAAGATCAGATGCCTTTTTATTACACGCAGGACCATTTCCCCAACACTGGGAACAAGGTTATTTTGGTTCTCAGCAGATTAACCTCTTAATTAAACAAATGACAATTTAACAAATTAAACCTGAAAAAAAAAATACAGTCATGAAATAAACAATACATTTACAAACCAGGTTTCATATATAAAAACAAAGCAAGCTTAATAAATATTATGAACAAAAACAACTAAGAAGTAAACATTTAATGCACAATATTAATTTTGGGCAAATTTACAAATAGTACATTTATAAGGATTTGGTTTAGTTAATTAGGCAGAATGTAATTTTAACACCTTTAAACACTATTAAGAAATGTAGGCCATTTGTTCATTATTTTCATAAATAACCCTAATGTTAATGTGAGGTTTGCAGAAACCAGGTAATTCAGTCTAAACCCAAATCCTGTTATATGTTCAGTGTCTTGAATTAGCTCCAAAAATTCCAAAAGTGGTTCGAACTAAGTGCTGATCTGTGATCAGGTGATTCTCCATTAATCCTTAAACTAAACCATATGATATTCACCCAAAATGAGTGGGAAATGTATGTAGACAATATTGCAGAGTTACAGAGCTCTGGAGTAAAAGCCCTGATGAGGACTTTCTCCCAATTATTTCAAAAACGCAAAACCCGACCACGTTCTTCAGTCTTAAAGCAAAACTCATGTGACATTACGTTTCATAAAGAAATTCGGTTTCTTGTCGCTTTCAATGCTTTGTGTATGGAATCCTGACAATCTCTTCTTGGTTTCAGTTCACCTCATATTTTTAATACTAAAGAGTAAGAAGCTACTCTCAAGTATTAACTCTGCAGAAATAATCAGACCGTATTGATTATAACATGTGCACACACACACACACACACACACACACACACACACACACTCTGAATAAGCAATCACTGCTGCTTTACTGTTAATACTGGTCCTCGTGTTTTATGTAGCCTATTCAGTGGCTACTCAAGTCATTTACCATGCCATCTTCAAATAGCTATTTTTGGTTTCAGCGTGTACTTTAGGTCATAATTTACATAAACAAACACACTCACAGACACACATACAACCTTGATGGTATTACATGTTCACAGTCAACGTCATACACTCGCATTAACATTCACAGACACACCCAAAAGAAATACAGTGAATGTGTGAACTGTTAACAGATTACTCAAACTTTTGAATTGTGCAATTACAGCCTAATTTTGGGTTTTGCTTTTTCCTCATATAGACAGCCTCCGTGTGACCTCCATATGGCTTTCTCGGTTTTCCTAACACAGCCAGAGGAACACTGGTTGCCTCTTAAACATTGAGAGAACCATGTAAGAAACTCATCTGGACAGACTGAAATAGAGGGTGAGGGCACAAACCTGAAATGAAACTCACCTCAAAAACAGAGGTATATCCCCATTATAGAATAATGTGTAAAGACTGAACAAAAACACTTTTGAAAAGGCCTCACATGTAAGAATCACATGTTAAATTTCTGGAAATCCAAGGTGCCATTATTTAACCGCATGCTCTACTTCAACCCTTTGACTCCTCTATCCATTCTTCCCCTTCTGATCAGGTCCAAGTGCACAAATTGACCAGGGCAAGGCTGGAACTTTTTCCCATGTTCCGGATCTTGCTCAAGATCTTTTTCTCCTGAAGCTTAGCTCCCCTCTTATGAAAGCTACTTGTATTATTACAAAAGTGCAAAAAGCCCACGAGTTCTGCTCATTGGTTAGAGTGCATTCATGTGGCAAGCAAGTCCTATCAGGCTGGAAGTGGTGCTGCTGGCGGAGTGACGAAGTGGCCGTTTCTACACTTCCCTACAGAGAGAGGAGAACGAGAACGTCAGTGGAACAACAAGAGTTCACAATTTTACATCATTGTGCTTGTCATGAGAGTGATGTGTCAAACCATCTTTATACTTCTACTGATTAATACCACTCATCCTCCTAATACTACTGCTAATAGCACTAATACTAATAATATTACTACTAGTAGTACTTACTACTAATAATACTCTTCCTCCTTCTGCTACTATTAGCATTATGACTATTAGTACTACTACTGCTTTAATAATAATAATAAAGATACAATCAGTATTCCCTGTACTAATAATTAGACTACTACTACTACTACAGCTACTATTACAAATAATAATAATACTATCACTACTAATAATAATAATAAGTACTACTAGTAATACTACTGCTACTACAGCTATTCTTATTAATAATACTAAAACTACTAATATTAATGCTTAATCTTCCTCCCACAATTTGTATTACTACTACTACTAATACTAATAATACTAGTCCCATTACTACAGCTACTATTAATAATAATAATTATTATTATTATTATTGTTATTTAATTTACATAGCAGCATTCTCAGGTCACTTTACAGTACAAAAGTGAAACACACACACACACACGCTACTTACGAGGCTGTAAGTGTGGAGTTCAGCACCAGTGTGTTGCGTATTCTATGTAGCTGTGCCAGCGTGAGCTTCTTGTGCTGCTGTGATTTCTTCCTACTGCTCATCTCATCCTCTGAAGCACCACAATTCCCCTCCTGAGATCCAGGGGGTGTAATTTCTCCGTCCGATCCGCTGCGGTCCATTATGCCTTTCTTTTTATCCTTTCTGTAGTTACGCCGCCTCAGTGTGTTCCTGAACACATAGGACGGCAAGCTGTGCGCCAGTCGCTCACTCTGTGTTCTCTCCGTTTCTCTCTCGTGAGACGTTTCTGTGTTAGCTAGGTTTAGTTCGGTCAGGCTCTTGCTGTGTGCCAGCCCTTCTGCCCACTCCAGACCCAGCTGGTAAGGGGCATCCGAGCCCTGTGCAACATCTTCGCCTGTGCCCTGTGTGTCCTCCTCTCCATTGACCCGCTGCAGCAGATTGTCCTCAGAATGACATTTATTTACCAGCTTCTGGAGACAGCGCATGCGAACCTGCACCGGTGGACGCCGTCTGGGTTTCAGATGGGATGCTACAGAGATTCGAGAGCCTGATGAGCTCCTGTCATCAGACTCTTCCTCTTCTTCTTCCTCTTTCTCCTCGTCCTCTGCTGCTACCTCTCCACTGTCTCCCTCGGTCTCCTCCTCTGTGCTGTCCTGCTCACTGGTGGATGTCTGAGTTTGCAGATCCAGCAGCAACTCAGGGGAAAGTGTGCCATAGGCACTGTCCATGGACAGACTGCGATACTCTGCCTCAAGTTCTGAGCCCTCTGAGGCATGCTGGGAAGGCTGGAGCTCGACGCTGCTGGGGAGGGAAGATGGTACTGTGTCAGAATCGGTTTGCAGATCCGAGCATGCTCCTGAATCCTCCGTTTCCATCACGGACAGCGTCTCTGTGGAGCCGTCCGAGTTCCTGAGGTGGAAAAGGGAATTCGTTTATTTTAGCCAGTTCATGCTATTCAACAGTACACAATTTAAAACAGTTTTTAATAGTTGTCTGTGAAATCCTCAGATGAAAGTTCAGGTATGTTGGAAGGACAGATACCATTATTCCTCTATTCCTCTATGGTACAATTTCCAGTAAACCTGGTTTACTGTTGATCAAGGTTCAATCCAAATATCTCTTAGGCTACAAGGGGGCAAACATTTTTAAACCAAAGGAGAAAAGTGTACCCTGTGTTAAGTTGTCCTTTATTTCCAAGGCGTGGAGAGCTGGCAGTGGAGTTACTGCTCTGCTCTCCTCCATCCTCCTCCTCTTCTTCTTTCTCTAGACTTGGTTTTTGTCCAGCCTGGTGCCGTCGAGCCTCCTCAAAACGCAGCCGCTGCAGCTGGGTCTGGAGGAAGAAAAAAAAAAAAAACAATGTCAGAGGATTTGCACTTCAATGATCAATCATATACCATAGCATTGTGCTGAAACATTTTATGTAATAAAGTAGCAGGATGGAAAGACCTGCTGTAAGCACAAACCTTCACAGTGCTGATTGTGTCAATCCAGCTTCGCCCCTGGGAGGCGCTGTTGGCCTGGAACGAGTAGGCAGCCACAGCACTTTTGAACTCATTGAGGTAGATGAGAACAAAAGAACCTATGGGGAGATTGACATGACGCATAAGGAAAACGTTAGGTCATACAGTTATTACAACTACATTCACAAGAACACCTGTGCTCATTTATGCAATTTTCCAGTTGGCCAATCATGTGGTGGCAGCACAATGCATACAATTCATTTCTCATCTCTCTCTCTGGTTGTTGGTGCTAAATGGGATGATTCCTGGGATTTTAATGCACAACAGTCCAAGTTTAGACAGACCAAGCAACATTTCTCCACGCTTCCAATCAAACTGTCCAGTCCAGTGAGCCTGTGCCCACTGTAGCCTCAGATTTAAGTTTTTTTGCTGACACGAGTGGAAACTGATGTGGTCTTCTGCTGCCCCAAGGTTTGACCTGTGCATTCTGAAATGCTTTTCTGCTCACCACGGTTGTAAAGAGTGGTGAGCCATAAGCATCCTGTCAGCTCGAATCAGTCTGGCCATTCTCCTCCGACCTCTTTTGTTTTTCGTACTCCTGTGTGCTCCTGCCACACGAATGGCTGATTCGATAATTGCATGAATGTGAAGGTGTGCAATGTGCAGAACGGTGAGTGCATACATACAATTTACCATGCTATTGTAATTCAGTGGTTGTTGGACAAAGTTTGTGTGTGAGTGAGTGTGTGTGTGTGTGTTAACCTGGGTCTTTGAGCTCCTTGCACACAACGTTATGGAGAAGGAGGGGCTGCCGGATCACTTTCACCTTCTCTAAACGCTTCACAGGCTTCGCGATGAGCAGGAGGTCAGTGAATAAGAAGCAATAGACTTCCATCTGAAAAGCAGACGCACGTTAGTAATATCAGCATGCATTATTCACTAGGCTGCGTGAGCGAAGAGATTTCTAATTCAAGGGATATACAAAACTAAATGCTGCATCAGCTCACCCTGCTGTCTTTGCCTTCTTTCATACGTAGCGCTCCCTCTAGGTGGAGCTGTCTGGTCTCCTCTGACGAGACGTCAATCATAGGTGCCATCAGGTCAATGTGGTTAAACTCTTTCAGGATCTGAGAATGGAAGATGCTACCTTTATGTTTTGCTTAGGTCGAAAATCATCAGCATTTCTAATTAACATTTTAGATCAAGATTTTAGTCTTTGTAAAAAAAATCTTTTAAATATAATATAAGCTATACTGGGTATTTAAAAAAGTACAAGTGTACTGCTATAAACATCCAAAGAGAGCTCATGAGTCAACGAGACATCCACTGAATTAAAGAAAAGTGCTAACTGCTCCTAAAGGAAGAAGTGCTGTCAATCTGGATGATGTGTAATCAATTGGGAGTTTCATCACTAACAGTAATATCCTGCTTTATTCTTCATATATTGATGAATCATGTTATTGGATAGGAAGCTGTTCTCACCCTCTCCACCTCCTCACTGCCTCCCTCCACCGCCTCGTAGCTCTCTACTCGAGCTGAAATGGCTGCCAGCTTCTGCTGCTCCTGCCTCTGCAGCATCTGAGAGTCCACACTGTTGATGAAGCTCTCCACACTCGCCACCTGAGCAGCAAACGCACAAACGTTCATGAGACTGATCACATCTTCCTAGTGAACAACAGTCCAATATATTTGTCTTCTGACATTTAGGACACAAAATTGTCCTTTTGTCAGTTTAAAAAAAAAAAAAAACACCACAAATTATAGAATGTGGTATATAACAATCTCTCACCATGCTCAGGAGAGAGACTTTTGCTGCAGGTTCGTCCGTTTTCTTCAGGATGGTTTTGAGTAGCAGGGGGTATTTGGTGAGTCTCTGGTGTGGCTTCACCAGCATGTCGGCCAGCTTCAACCGATTGCACTGCTTGTTCCCCTCAGCCCACTGTGCACAGTAAGCAGAACAGGAAATTAAAGCAAGGATTGAAAAAAAAAAAAAGACCTGAAAGAAGAAGAAATCTAGAAGGTGGAGTCTAGACTTGACAGTGCATCTGGATTATGCTACAGTTAAGGGATCCCTGGCTGAAAAAGTGAGAGAAGCCTTGCACTAGAAGGCATAACTGTCTTACGCTGAGCAGCCATGCAAAGCACATTCAGTCACATGCGAGAACTCACGGTGATGTAGATCCTGAAGAGCTCGTTGTCTCTCAGGTGAGTGCGCATGTACTCCATACAGCTCTCCTCCTCCATGCAGTAGCGCAGGTACGGCTGGAACCTGGATGCAAACTGTACACACAACATGGTAAGATATTAACACAATCATACTCGCTTTATGTATTTTACTGTATCTACCGGGATTTAAAGACTCTACTACTACAGTTTTGTTTATGACTTCACGACACTTAAAAATGCTTTTACTAGGCTGATTGTCCATTAAACAAGTTCGTTTCTATTGCAACTCGTTTTATAGCAGCTATAAACAGTAATTCCCTGACCATCCTCTCTTTGTCTCTTTCTTGAAGTGAAAAAAAAGTGCAGCTTGTCATGTTACAAAGTCCTGACACTGACTTACATAAATGTTAAATAAATTGCAGAAAGTTGAATAACAACACATTGATTGTTTATAATTAGTCTTACTAATTCACCATATGAGTTCCTGATAATGACAATGTATTAGAAAGAGCACGTTAATATACACTTGTGATTAGAATTAGAGCTGGCACTACTATCAGAGCTGCTGTTATAGAAAATTAATCAGAACCTTCTGACCAATCAGAATCGAAATTTCAGCATCGCTATGGTATAATGACTAGCAACTGAACCTGACTCAATTACTACCATCATAATAATAATAATAACAATAATAATAATTCAGTTGACCCGGAGTAACGCAAGGGCCCTGAAACATGATAGCACGCCTAGGTTATATGAAGTGTGCTGCACATTTGCTGTGCACATTTAAACTCGTGTCCTCTGAGTGTAGACTCACAGTCTGGAAGCCCTGGAACAGATCAGTTGGATCGAGCAGACTCCGGTCTTGGCGAGCTTTTTGCAGCGCTGGTACCATGACCTGACTCCACAGTGCTGTGTGTACTCGCACCAGGTCTTGGATGTTATTGAACAGCTTGGCTGGTTCCACTTCGTTAAGGAGGCCACAGTCCTGCAGGTTGAGCAGGCCGCACAGGAAAAGCTGCACCACAACACAGCACAAACACAATCTCAGCATGCGGCTCAACACAAAACAACAATGCTTATTTAAATCTCAGCGCAAAAAGAAGTCAAAAGAAAACAACTGGGCTTGGACTGTCTAGCAATATTCTGTTCAATGACATCTGATTAAAACCACAGATAGAGCTGTGTTGGGAAAACAGACAGAAACTGAAAGCATAGTATTACATCTGAACTTACATCAGTGATAACCTTCAGCTTCTTGATGTAGGTGGCTTCAGTGTGCAACAGTTCCCATATCGCCTCTTGCTGGTGGAACTGCCGCCTGCTCAGAGCCTGCAACACATCACTTCTATTAAACCCCCATATTCCATTCACTACAGCAATAACAATATCGCAATATAATTATAAAATAGATCTTTATACACACTAATATTTTCATCTAATATGCCTGGGAAATAATATAAAAAATATATTATAAAAAATCTAAAAAAAAAATTCATATGGAAACAGACAAACAAAATCCCATCTCCTGATAGTGTTTCACATTTTATTTTATTTTATTTATTTTATAAACACTTTTATGCACTCAGATCAAAATGACCATGACCTACACATAATCTTTATCTCTATATCTGGAGTTTAAAACATTTCTCATGTTTGCTAGTATTCATGGATTCAAGATTCACATATACATATACATATGTGTATATATACACACATATATATATTTTATATTATAAAATATATTTTTTTAAAAATACAATGCATGAGTGTTAATCCATTTTGTGTATGCTACCTCTGAGTTGTCCAGCAGCTGTTGCCAGCTGTCCTCTAGTGTCAGGTCAGGCTCCACTTCCTCCTCCTCCCAGGAGTCATGGTGGAAGGAGAGCTGTGGATGCACCTTAGGCAAGCCATGGCACGTGTACATCTGTAGTTTATTGTTGAGCTGCTCCACGCGGTCCACCTCCTAATGGATGGACACACACACACAGGCAGACAGTGTTACAGACCAAGCAAAAAAGAAACAGTAAGATACATTGCATGATACAAAACAATGTTTATTAACATATCATGGAGCTTGACTGTGTGGCTTTCTGTTCATGGATTGACAAAGACCTCCTCTATAGTTTATGATATGGTACAAGCATCCTTTCATTCTAATCCCACTTGGTTGTATCTATGCTCTTCTGAGGGTTCACGGCTAATTACGTAACTGTCCTGCTTTCAGAGGCTGAGGTACTTACAAAAATGAGTTAGCGCTTTCAGACAATAGAGGGCAGAAACAAAGCCAATAAGCTGGCCTAATGTCACTGATTGGACCTGGCTAACCCCTGCTTTGAGGAGCTAGGTCCCGTTGGGACGTGAGGTCAGTCCCCTTTCTTGTCACTCTGGGCGTTAGAGGGGAAAGGGAGTGTTTGAGAGTAAGCCAAAAGTGACAGCTGAGTGACAGCTACTGCCTCGTCCTGTCACACATCTGCTACATGCCTATCCCCGTGGGAGGAGACAGAGGGTAGAAAACGTTAACTGATACCCAGAATCTTTGTTCTTTTCATATAAGCATCTGCTTATTCACTTTTGGACACTAGCTACAGGAAGTTTCACCTCACGTAGTGACATCATCTCCTTTTAATTTCTCTGGCTTGTCCTCATAGCTTAGCTTTAGGGGAAATTCAGCCTCCAGGAAGCTGATTCTTGATATGCAGCCATGTAGAAAAAGGGAAACCGGGTGCTCACCTTGTAAGAGGGGAAGAAGAAACCGCTAAAGCGGCTAGAACTGCGGTTCTTGTGTTTATCATAAGCAGAAGGGGTGATGGTCGGAAGAGAGCCACCGAGCTGGGCCAAGGAGTCTGGAGACGGGATGTTGGCATCACCCAGGAATTCGGTCATGTTCTTCCGCCGACGTGCTGGACCCTGACCCTAAGCAAGAGAAAGAGATAGAGAGACATACAGTGAGCTGAAAATTTCTGGAATGTTTTTTCCCCTGAAGAGGTCATAAGGTGGTGATCATGAAAGTTTATAACGATGACATGAGGGGAATTTCCAACATTTTAATAGATGATGATACAGA
>CM040990.1:18172416-18353756 GCA_022985145.1 Pangasius djambal
GAGAGAGAGAAAGGAGGGCCTACAGAATAAAAGATATGAAATGATAAAGGAAATGAAAGAGGGAGGAAAAAATTGATGATCCATGGAGCAGAAGCAAGCAGTACATATAAAGTGCAACATATCAAACAATGACATCGGCAGCAGTAGGATATCATAAAACACCATCCTGACTAGCCACACAATAAGCTAGGATATACTGTTATTTCCTCATTACTTCATCTTCGAGGATGAGGTTAGATTCCTTAAACAAACTAGAAATAGCCTTCCATTGTCCACGCTGCATTGTTCTCCTATCAGAGAGCATGGTCACGCGTCACACACGTCCAGTCGTAATCTTCTTTATGAGGACCAGTGAGCTGAACAAACACTTGCTACGGTTTTTTGCCATCGGTGCTCGGCAAACTTCCGAGCAGCCGGCAAAAACAAAGCTGATGACCTCCAGTTCCAAAGCTTGTGGAATTCCACGGCCCTGAGTGATGTCCCCAACTAATGGCTTCCAACATTCCAAGTAGGACTCTGGATTTCTGGGCTAAGGACGCAAAAACAGGAAACTGGCGGAGATGAAAAAACAATGATACCCGCCAAGTGGAATGGTGTTGTTTGCAGTGTGTGACCTATAGAATGCATACTCTCCGAGTTCAATAGTAGATTATGAAGTGATGATGTTAAGAATGAACAACAAACTTTTCAATTGTAAGAGCAACTGTTACTTGCTCAGAGGTCACCGCAGAAATAGTGGTATGTAAAACCAGGAGAATGAATTTACAGCACAGAAGGCGTACTCCTTTTAATTTCCCAAACAAATTCTGTTTGGATTTTTCCACTGACAATCACTCTAATCATTATAATTCCAAACGTGCTGAAATCTGCTGGTGCCTCAGTCAGTCAGGAATTTGATGGAAAAACAGGGCTGATGGATAATACAAAGTGCCCTGCTAAAATTCTATCCTATATTTAGAGCTCTGACACCAGGGCACTGAAGGCAGACACCGATAAGGCTTTGATGAGGGGATTTCTGCGGAATCTGGGGCAAGAGGACGAGGACAGGAACACAGATGGCAGGAAGTGTCACAACTCCAAGGAGAAAGAAGAGGAAGGACTGCTGCCGACCAGTGTAACAGCTAACTCCTGCAGGCTGGAAGGGCTACGCTGCTACTAGCTTATGACAGATTTACACTACAACAGACAGAATCAAGGTTCACAGAACTTAAAAGAGATGAAAAAGTGAAATGAAAAGGATATGTTACTAAATCATGCTTTAGGAAAATCAACAACAACTTCAAAGCTCACAGCAAACAAGACTTTTGTGATCAGAGATGGAAAGATGTCGATGTAAAATTAAGGAAAGGCAATTTTTTAGAATTGAATTGAATTACAGTGTAATTCAATGTATGTAATACACTAAGGAGGCATGGATCTACTCAACACACGGCAAATCTCCGTCCCAAACCTGCAACACTTCAACACGTTTGTACACATCTACTGAAGATCTAAAAAGCGTAAAAGAGGATTCTCAGAGAGACTGAGCTATACTCACCGTGGAAGAAAGCGGCATGTCAAAAGCAGTGAAGACCATTGTAATCCTTCAAATGGCTTCACAGAGTTTGGCCCATAACAGAGCCAGCTGTTGCGCTCTCCCTCTCTCCCTCTCCCTCTCTCTCTAACCTCTTGCTTTTACTCCTACACAACTCATATGCACTGTGCCACCATAGCAGCTGCAAGGACAGCAATTCAAGTCTCAGCCAAGAAAAAGGCTGGCAATAAAAGGTATCCCTAGCTCAAACGCTTTCACTTCTGCGTCCTTTGTTTTTGATGGAGTTCCTCAGGGCTCAAAAACAGGAACGGCGCAGATCTTGGTCTCTGACGTCCTTGTTGTCCAGTAGTAATTGAGACTGCTTGGCTGCATTACTAAGGAGGACTGTTCTAGCGTCATGGCAACAAGGAGGATCTCGTCCTATTTTGTGTGAGCAAGAAGAAAGAGGTGTGGCTTGTGATAGCCAGAAGGCTCATCTGCATATGCAGGCCCACCCACAGGACAGCTTGCTGTGTCTCAACAAAACATTTTGGCACCACAGAGGTGCCAACTGTTTGTTTGGAGGCATGTCTTTTGTCTAAATTCCTGGGACAAATCTCTTTCCCAACTGGGATTCATTTCAAACTCTAGAGCACCACTGAAGTCCCTTAACAGTCGCAGCATCTGTCGAAAAGATATCCTCTCGGATCCGTCTAATAAAGTTATGACGTTCCTGGATTGAATAACAAGAACGTTACACTCTTTTTTTTTTTTTTTTTTTAAACAAACAGAAAATAATTTACACATATTTAGTGAGTTGCCAGTTAACAGTATGCCAGGTAACAAGGTAATGAACTGCATATTGCTGCAGTGGATGAATGTTATATTAAACACTATATTATGATTATAGTATTATGTTGAACAGTTTATATTGGTTTATAATAATCCTCAGTTATTTAGTTAAGGTAAGTACAGCAAGCTTTGTGTGTTCTTACAAAAACAACAGGCATGAAGAGCTTTTCCTAATCTTGGTGCCTCTTAGCAGAGGGAAATGACCTCTGGAGTATATGAGGGAAAATCCCACACTACAGCACGTGCTGCCCTGCTTGTACTTGAGATATGCACATAATTAAACAAACTTTTTTTTTTTTTTTTTCCCCAGAACATGCAACCAGTCCTCCTTAATCTGCATTGTTTTCTGAAGACTCACACAGATGAGCACTTTATCCACCCAAGCTCTTTGTTTCTATCAAATGCAACCATTCATTCAGAAATTCAGAAATGTCCGACTTTTCCTAGGCTATAGTCCCAAGGCCAAACATGTCTTGTTTGTCAGAGCCCTAACCTCTGTGTCCATTCACCTAGTTTAAGATTAAAGACATTCTGACCTCTTAGGCTTATCTTGGCAGTTATGGGAACTGCAGTGGGAGTGTAAAAGACCCACATCTCCTACATCTCAGGAATTTCAAATCTGCCTTGCCATCTAATAACTAAATATTTAGTCATCAAAAATTCCCGGAATTAAGACGATATTTTAGCAATTCGCAAATTTTCAGCGCAATACCATTTTCAAGAATCCAGCATGTATTGCTCTAGTGAGTCACTATGAGAAAGATAAGAATAGTCCTTGATCAGTCTTTGATTAACAATAGGAAACCTGAGGGATGATAACTTCCGTAGACCCCCCAACCCCCCAATCCCTCCTGCGCCTGCCAGGAAACACAGGAAAATACCCAGAACCACAGTGAAAAACAAGTCTCCAGTTTCACTAGCTAGCCTCTGGATGACTAGCCTTGACTGTGAACAACAACAACCAGGTTTCAGGGCCAGCACCACATACTGCCATTAGTCAAATGCACAGGTAAAACAAAGAACCATTGAGACAACAGCACTGCAGATTAATCAGTGATCAAATACAGTGACATCCTGGAGGAATCTTATCGCCAGAGACAGATAAGCCTGTATGTCCCACAGAGGGCCCCGAACGTGTCACCGGTTCCAGCACTCCTCTGGTCTTTCCATTCCGCACGCATTCTACTTCCATTACAAACTTCCTGTTATTGAGCATCCCTACGCATTTGTACACGGTTGTTAAATAAGCAATGCATACCACAAACAACCAAAATTCTCTGGGTTCTCGGAAACCGAATCTTGCTCTGGATGATCAATAAAACAGGTTTCCACTATATGACTATACACAAAATAAAAGTGACAAACCAGTACAGATTGCACCTACAACCAAATAACTGACACGTCATACCTTACCTCGCATTGTGTAGAGGGTCGTTGTGTATTGGGCAAGTTCTCAGGGACCATGTGGAGCAAGTCCCAACTTCGCCAGGAAGACAGACGACCAAAACGCACCATTAAACTCACCAGGGCCCAGACAAGGAGACTCCTCCAAGCCCCAAATGCAACACAGCACTGATCCAAAATGGGTAAAACAACAAACTGGATAAACTAACAAAAATTCGGCATCCCATATATGACAACTGAATGAGCGAAGGGAAAAAAAAAACAGAGCACACAGAGAAGGACTCTGAAGATCGTCTAGCCACTCCGACTCTGATGATGACACTGATGCTACAGAGCTTAGGGACCACTGAGTGCCTCCCACCTCTAGCCACTCTCAACACTTTATCTCACACACACACACACACACATTTACATACAGTTATAATGTCCTCACACAGCGCTCACACAGCACATGCTGAGCCCTTCCCCCTCTCGGGGCTGAAGGACAGCAGACCATGCATAATTGCTTATCAAAAGAAAAAGTTGTGTAAAAACAGCCAATGACGTGTAAACTCTCCACTGGGGAATTCTTCCACTGGAGTTGTCTCTTTCAGAGTCAGAATCCGGTGGGTGCCAACGTGCGACTATAAAACCACAAATCCATAAACTTAATGTTTGAACAGTCAATCACAGAATAACACAGGATTAGTGCTTTACTTTAATTAATCTCGGAATACAATCTAGAGAATTACCGGATATAGTCACCTGGATTAATAATTTAATTTATTAATTTAAATAAGAATTCATTTATAAATGTATTTGAATATTATTCATATTCAAAACTGGGATTTTACCAGGATTTCATGGTAAATATAATATCAGAATATATTTATTTAGATTAAAGCATATAAAGATATTTTATATGTGTCACAAACATTTTTCCCCAATCCTTTTTTTTTTTTTAAAAAGTCGGAACGGTTAACAAGACAGGAAATATGCGCCTTCCCAGTTGTGTATTCTTGCTTGGCCTTATTGTCTCTTAACACAGAGGGCTGACGGTCTGAAACTAATTGCATGATAATCGGGTTAGACTCAGTGCAAATCAAAGCATCAAACAGCTCTGGGCTCTGGGGAAATGGGCTGTGAAGTGTGCTCAAAATGAATGCGCTTTGTAAGCAATCACACTGTGTAACGTGAGAACTACCATTTGCTGCCTTGCTTTCATCCAAAGGCCTTCACCAAATATCATGAGGCAAATCAATAAAGACAGAACACAGCATGCAAAAAAAAAAATTTTAAAATAAAAATAAAAAAAATAAATCACACACTTCTACAGCAAAGTAGTTAATAATACCACAGCACTGTTGAATTCTCAAATCTGATTGGTCAGAAGGTATTGATTAATTTTATATAACAGACCGGCTCTGGCTATAATTCAGCACGTGCTCTTTCTAATACTTATTCACAAGGACTTGTATGTTGGACATAATCTAAAGGTAATAACAAATAGATTTAAAATGTGTTATTATTTCACAAATAAAAAAAAAAATCCCTACAATTATTGATATGGTGAAGTTTTCTGTTTTCTGAATAAGCACGTCTGCCAAATGCTGTTCATGTACCTGTAGAAAGTGAAGAGAGGAAACTCATAAGTTTTAGGTTTATAAAGCATATGTGGCTCCATCTTCCCTGACTTAGATTTCACAGAAAGCTCTCAGGCTATCTTACACAAATAAGACGTCATTAGATGAGGATGACGTCCTGCTCAGGTTTCTTCTTCATATAGACCACTATATGTACTGATTTTTCCCCCAATACATATAGTGTCACGCTTGACTAGATCACTCTGTATCTGTAAAATTGCTGGCGATCTACTTACAAAAAATAAAAGTTTATAAGAATACAATTCTGTTCCGATCTGATCTGCTTTAATGTCACTGCAGCCTCTTGTGTTGCCAAACAGCACAGATTTATTAAATTAGAAGACATATAATCTTCACAATTTCCACAATCCATTATTTTTATTAGAAGAATAGAAGAATGTTTGAATAATAACTGCGATTACAGACACTACGGAAAAAGGATAAGGTGTCCGTGAAGGCACGGCAGTCAGATTTATTTCTGGCTCGATAGCCTGAGGAGTTAGATCTCCAGATATTGGACTCACATATTTGTCGTAATGTCAGCAGTGACGTTTTGCCCAGCGTCATGCACTCTAATCTCCGAAGGGCGGCCTCTGATCCCATCAGCCTCGTTGCTGTGTGACGCACCTATCTCTGCATCAAACAGGTAGACCGTCCAGGCCGAAGGCTAGATCAGCTTATACAAGAGGTTGAATTCTCTATTTGATTGGTCAGGAGGTGTTGATTTATTTTGTATTAGTGCTGGCTAAAAGGCAAATCACAGGTTTATATTAATGTGCTCATTCTAATATGCACAAGGACTTGTATGACAGACACTCCACGTAACCTAATCCTACTAACAAACGTTAAAAAAATAAATAAATAAAAGAAAAGCATAGAATTTTGATATGGTGGAATTTCCTGTATGGAAACAGTTATGGAAGGAGTCTCCAGTGCCAGTGCTAACATTCAATACGTTTTCCACCATGGGAGACTTCAGAATAGAGGACTTTGCACTTTCTGACTCTTTATAGCTGCTATAATGTAAAGGGTAACAGGAACTAACTTGTCTTGAAGAACGTCCATGACAATAAATGTAACTGGATAAAAAAGTACAACGTTTTGTTCGTTAATAAATTTAAAATTGTAATCGCTGACAAACTGCTGTGGTATAAAAGGAGTAAAACACTTCAGGATGTGCTGTTACAGGAAAATAATCAGCAGGGGTAGTAATGGCAACTCCATCATTGATTATTTACCTATAATAGCATGCCCTGTCATGCTTTATTGCATTCTTATCTCACACACACACACACACACACCTGAAGAAGGTTTAAGGATTTAAAATATCTATGCTTTAATGACTAAATTAAAGAATGTGTTTTAAACATTTATTTAGAGGACCCTTAGGATCTTACATACTGTAGGTACATTTACATAGTTACATAATACCTGAGGCTCCAGATGTGGAAGTATCCCAGATACAGACACACATAATGCTTCAGACTCGGCCTTAAAACAAGGTCAAGGCCCAGTTAAATGCAAACAGTCAGGACCAGGATCAAAGAACACGGACATGAACATGGATCTCACCAAAAACCAGCTCTTGTGAGACATTTGTCCTTTAAATGTTCTGAAAGAAGGAAACTCAAGCACACATCAAATGGTGACTGTAAAGGTCGTCGCAACAGACACAGGAAATTAGAGCTCAAGGAGGAGTTGCTGGGTCATTAGCGCCCCCAGTGCTCCATGGGGTGGAGGGTTTGTTCTAAAAGGTCAGGCTTTGGTGAGGGGTCATGGCGCAGTGGGGAAGACACCATGCATGGATCAAATACAGTCATTCTGTATCTGTGAACCACCAAGAGCCATCATAAACATTCTGGAGGAACAGCAGGTCGAGTACTGACCAGGCCATGTATTGATGCGGCGAGAAGTAAAGTTAAGTTTCTTACTCGGGATGAATCTGAATATATATTCAAATTTCCTTTTTGCTTTTTGAAAATATCTACTGTTAAAAGTGCTATAACATAAAATTTAATTGAAGTGTACTGTCAAATTCAGAGGCTCTAATCATGCCTTCAGGGTCTAAGCAAATAAAAACAGGTCTCTGTAAGCTGGTTGATATGGAAAACTATGAAACTCCAGTTCCATGTATTTGGAGAAGTCTAGATATGCCAAAAACAGCAAGTCCACACTTTCCCCCATTTCATAATTTATTGTGCAAACGATGGTGCAAAAACTAATCACAACACAATTATTGCTCTGTCTAATTGTGAAATATCATGACTGTACTTCCTGAGAATAATTTTCTCAGAATTCTGCTTTGTCCTGGGATAATAGTATAGTATGTATTTCTATTAAGTTGTATGTGAAAGGTTTTTGCACCTGGCTGGAAATTTGCCTGTGGAGTAATTCATTTGGTTCCCTCTCAGAAACAAAGTAAGGTAAGATACCCCTTTACAACATTTTATATTATGGAAAACACATCAAATATTTCCCCTAATACACTGTTGGTTTGTTAGAATAATATTTAAATATCCGACATGTTAAAGATTTTCCATACATCCTTCTTAAGAGGTGCACTTTACCCCCATTATCTTCTTGCTGCGTCTACTTCTTTTAATAAAACTCCTCCTTATATTCATATAATATGACATACTATAATATGATGCATACAATATACTTTATAGTCCCTTAGTGAATAGAGACACCCATAGAATATTATTATTTGCATACAGTGGTAGAATTATATTCAGAATAGCACCAAGGAACAGTGTAAAATCTCTTCCAGGAAAAAAAGGAAGGGAGGAGGAAGGTGGAATGGTGGAAACTGGCATGGACAACTGTAATGCAAATGCTAGATGTTTTGTCGTCAGGCAAATGTGCAAACGCAAACCCCAGTGTTGCCTGCGGCACAGCATGGAGGCGAAAGTAATTATCCAAATCAATTATCTTCACTGTGTAAATTGGGGAAAGGAATGGAGGTCAGTTTCAGGGCAAGTGCAGCAAAGTTGAAATCAGGCCAATATCCAAAATCGCACGTTTTAAAGGCCGAATGCTAGCTCTACAGTGCACACCTGTGGCCAAAAAGGTGACCGCACTTTTCACTGATGTGTCCTTCCTGAGACGCTCTTCTCACTTTACCTAAATGCTTTTCTTTTTATGGAGTGCGAGCCACTTCCCAGAAATGAAACTTTCTAAGAAATCCTGTCTCAATAATTGAGATGAAGTGTATGGTGATGTTATTTTGTTAAATACCAACATTGTAGTGGATTTCAAAGCGCACTTTCAAACCATTCGACCTGTAAGAGGCACACTTTAGGGACCGGACACGTGCAGGCTTGTCTTTGTGTTAATTTCCTCTTACAGAAAACACAGCCTGTGCAAAGACTAAACATGCATGTCTCTGTGGACTACTGGAGAACTCTCTTCACAAGGTTTTTTTGCTAAGCTTAACAGTTAAACCTCAAACAAACAGTAAAAGCTTCGTTGCTGCAGAAAGAGTAAAGTGCTACACACTCTTGCTGCTTTTGCCTGTAGACTTGATGCCAACAGATCAATGGTTACAACTTGCCTGGAACAAGAATTCCTTTTTTCCTGACTGCTGAACACATCCATATCATCATCATCATCTTCATATACATCCAACATATAAGGCAACACATGTGAAATGTATTATAATGTGTCATGATATCGATATTATATTGTGATGTTAGCCAGCACAAACTGCACTCCGCCTCATTACTAAGCCGCCTCACATAAAGGAGCCTGTCATATCGCTAGCTATAAACGAAAGTTCCAAAGAAGTTCAAGTTTCATGTAGCTGCTGAGTGCTAAATACAAGCGATGAGAAACACGATGGCCTCAGCAACAAGTCAAAAACTTGATAGTGATTCAAATCAATACCTAAATAGCTGCAAATTATGAAACCTGAAACCACAGCCAGAAGGCTTGCACGATGAGGCCCACCAGCAAAAAGCCTGTGTTCGCTGAGAAGATAAAATATTTGTCATAACTGTAAAACAAGCCTGTTTCCTCACACACGGCTCTGTTCGACTCAATGTGGCAGGGAAAGCACTTCCTGCTGAAAGAGAAAGATGGAAACGTCTGCGGCTTCTTATCTGAGGTGATGACATCAGAGATCTATCGAGAACAAACCCCGACAGGAAGGAGGCTGGGTCGGCATGAGATAGAAGCTAACGAGCACAGAACGCGCTACACGCTAAGGGGTTGCATAGACTAGTCGATTAATATTCATACATTCAGTTGTTGCTGTGGGGAGTTGTCTACCAGTGCCGGAAAAAGTAGTAAGTAGTAAGTAGTAGGCTGAAAATATTTTAAAATAGATGAAGCCAATTCTATAGTCATCTGCATATTGTTTGGTCATTTCTTTTGCTTTAATGGTACATTATTATGGTCCGTTCATATCACTTAGTGAAATGCATGGAACTGTTTGGTTTTTAATTCCACCCATGCCTTCTCCCAATGCAGTTCCTCCCACAGTTATGTTTCGTGTTCTTTAAAGTGAATAGTTTAAATCGTGGCATAATGAATTCCATCATTTAGAGCCAGGAGGTCGATCCAAACTCGTTTTTTGGATTTTTCGTTTGAGGCCAGAGGTGAACATGGCGCTACAATTCCTGGGTCATTATCAGCCATTATACCAGACACTGCTGTAGACATAGCACCCTCCATCCAAGAAAGGTTAGTCAGTGAGCTATAAGGAGGGCTTTGTTGATGGACATGAGCTTCCATGCTGCGCACCCTCAGCTCCTGAATCAACGATTTCAGCAGAGCTACTTCCGCCTCAAGGTTGCCACATGAGTGCATTTTAACAATTGGTACGTCAGAATGCTAGGTTAGGAGTTCTGCGTACGTAGTGTAGTGATGGTCAGAATAAAAAAGAAATGTGGTTATTCGAGGTTTTTTTTGAATACTTTTCAAGAGAGTTAGATCACATGTAGAGTAGCTATATTATTATACTCATTATAGATTCTTACAATAATTTGAATCACAATTCTTGATACAACTACATGCGTACAGTGCAGAGATAATGCAAGGAATACTGACCAGTATGTCCACGTTCTCTTGGCGGGTAAGTGAGCCATGTTCAACCTTGTCCTGAGCGGCGTTGAGGATATAGGGACTACCCCCAACTGAAATCTTCATATTGGGCAGCGTGAGAGACTCCTTCGCTTCCTTCTCCACCTTCAGCTCATCACCAGGACGAGCTACAACATGCATGCCCATACCAACATGTACACAGAGAGAGAGAGAGAGAGAGAGAGAGAGAGAGAGTGAGAGAGATGCATAAAATTACTACATTATATTCAGTTCAATCAGTAGAAGTGCAGTCAGTACTCAGTAGTCAATGACATCAAATGAATAATACTTTTACATAAGTAATAAGTCTGATGGTTTATGATCCTCTTTGTATTCAGAGCTGTACAAATCTCAGACCCAACTATTCACCGTATTTCTGATGAACACCTTCTGATTATACCAAGAAAGATATCGATCATATCATCCAGGGCATTACACTAAATCAGCATGCCACTTACCAAAATTTGACGCTCCTAATCATTCCATGTAAGCCTCTGGACTTACGTCATCAGCTGATAATTACACAGTCAGTGTCAAATTATGACAAAAGTAAGTTTGTGTGTGTGCTCATGTATGCTAGATGCTTAAGGATATGTTGATTATGGGGTTTTTGTAAAGACATGCCTTGTATGAATGGAGTTCTGTGGAGCCATGAAGATTGCGCGAGTAGAAGTGCTTTCAACACAAATTCTAAATCTTTGCCATGACTGGCCTGATCATCTACAGGAAACTGCTCGTACTGGCCAAGATAAACAGATATCTGGTTTGAAACATTTAACCAGAGGGGACTACCACCTTCCCTAATCTGAGCACCACACTGAAGTTTAAACCTTACCTTTAACTTTAATGTAGTGTCCTCCAAAAGGGTAGGCCTCAAAGCTGAGTAACAGGGGGGTGTTGGACTGGTCCAGGAACAAGTCAACTCGAGACAACTCGATCCCCTTACGCTCAAAAACAGGCCCCAGCACCTCTCTATATATACAGATGGGCAAAAGGAATTAAAATAGTAACCATAGTCAGCATAAATAACAGATTTTCACATGCCTGGAGGTTCCAGAATTCCACCATATTGTTTTTGCGCTTATATTGACCTGGTCTCCAAAATTGGAATCAAAATTGGTAGCCTAACAATGATTTAAGGACACATTTACAGTGACAGAAAATAAGTATTCAGTGCATGTATCCAATTTTTAATGTCTTATATAATGTCCTATGACTCTGTACTTGTAAACATAAACAAAAAAGTATGTATTCATATGTTTAAAAAACAAAATTGATAGGAAAAAATTTCAATATTCACTACATTAAAAGAATCCATATGTAAAGGTTACATAAAAATAAGTCAAGTACCAGATATAAATGCTACAAAAATGTTCTCCTGCAAATGCCACTGGTTGAGAAGATTTCATGCCACCAAGAGCAATCACGGTGAAGGTGAAGGAGCTTCCTAAAGTTCTCAGGGACAACATTATTAAACAACGGCTGAACAGAAAAAGCTACAGAGCCACAGCAAAGACATTAGACATCCCTGTGAGTACAACTGGTTTGATAACATGCAGGTGGAAAGTTCATGGAACCACAGCTAATCGCCCCTGGATAGGTGTGGCGTGCAAGATTTTACAACGTGCTCTCAGACTAATGGTAAAGAATGTAAGAGAGAAGCCAGCAGTCACTTGAAAAGAGTTGCAGGATGACCTGAAAGCAGCAGGAACAACAGTTACACAGAGAACAATAAGCAATGAACTGCAACACAATTATCTCCATTCCTGTACACCAAGAAAAACTCCTCGGCTAAAAAAAAAAGAAGCACAGCGATGCATGTCTAAAATCATTTACATGAATCAGAACTCTCTTGGAGCAATATACTCGAGTCGAGACGCAACAAAAATAGAACTCTTTGGCAATAATTCAGCTCATCATGTTTGGAGAAAGAAGGGTATTAAATCTCAGCAGCCAAGGAACTGAAACTGTGGAGAAGACGGAGCAAGACAACCCCAAATATACAGCCAAAATAACTCAAGAAGGCCTTGCATGGCCTAGCCAATCTCCTCACTTGATTCCAAGAGAACATTTTTTGAAGGATGTTGAAATTGTGATTCCATCACAGGAACCGTTGTGACCTTGGGGAATTGAAGATGATTTGTCAAGAGGAATGGGCCAAAACTGAACCGCAATGCTTCAAAACAATTACTTCTTACCATAGACATCTCGAAGCTGTAGCTGCCAACAACAGCTTTGCGACAAAGCATTAATGTTGGTCATTTGTGGTGTCCAATACTTTTCCCCCTATCAATTTCACTTTTTTAACATAACTTTGTTTTTGCTTATGAACACACATCTTTTTTGCTCAAGGAGAAAATTAAGACACATTATGTCTTTTGTATATTTTGCCTACTAAATGACAAAAACAGAAGTGTCCGAACACTTATTTCCGCTCACTGCAGAAGTGAAAAAAGTAGCATCTGTATACCTAACTGGTGACTTATTGTCAACACGGCTGGGCTACGTCATAGACAGTGTTCTTTGGATGATGATTAATCCATGGAGATTGCTACATTTGAAACGTTTCACCCTGACTCACCTCAGTGTCTTCTTTTTCAGGGCAGGGACGATCTCCGTGTCTATATCGATGTTCAGGTCAAACTTGAGAGTGAAGCACTCCTTTGTGGGGTCCTGCAGGGGGCGACATTCCCAACGCAACAGGTCAATCATTCCAGGTTCAGTAAGACATATACGCAAACTGCAGTTCTTTCATTATCACTCTAAAGACGAGTCCAAGTCACTAATTAAAGCGCCACATCCTGAGCTGGAGATGACTCGGAGACGTCGGTCATTTCCTGTCTATTAAGATGAGTAGTCACTGCTGATAATGAGCTCAGCAGACCTCAGCGGGAAACCCACAAATATGGCAGCTGTATTTTAGTCGAAGCTATTGATGGATGCTTTTGGAACATAAGTGAGCCATATTAAACCGGAGAGAGCTGGACACGCTCTCATGTAAACAAATGATGACAAAGCACAGCAGGCGAACTCTCACTAGGACAGCCAGTTTCCTAAAGCTGGATCAAGTCCAAGACTAAAAAGGATTTTTAATGGAGAATCAGCTGGCGCTTTAATTTAGCCAAGAACGAGGCTTAATCCACAAACGTCTAATTTAAATACTCTCCAGTTTTATTACAGCAACGTTTCCCCAAACTATTTCCTTTTTTGAAAGGATGTTTGAATGTCATGTGATAAACGCTAATAGCACGCAACAGCTTAACGCAGGTTACAGTTCATTAGCTAGCTAAATTACGTGTTGCGGCTAAAATGTCTGTAAAAAGTGGACAGATGTGTGGCGACTTTCTTGAAAAGACATTTGAAAACTGGCCTTAAGTCCAGGGAACTATTTCGACTGTCAGAAAGGAAAGAAGGAAAGGAAAACGGAAGAAAGGAAAAGTAGAGAAAAACTGAAAGGAAAGGAAAATACCTGAAAGAAAGGAAGAGAAAGGAAAGGAAGATGGGAAAATTAGAGAAAAAGTAAAAAGGAACAGAAGACAAAGGTAAGAAACAAAGAACGGAAAGGAAGAGAAAGGGAATAATGGAAAAAAGGAAAGGACAAGAGAGTGGTAGAAATGGAAGGAGGAAAAAGGAAAGAAAGGGGAAAAAAAGATAAGGAAGAGAAAGCAAAATCACAGTAGAAAGGAAAAGAAAAGAATGGAAAGAAGGGTAGAAAGGAAAGGAAAAGAAAAACAAAGGAAGGTAGAATAAAGAATAATAGAATAGTAAGAGAAAAGGAAGAAAGAAAAGGAAAGAGAGTAAGAAAAAAGGAAAGAGAGAGAAAAGGTAGAGAAGTCAAAAAGGAAAAGAAGATAAAGAAAGGTAGAAATGAAAGGAAGGGAACACAGAAAGGTAAAAAAGAAAAGGAAGAGAACAGAAAGAATCGAAGGACAGGAAGGAAGAGAGAGGAAAGAAAAAAGGAAAGGAAAAAAAAGTGGGGAATGGTAGGAAGAAAGGAATGGAGGAGAAAGAAAAGAAAAGAACGAAAGAAAGGAAAAGCAGAAAAGAACAGAAGAGAAGCAAAGAAGAAAGGAAAGGAAGAGAATAGTAAATAATGTAATAATAGCAAAATGTAAATGTAGAATAATTAAATCAAAAAAATGTGCAAAATTGTAGTAAAATATGATGTAAATATAGAACAGTGATAACAACAGTGATCATTTCATAAAGTTAAAAAAAGCGGGAGGTGTTCGGATGATAAAGAAAAAATTGGGAAATATCGAAATAAGAGGAACTTTGTAAATATATTTTAAATCCTCCACCGCGTCCCAGTGTTCCTGTAATACCCATAATGCCCAGCAGGAGGACACACATCACTTACATCAGTGTAACGTCTCCGGGGCTTCTTCCTTATCTTCATCGGTCCTACCTTACGCTCCCTGACACACACACACACACACACACACACACACACACACACACACAATTAGAACACTCTAACCATGAAAAAGGAGCGTTTAACCAGTTTGTTAAGATTTTTAATACGTTAAATTCAAATCATTTGGAAGTCATTTCCAGAAGCACGACGGGCGAATGGAACCTGGATGTTCCGGTATGTTCTCACTCATAATTTAAGGCAGACTGACCCTTTCTCCGTGCCGCTCTCCTCCTCCTCGTCCAGGTCAGAAGGAGGGCTGGTGCGTGGGGGGCAGGAGCGAGTAGACACATTTCGGGCCAGGATGGAACCTGTAGAAAAACACGTCAGTATGTCTTAGAGTGTGTGTGTGTGTGTGTGTGTGTGTGTGTGTGTGTGTGTGTGTGTGTGTGTGTGTGTGTGTGTGTGTGTGTATAAAGACGGATTGCTGTTTTGCTAACAGTGGCAGTGCTGATCATTCCTAGTTTGAATGAACTTTGCTGAGGATAATCAAATTTCCTTCTTACAGATGGACCTCATCATCGTGGCATCATATAACTTCTAATTCACACAGCATGTGATTACTTTCAGCAGCAGACATTACTGGAAATCGTGTAGTTACTCAATATTTTGATATTTCACTGTCTTACTATTTTTATTCTATAGTCATCAAGCAGTCGTCCTCTACAAGCTGCTCTATTTCAGCTGGCTGCTTGTGTGAATTATTCTCTGAGTGTTTGCACCATGCTTTATGTATAGGGAGGATTATTCTGGGAACGTACCATGCGTCAGGCTTCAGTGTGCTGTCTTGCGCTAGCTTTGGCACACTTTTGGGTCGGACTTAAGAACTTTTAGCTATTCTAATAAGAGACGGGTACGACGCGATACTCTGGAACTGTTATAAGTGGTGAATAGCTGAGTTAGTTTTTGGGTGTATGTTAGTGTCGTGTTTGTGTTTTGTCTCTTTCTCTTTTGTGGTCGTGTGTGCGTGTCGTACTCTGTCGCTGCAGGTCGAAGCGAGGGTGACGGTCAAAGTGCATGTTGTCACTCTCGTCAGAGTGGCAGCGGGAGTCGCATGACTCGCACAGGTGAAGAGGACTCTTATTATTCAGATCCTGACAGTCGGGATGATGGCACACCTGAACACAGACACACACACACAGAGACACGTACGGAAATTACATTTAACGATTCTGCAGGCAAAATCAGTAGCAGCAGTGGGGGAAAAATATTATCCAGCCCACTGGCAGCTAAAAGTTTTATGTGCCTAGACACCTCATTAGGTAGACTAAAAAGTGGTAGATATGCTAGTTACGTTATAACATGTGGTGAGCTGGTTAGCTTGTTAAAGGCATTAAAAAAATGTAAAGCAAACAAAATGAATTCCTAGGGAGAAACAAAAATGCTGAAGTAGCACATAGTTTCAGCTATGAGATGTGATGTTCTGCCCTCGCACCCCACGTAGAAGGATATTATTCGAGCCTAGCTATGGGCGTGTCTCAATCAGCTCCCTAGTTCAGTAGTCAGGACACCGAGCAGGGAGTCGGCCATTTTAAGGACTGTCTCAATCGCAAAATCCTTCCAGTGCACTGAAAACTCCCACAATGCACCACAAAAACCAGGAAGCATCGATGCTCACTATGTTCCCTTACTGGAAATGACGTCATGTATTCTGAAACCTATTTGACGTCTATATACTGTTTGTTTGAGTCTAAGGACTTTTAAGTGTTTAATGATTTGAAAAAATCCACTAGCTAGCCTACAAATCTGCTTGAAGCACCATGATAGAAACATGTGTGATTAAGCTAACAAAGGTATATGACATATAATGCCAGAAAGATATGGGTCCTGGCTGTTGTTGATAAATGCCAGTGGTGACGTTTTACAATGCGAGTCATGTCGCTGTAAACTGAGTCATCAGTGTCCCAAAGTGTAGTGAGCCAGAGTCCTTACCAGTGCCCGAGCTCGTGAATGCGATATACTGATTCGCGACTGAGGGAGCGAGGGAGCTGATTGAGACGCACCTTGAGTTTAACTGCGAGGTGACTGCTAGCAGCAGAGTTATACAACAACTTTGTGTTGAGCTACAGCATTAAGGTATGTCACACCACCGTGAAGCCCATTATGTTTAAACACACACTAGGAATGCAAAAAACAAATATATTAATAGTTAATTACTCCTGTGAAATAATCAACAAATAATCGATTAATCAGCTTAAACGTGGCTTTTAAATGAGAACGGCTGCAATAAATATTTCACATTTTTGTTTCATTGTTGTTGCTTTTTTTCAATAATACAATGTGAAACAACTTAACAAATAACTTCAATTTTGTTACTCTACTAATTTTCTTCTCTAGGGCTTAAGATTTTAATAAGGAATTAATTTTAAATAATAAAAGTAAAAAATTTCACTTAACCAGCCTCATTAAAACTATGACATTGCTACATATATTTTACTACTAGGTCAAAAAATAGCAAGCTGCTTGAATGAAATGTAATATAAGGCTACAACATGTTGTCCATTTCGTATATTTCAATCACCAAGCAGTAGCTTTCAGCTTCAGTTTTTTAACACTTGTGCTGCTATGAAAGATATCTCAGTTTTGTACCTTGCTTTTAAGTTTTCGATTGAAATTATCATGTCTGCTTTTTTTTTTTTTTTTTTTTAATTCCCCTGTTCCTGATCTTTAAAACTGCCTCAAGCTGAAAACAGCTTTGCGCACAGTGCTCTGTGGTGCAGCAGAATCAGTGTTGTTGCCCCCTGTGGCTTCATTACGGTATTACATTCTACATAGGAATGGAGGCCTAAAGTAAATGACTAGTCGAATACAAAAATCCATGTTGAACATTTTTCAGAATCAACATTATCAATTATTCAGACTAATTATCGCAGCCTTAACACACACCAAATACAATTTTTGTTTCTGAAAGTCTGTAGGTTTTTTTTTCTTCCTGGTTATTTAACTTGTCCAGCAGACATGAAATCTGCTTTTCCTAGGTGCCCAGACAACTGTTTTGTCCACCCCTGAGTAGGCTTACTCTCTCCAAATTTCCCTCTACTGTACTCCCTGCTGCCTATAAAGAGCTAACCATTTATACTATCACGTTAAGATCTGACCTATGCCACACCTGCAAACAAAGCACAAGCATCAGAAACTCGTGACACCCTGACACCTCTGAGAAAGGCGCAGCAGGCAATGCTACTCACTGGGCATCGTGCTCCTTCTGTCATTTACCACATGCGCCTGAGGGCTGAATGGTATGATGAGTCAAAGTCTTTCGTGCGGACTGGAGAGAATCATGTAAAAACTTGAGCAAAGCAGCATAACTTGATGTATTTTATTTCAGGATGACTTGGTTTACTAAGCACACAATCATATTCCCAGGACCACACATTTTAGGTCATCTGAAAAGTTTCACTACTAAAAACATTCAAGTCTACACTGTGTTGATTCTTTTTTCAATCTAAGCCTGCCACTCCTCTAATTACCCTACAGCACACCGTTACTCAACGCGTGCTCAAATCCTCCCTAAAGATCTAGTAGGGACAAGCAGCTCCACCTAGACTCGCCCCATCCCATCTCCTCTCAGACACATCTGTACACATGCTCTTTACTTCCACGCAAATAAGTGGCTGCAGGTTGCCTGTGCTACAGGGGTGGACAAATCAGTAGCCCACGTACCTGGGACAAGCAGATTTTGTGTCCGGGTTGTTCATTTTTTGCCTGGTTGAGTAGGATCAGCAATGAAAGAGAACAAAAATGAACCCTACTTCCTAAGAGTTTTGCAAAAATGTTTTCATTTGGAATACTTTTTTTAAACGTCATTCCGAATCCCACTACCTGCTGCACTACACACATCGTCTGAGGCATGATCTTACTGATGGTGGAACTTTTTCTACTACTTGGTGTGCACAGGTGACAGATGATCTTTTCACAATCAGTATTAAAGCACTTAATTAGCTAACGTACTAACTAGCTTGGAATACTATGCCCCTGCATTACGTCAGCGAACGATTCTGCCGGACTAAAACAAGGGACTTGGCAGCACAATGGAGCTTTTATGTGACTGGTGGGATAAATAAATGCATCATTTGTCCACCACTCAGACTCAGGAGCTGGCAACACTATGAGCCCTGATGTCTGCTCCAACACAAACTACAGACTCCACCCGAAGCCACAAAGAAACCACACGATGCCCATTTGATCCACATTCCCCCCAAAAAAGGACGCTTTAGACTTGACTCCCCCAATTCAGGATCCCTGAAAAGACTTCCAAAAGCGGTCTAATCCGGGGAATTAATCAAGAGTGCGGCTCGGTCAAACCCACCTGACAGGGTGGTGAAGATTATCTGAAAATCTTTCACTCTTTCTCTAACCCCACTCCAACTCCAAAGAGTAGCCATGGTTCCAAAATGGTCTTAAATGAGCTCCAAGTAAAAAGAAAAAAAAAAACAAAAAAAAAAGGGCCTTGTTGTCAGTACTAGGTGTGTTTGACAGCTTGTTGAAGAACAGTGCAAGCACCCGTAATAAAAGGTTTAGCTGCATGACTTGTGTACTCGTTGTAGCTTGTCTCAATAACTCTGCAAGTACATGCATGAGGATATGAAATTGGTTTCATCGAAAAAGTACAGTATTTTCAGCTTCGGTTTTATTGAATAAAGAAATATTGTATTTATTGTATTTCATATCCTCTTTTCCTGTGTATACACACTAAACAAACAGTTCAAAACTCTGAAACCAAAAACATGTGGCAGTACACAAGTGAAATGCGGATTTGGCCTTGGATTCCCACAACTTCAGAAGCTGAAAATATTCCATATTTAGGCAATAACAAACGTTTGTAAAAGGTAACCAACATGGCAAAGGCATCCACATTCCAACTAAAGTGAAAGCATCTTAATACAGGCTTAGGGAGCCAAAATTCAATACTTCTGTGCAAAGAGCAGAAAAACACGGAGACGGCGTGACAGGATAACCGGCGCACGGTATCAGACTGAATAAACTGACTCTGTTCAACAAGAGGAGGAGAGGAAGTGAGTGGGAGAAAGACACAAGGACACTCAAATTAAATTACGAGAAAAGGATGGCAAAAAGGATCGTGTTAAAGCAGCTTTGGTGAATAAGGACTATAAATGGAGAGAAGGGAGGAAACCAAAATCGAACTTCCATACCAAGAAGAGCTTTTACTTCAATGGCTAACAAAAACTAACATAAGCAGGACAAATTGTATTTCTCCAACCAGATTACATTGTTCTTTTTACGAATATATGTGGCATATGTCACTATGGATGAATTCTAGCAAACAGCCAAAAAAATCAGGTTTTGAACCATTTTTTAAACATGTTTTGAAACCTCAACTTTAAGAAATCATAAGAATATTTCAATGCAGAAACATTTTTAGGTAGTTTTAGTCTTTTAGACAAAAATCATGTTGGGTAATAGGTCAGTTCAACAAACACAGTGGTAAAAACAGTCAGTATGCCTAAAGATGTCTAAAAGCTTGCTAGCCAAGTATGATTTCCTTATACAAGTCACTGGATAGCTACACTATACGGCCAAAAGTTTGTGGACACTAGACCATCACACCCACATGCTTTACGAACATCTCATTCCAGATTTAGTCCCCCATTTTGGAGCGTGGCTGTGAGGATATGAGCCAATTATTCCAGTTCATCCCAAAGGTGTTAGTAGGGTTTAAGGTCAGGGCTCTGTGCAGGCCACTCGAGTTCTTCCACACCAACCTTGGCACTCGCTTTGTGCTCAGGGGCATTGCCATGCTGGAACATGATTGGGCCCTTTAGTTCCAGTGAAGGGAAACGGTTAATACTACAGAAGACAAAGAAATCATAGTCAATTTTGTGTTAACAGATTGCTGGAGGCCCACACGTGGGCACGATGGTCAGCTGTCCACAAACCTTCAGCCATGTAGTGTGCACGCCGTGCTGAAACATGAGCCTATTTCATTCAGTTTGGAATCAGATATCAGCTGGAAATGTCTATGAGGTAGAGATGGCACCGATATGATATCCAGGATTGATGTTAGGTTGAAGCCAGCAAATAAATAAATAAATAAATAAATAAATAAATAAATAAATAAATAAATAAATAAGATCCAAATGAAAAAGATTGGAATTAGATTTTGAAAAGACTTTTTTTGGGCAAGTGGACATGTTCACATACAAACATGATTTAGGACTTTAAAATGGTAGAAATTGATCCACGCAAAACAGAAAGACAAAATAACTCATAGAAGACAGAAGCTAAGATCACTTCTTGGCCATTAACAGATCTATAGTGTTTTTGAGTAAAATTGATCGACAGTGTCAACATGATAGTAGTCTGACATTTTTTAAAAACTTATATACCATAACTTCCACTATGCCAATACACTATCACCAGCTCATTGTGCACTGGAGGTCCATTCCATTAGAGGCTAAACATCTCCATCTCCATCAAGTGTGTGTGTGCTTGGGTTACATCTCTCGGCTGCCTGGAATTGCATGTATAATAGAACAAGGCTCAGACAGCTGTGAACACACATCAGTCATGTTAGCTCCTCCGCTGGGACGTCTCGCATTTAGAGCCACGTGGCTGCAGCTGATATGCCCAAATTCAGAGCACACATCCACCAGAGACACACACACACACACACACACACACATACACATACATACACATACATACACATACATACACATACATACACATACATATACATGCACAGACATATGGACTGTGTTTAGCCAGGCCTGGGGTCTCCAATTACAAGACATGCATGTCTGAAAAGCAACTGCTACCATAACTTTTGCTTTGGGCTCAGTGTAGTCTCTGCTGCACTGCTGTTGGGTTGGAGCGGAGTGATAACGCTGTACTTCTGATTTAAGCGGACAGGTTGTACTGCGCAGATTTATGTAAGAGGGAGCAGATGAAAGCGCTTATCTGGTCGCCAGTGGCGCGAGATCAAATGCAGTCCGCAAGCTCATCCTCACAGCCTGTTCAGCACACATCATCATCATTATTATATAACCTCCTTCTGCATGTGTGTGAATCAGCACGTATCTAGCATGTCCTGGAGTGTTTTATTCCTTTTGCACTACAGTGATATGCCAATGATATCAATCTTTTAGCAATATTATTACAAAAGCCATATTTTAATGCACATGGCAAGTTATTCGGAATAGAAATTTATCTTTGGAACTGGAAATATTTACATATAAAGCTTAGTAGTTTTTAACACAAACAATAGCAGATGGGTATCGGTATTGGCTGATGCCCAAGATTTCAGTATCGATATCGAACAAGCGGTATCGTGCCCTCTCTATTGTGCACTAATGGCTACTAATAACGCATATGTATGCTCAGTTTAAGGTGGGAGCAAGTCTCCTATTCCAATCTAGTTTGGATTTGACTTTTGGATCCAACAAGATTCAGAAGATTCCATATTTAGGCAAGAAGAAATTTGGAAACTTAGCCAACATGGCAGAAGTGACCACATTTTAAATAAAGTGAAACTTTGACTCTATGGACAAAAATGTCATGAGAGAAAGTAATGGAAGGAGGAGAAAGAAGCTCAGCATAGACACTAGTCCTTATTGGTTTATTAACTCGCAGAAGCATGCTCCATGACTAGAAATGTGAAAACCACATCAGGGGACGTAAATCTGAAACTAAAATCCACACGAAGTGCGGAGCTGGACTTTCAAGCAATAGAGGAAGCACACTCAGTGTTCATGTTATACATTTATCAAAACGAATGCACCAAATGTTTCACGGCTCGACCTCTGTGAAATTTGATATTATTCCATAGCACTGCTGAATTCTCAAATCTGATTGGTCAGAAAATGTTGAATCAGTTTCTATAACAGCAACTCTGATAACAACACTGGCTACAAGGGAAAGCACTCACTGTACTATATCATCGTTTAAGAAATTTCACAAAGGAAAAAAAAAATGCATTTTTGGAAGGAGTCTCCAGTGCCAGAGCTTCATAACAGTCTTAGGTAAAGCTCTCAGGACAGACGCTATACACGTCGTGGTTTCCTGGTAACACATCAAACTGCTTTTTTTTTTTTTCTTCTACAGATGCTGTAAGTGATAACAGGAACTAACTTGTTTCGTAGATGTTCCACACCACTGAATGTACCTATAAATGAATTAAAAAGGACCATGTGTTGCTTTTATATATTTTTTAACATATAAAAATGGTAAACATTGGCAAATTGTTTACATCATCTTCAGATTGTCCCTTTGGGGCAACTTTTAATGTTTCAGTGAGTTCTATGTTTTAACAGAGGATTTCCCTTTCAGAAAATAACTCTGAAGTAGAACACGTTTAGAAAGCTAGAACTCTTCGGCATGAGGAGAAATTTTTTAAAAGAGTGTAGCAAAGCAAAAGAGAGATTTCAAAGGAATATGTTGACTCTGAACCTAGGGGTGGGTGATATGCCAAAAAAATATTTTATCATAATTCCTAAAATGACCCTACAAAAAACTATATATATATATATATATATATAAATAATATATATAATAAACAAATCTTTAAAACCTAAAAGGAATCTGTAAAAAATTTACATACATAAATAGAATACTCAAACAAGAAATATTTGAGAAAAAAAAAAAAAAGTCAAAATTGATTTGAAATATAATAATCCAATAATTTGCAATTCAAAAAAAAAAATATATATATTATTTTTTTAAAAGTGTCTTGTGACCCAACTTATCACAATATCGATACTATATCATAACATTCAGCCTTATTTTAATTTTTATTTTTATATTATATTTATATTTATATTTTATTATATTTTATTTTTATCGCTATTTCAGTTGGAAATAAGTGTATTACATGAATGACGTAATTTCCCTGGGAATAAAAAAAAATCAGCCCTAAAAGTAAAAGTAAAAATCAAGTAAAAGTAAGTAAAAACTCTCACCAACTACAAAGATAGCAGGCTGGATCTCTCTCTCTCTTTTTTTTTTTTTTTTTAAAACACAAACTGATCTCTGACTCCAGCACAGATTTAATCGTTCTTTAATTGCCTTCAGTTTATAAGCTGGGACTACTTAAGTCTAAAGGGTGTAAATGTGTGAGCATGTGTGCGAGACAGACGTACACAGAGACGGAGGCGGCTTACAGCACGGCAGTAAATGATTCACAGGAGTAAACGTCAGCATCCATGACTAAAGTGTGTGATGCAGACAGATACTGATACGTGCTCTCTCTCTCTCTCTCTCTCTCTCTCGCTCACACACACACATACACAACACACCCACACACTTAAGCTTAGAATCATACCAGCTCACGAAAAAACTGATTCATCACACTCTTGCGAGAAATCCACACAAACAAAGATGTAAATATGATAAACTAAAGCCAACCACACAAACACCACAATTAGTCAGCCTGTTATGACACAATATTACTGAAGACATAATGACTACCTTTTTTTTTTTCTTCTGTCTTTCTCATCTACCGTTTTCACTGAGACAGATCCAGAAAAACACTTCAAGTGTTTAGTCGTAGAGTCCACCAGGCATTGCCAATAAATTCTTTCCATTTCATACACACAAGTCATTTGAAATACGCAACAAATAGATGTAAGAATGCTAGAAATTCAACACAAATTCCTTCCATTAGATTCCTACACATGGAGGTTGCTTGTGTACAAGGTCAATTGTGGACAAAATTATGTTAAGTACAGAAAGGACAAGTGATAAAAGGAGACGCTAGACAAAAAGCTGACTCTAGACAACTTATTTTTAACATTCAGGATTGTAATCTTTTTTTGGATGAAAATTTTATGATGCCTGTAACTAAGGATCTTGACCAAATCGCACAATCTCATATAACTGCATGAATTATATACCTTCAAGTAAACTAGCGATGGATCTAATTTACTTTACAATCATATGGGCTCGGTGGCAGCGTGGCAGGAGGTTCATGTCTGGTCTATTTAAAAAATAAAAATAAAAAAGGCGGCAGAGACTGCCTTCGATTAACTTCCTTCTCCACAATTTGTTTTGCATTCACTCGTTAAGTGGGCCTAAAAACAGAAAGTCCTATAATAACTAGTCTTCTGAAGCAAGCTGTGGGTCTG
The DNA here is from genome assembly GCA_022985145.1 of Pangasius djambal. Lineage (NCBI taxonomy): Eukaryota > Metazoa > Chordata > Actinopteri > Siluriformes > Pangasiidae > Pangasius > Pangasius djambal. Next base: position 18,197,386 of record CM040990.1, read on the forward strand.
TGTGGTTTGGCGAATGGTTCTGATGGAGACATGAAAGCACTTAACATGTTAATGAGCTTATCCACATCAACACGCAAAAATAGAGTGGAGCTCAAGCTCTGACGCTAGTCTTCAAGGAAAAACTGACTTCGAGTTATGAGCTAGTGGGCAGACAACAAGCATGGGGGCTTAGAGAACAAATGCATGGTTTTTAATGATTTAGCTATAAAGAACAAGGACAGTTTAAAGAGCTTATGGAAGATTAAGCGTATTTATCTTCGTTATTTATGTACGTCCAACTTATCTGAATTTTTTTTTTTGGAAAGAAATTAGACTGACAGTTAATAGTCCAATGGCTGCTGGATATCCTCAATACTTAACATTTAGTGAGGTTCCCTTCTTCCATACGTCAGGATAGAACCCAAACTGTTCCAACCCAAAACAGTCACCAAAGATACAAATAACCTGAGATCTTTACATCAAGTCCTAGCATTATTTCCAAGCCTGGCTACATATTAACCTCACAATTGTTGCAGACATATTTCAGGGCGGTATCCAGATGCTCGGTCTCAGAAGCATCTGATTAAAAGAAAGAGTAATACACCACAAGGAGCGAGTTCCTGAATGAGCTTATGACACACCTCTGAGAGACACCACTGGGGTTTTTCCAGAATTACATGCTCTACTAAACACATGAAAAGCCACTGCTTCAGCATGTTCATAAAACTGACTCATATCAACCCACGGAGTCTTCCTTTGGGTTGGATTCCTCCTCTTTTTCAGAAAAGGTGTATTCATAGACTGGATTAGTCATACCTAGGACACTCATCACGTCGGGTCAAGACCTGACAGGTGTGGTGTAATATAAATAATGGACAACAGGAAGAGTTTCCCCAAAACAAACGGATGAGTTTGTCAGCTGTGCTTTGTGACCTCATATTTACTATAAAACAAAATTCAAATGCACAAAAATACAGCTGTGATGAGGCACCAGTTCTTGATGGCCAATAAAGAAATTTTAACTGTGTAATGTCTGTATTTGTATCTGTTCAGTGCTCTAAATATCCATATCTGTATTCAGATTTAAACCCAAAGTGGGTATGGCCTAAACCAGAAGGTTTTTTTTTTTTTTGGGTTGTTTTGCCAGCACTGTTTCTCAACCTCAGCTACATCACTCCAGTTCATAACTGGTCTCAACCAGATGTGTGGGCAATCCTGTTCACGCTGTTGTTATTTTTGTTTGTACCTGCCTGCAATATTTTCTAACAAATGTAGTTGATTCTATTTCCCAAAATATAATCAAACTAGCAGCCTACTTGAAACCAACATGGCCCTGACCAGGCAGTTACTAAGGATAAATGAATAAATGCATAGTGTAGCACTGCACATTTATCTTTCTTTGTCTTGCACCCTTCGTATCTGACTGCTCACTCACACTCACATGCAAGTAAAACCTCCTGTGGGACCCCAGTCCTGGTGCATGCCAAAAAAAAAAAAAACATGCATCTGTGTGTATCTATATTCCTTTATTCTGTTCTTTCTGAATAATATATTCTTATTCTGTCACATCTGCAGATGATAAGGATGGCACACTGGTGTTGCTGCCTCACAGGTACAGCTTCCTGGTTCGATCCTAAGCTCGGGTTACTGGCTATGCGGGTTCTCCCCGTGACATTTGGGTTTTCTGGGATTGGCTATGCTAAACGGTCCCCAGATGTACCCCAGATGTGAACGAGTATACATGGTGCCGATCCAGGGTGCATTTCCGTCTCACTCCCAGTGTTCCTGGATACACTGCGACCTTGACCGAGATAACGTGGATACTGAAGATGAATGAATGAGTTCAAACTCTGCTTCTTTAACTCCTATCAAATTCAGCACTTTTGCCTCAAATCGAAAACATTTTAGAGTCTTGATTTGATCAGCATTACTCATTTTTGGCCATTTACGATACAACTGAATAATCAGATTTATTGGTGATCGGAAACACTTCACTGCGGTTAGCGTGGACATCCTGGAAACTTGAGGAGTGATTGATCGCCACATTCATCATACATCGTCAGTGGCAACGGATCACAGTAGCCTAGTTTCCCACAAAACATTCTGCAAGTGTGTGTTTCAACATGTAGTGCAAACACTTATCTGGAACACCACACACCCATCTGAAAGAGCAGAGTCTGTCAATTTTTCTCAACTATCTGCTGCACAGTCCGGGATAGATCAAAATCATAAAAGAAAATGTAAGTTGAATATACAAACCTAGTTACAATATATACGAATAAGTTTGACAGGGCTTAAACTCAACCTGGTCAAAAACAGTTAATAAACAAACACAAACATATTCAAACATGTAGCCATAAAAACTGAAAATCGTGTCACAAATCGTTTTATAACCAGTCACATCCCCTGTGACCTCCATCCAGTTTCCAGTAACCACCATTTCCAAAACAAGACATTAAATATGGCCCAGCTGTGTCCATTTAGAAGCACGGATTTCCATGTTGTGTCCCCAGAGAAAAAGTGGAGAAAAAGGAATCAATCACAGAAAGTAGACTCACCTGCAGTTCTTACTCTCTCAGTTCAGCTCAGCTCAACTCGGAGGCAATCAAACAAACTGAGAGCTGAGCGCACTGACTCGGGCTCCTACAGCCCACTGTGACGCAACACCGCTATCCATAGCTCGAGGGGAGGAATGGAGCCGAGAAGGATAGCGGGCGGGAGAGGCAGACAGAGAAGGAAATAGAGAAGAAGGGAGGGAGAAAGAGAAATATAAACCAGAGGAGTAAGGGGAAAAGGAGAGGAAAAAGTAGATCAGAAATGAAAGAGAGGCAAAGAGAAATAAACACAAACCCTTTCAGGGAAATGACAGGTTACTTTCCCATAATTTGGAAATGTGTAAAATTCCCTTCTACTTTTGAATTTTTAACAAGCTCTTTCTACGTTTATTCAGCAGGATGTTAACAGTCTGGAGCCAAGGTCAATTTGTGAGAATGCAATAGGGAAAAAGTAAGTGGGGGCATTTACACTGGCAAGTGCAGAGAATCTTAGGTAGTTGATATAGGAAGCAGATGTGAAATATGTAGATGCTGGAGGAAAACAAAGGCATGAATCTTAGGCCTGAGATCTCCTGTTTAGCTACTGCTCAAAAAAAAAAAAAAAAAAGAGAAAAAAAAGAAAAAGGGCAACTTTTTTCTAAAGAGACAAAAAGAAGTGCTGTTTCAAGTCTTACAATTCCACGTCCAGCCCAGACCTGCTCGCTCGCCCTATTCGGTTTGACATGTTCAAACTGCTCTGCTTACACATCACGGTCTGTTACGTTACCAAGAAGTTTGCCAGAAGCTTCTTCAGGCCGTATCTGTCAGACTTACCCATGTCTCAATACTTAGATCGGCTTATAGATTTAAACCAGCAAATGCAGCATAGTTTTCCATACATCTGATCTGCACTACACGACACCCATTACATGACAGAAAGAAAGTCCCAGAGATGGACAAAGAAAGAGAAAAAGAAGGCCTCTGTTTCTCCTGCTCACCTGTGGCAAACAGACCAACACTTGTGTTTGTGCTTCCCCCGAGCTCTGCAGATTGCACGTCATCCTATCTGCGTGCATATGTGAAATCTGTGTTCAGTCCTCTGAGCTGGTGTACATCCAGTCCCCTGGTCTGAGAGTTTGTGTGTGAATGTGTGAGAGTGTGTGCAGTCAGCTTCTCTGTTCAGAGATATGAAAGCTTATCTGATTGGCGAGAGGCGAGGCTTATGCAGGAAAGAAAGGGAGAAAATCATGTTTGCTCAGTTATTTTTTTTTTTTCACCCAATCTGTAGACACTTTTTTTTTTTTTTTTTTTCATGTTTCTGGTAGTTTCTCAACACAGATTAATATCACTAGTGCAATTGTGCAACACAAGCAGGGAAAAAAATAACAAATAAATAAAGGTTCCACTGGCACCAAACGATAAAGACAGACATGTGAAGAGAAGATGCTGCAGGGCTGAAAACAAGAAAAACACATATACACACACACACACACACACACACACACACACACACACAAATGAGAGACAGAGAACACAAATAGGACACTAAAATATTGCCAAACTACCTCAGTCGTTCACCACTTATAACAGTTCCACAGTATCGTGTTGTACCATTCTCATATTAAAATAGCCAAAAGCTCTTAAGTCCGACCCAAAAGTGCACCAAAGCTAGTGCAAGAGAGCACACTGAAGCCTGATGCATGATACATTCCCAAAATAATCCACCCTATACATAAAGCATGGTGCTTGATCTGTCCAAACGTATACACCATGACCAGACGTTTTGGCTCCTGAGTGGTGCAATGGAAAATCACTGACATATTGTCGGAATATTGCAAAGCTGATCTGTGGTTAGAAACCAAGGTGGGAGGGATGGTGCTCTTGCCCCCCTCTCAGCCAGAAATTCTGAAAAAATCTGGAAAAATCCACCCTGAACGACCTTAAACACCTTTTTTTTTTTGTTTGTTTGTTTGTTTATTTTCACTTCGGCTAACAGTTTCCTATATTACCCACGATGCTGGTGGGATTTAGCCCTCACTTCATGTCTACCTAAAAAGAGCGATGCGGCGGTGCTTTAGTCCTTTAGTCTGTCCAGCTCTCTCACCTTCTCATCTGTACACTCTGCTCAAAGAGATCAGCTTCCAAATCTTCAACTTTCATGCTAATACCACCTTCAACTCCATCAACACTAACTGAGTCTCTGCCATTACTCTGATCCTACATCAGATTTCTCATTGATATGACGCACATCCAGTAACTTCTCACGGGAATAATGAAAATAGCACATCAGAAATATTTCAATGCAAACATATTTAATGGGTTTCAGGGTGGACCTTTCCTTCACCTGTATTCATTAGAGCACAAAAGGCAGAAACAAACTATAAATCAGTACTCAGAGGTATACATTAATGGCGCCTGAATGATTGACTGGACCAACCACCTAATGTGTTAGACTGGAATAAACTCTGGATGATGGCCGATTTCCAGGAACAAATCTTGGAACCTTCATCTCTACTCCTCATTGCTACAGTATTTACTAGCTAATGCCAGGAGCCAGTCTGCTCAAGTGTATTACATGACCCAGTCTGCATTTCTCTAGCTCCTACACATGTATTTATTAGGATATAAAAGGCAGAAGCAAACCTCGGTCGTGAAACTGTAGAGTTCTGTAGGTGATGATCAGAGTTGCTACCAATGAGATACTCTGCCCATTTGTCATTTAAAGTAATCCAAGCTGAGCCTTGCTCAAGTCTGCCACAATTTGTTTCTCAAATAAGAAAAACAAATAATTGAAGAGGTGGGATGCATGGTTAGAGGGGGCAACGCAACCTGGACAGAACAATCCCTGATCCTCCCACCCCTCGGTTTTTCACAATTAAACAGACCTATATTTAGCAGCTACACGATTATCCCAAAGGATTCGATTCTTAAAAGCAAAGTCATTGCATGGATAAAAGCAGGGATGAGGACGCTTTTCAATCCGACCCTGGCATTAACCCCAAACCTCAGCAGAATATCATCACACCGAGCAAACGGGATGAGCTCAAAGGAGAAGAGGAAAGGGCGTAGTCAGGTTCAGGAGTAACACTGCCCATGCTTCACCCACCATTCCCCAATGGCTGGGGATCTAAAGGACATTCACTCCATTTAAGTCAATGGGGATTAAAACTTGAGAGTCCTTAAGAACATGTTTATTCTTTTAAAATGCCAGCAACATACAACTGGGTTCAATACTACAAACTGTGTTTATTTCACCAATTAGAAAAAAATGAAAACATGTTTAGCTGTCTGAGAAAGCCTCATACGAAGTTAGAATATGTCGGGAAATCAGAAATTTCTTAACTCCCATGGTACAATATTTGTGGCAGTGTGGGAAAACCATTGGATGTTAGTGTGCCTGATTTCTGGAAAACAGCCAAAAATGACAAAAGATTCAGTTTTGACCGAAATTTAGTTTTTTTTTTTTTTACTCTGATCCCTCAACTTTAAGAAAACATTTTACCAAAATGTCTAAAAGAGCAAAACTGGCCGTGCAGTCTGGGTGAAAGGGACAATTTACTCTCTCCCCTATCTTTTACAGCAACACTAGCCAAATGTTGATGTTTGTGAGTTCATGCATGGAGAAGAGAGCCGATTTCACTTTCCTCGGATTGTGTTACGCTGCCCTGTGATGCAGCATGAGCAGCAGTTTGAAAAGATGCTCTGGGCTGGCTTGGATGGTGGGAATTGGCCATGACTAAACTGGGGGAAAAAAATGGGGGGAAAATGTCCTTGTTGTGTCTGCACAAAGAAAAGTGCATATACAATCTGTACAGATGACAGCAGAGAATGTTTTGAAGTGGTTAAATGACCTAATAAGCAGAGAGTAGTACCAAGAAATTTGGCCAATAGAATGAAAAGTGAGAGAGTGACGCCGCGATTAATTTCCCACCAATGTTTTTACCACACCACTGCATGAAAAGAGATCAGCTGAGAAAAGAGATGACTCATCGTCATCATTGGCTTGTGTTTAAATGCTTTTACTTCAGGTAATGAGACCGAAACCGATGTGGATGATACTGATAATCAAAGTGAGAACTCTTTTCCCAGTGTAAACTTTTAATTCTTTAACATTTGACAGCAATGTTGTTTTTCCATAAGCAGATTAGGTTATAAATGTAGAGATGAGACGCGTGGCGTCTTTCAGTGGAATTGGAATGAAACTGAAATGAATTTGTATGCAATCTTCTCCTTTTTTCACTTTTGAGAGATTCTAAAATTTTAGTAAAAAGAAGAGAAACATATTTTAGCTGAGGAAAGCTTGTATTTTTCAGAACTAGCAAAAAATATCAAAATTTGACCGTGTGAAGAGTGTTTCCAGTCTGATACACACATTTCAATCAAATCTTACATAGGTTTTCATTATACAGTGTTCATTTCGGTCATCTCTTTATGACTAATGCATGAAACTGACTAAATTAGTATGATCTCTATGCAGCACCATCACTACAAAATAGCAACAAAGAAGAATGAACATGTGTGTCTCACGTGTACCAGTTTGAACCCTACAAGGGTTGAACGAGGAAGAGCTGTAGGAGGATGGCCTGAAAATACAGTAAATAATAATTTCCTTAATGGTAGCTTGTTTTGCCATGATAGTATAAAAGAATTTCACAAACCTTGCCGAGTACACCTGTAATGCTTTTTACTGCTGCAAGCATTTCCTGATCCATGAAAACAGTAAACACGGAAAAGGTGCATCACTCAGGAACTGCCAGGAATTCCCCTGTTATATTTTTCATAACATGCTGGCGAGTCACGTCTACCAATAAACAAAGTGAGCACCGATGGTTAGTGTCCTTGCAATGTATAGTAAATCTGTGTATTGCGTTGTGTACATTTAAGAAAAGATTAACTGCAGTCCAAATCTTGTCTTTCACCCATAGCTTGTAGCTTGACAATGACTGCTCCATACACTGCCATCTGGTCACCCAAACACACTGTATCTTCACAAGCAAAAACAAGATAATTCCAGAAGACTACTATTTATAGGGAGGAAAAAAAAAACATATTGGTGTATACTTGGGTTTAGTTTCATACTCTTTCATTCAACAGCATAGAATATAATAAGCAGCTTTCACATACATAAACCTCACCTCACGTAATGCCTCACCTTGTTCAACTTTTTTAGGCAATTTGAGATAAAGACATCTCAGACTGTTCTTCACCTTGTGAGAGTTACTTCCCACGTGTAAGGCTTATAAATGTAATATAGCACAAAATCATCTTATTAATCGATCTGTTATTCTTAGTATGCCATCTCTGCTAAAATATACATGTAAATATGAGTTGGTCACACAGAATAAAAACATACACACACACAAAAAAAACAAAAAAACAAACAACAAATAACAAACTGAACCTTTAACTAGCCAAACTAGCTAATTTTGTTTGCTGGAGGCTTTGTCTTTGTTTTAACTGTATAACAATATGAGACACTCACTGATTGATATCAAACCATTGGAGAGATTATCGACAGTGTCAGAATACACAAGTGTATCATCAGCATATGGCTGATAAGATAAATGTTTCACTCAACTTATGCGATTGAGCTATTTTTAGCTAGGGTCAAGCGCTCACTTCCTGGTTTATACAGAGGTGCAAACAATTGTGATTGAAGCAACAAGAGAAATACAGAAAGTCTAAACAACTGCAATTTTAGATGGCTGATCCAGCTTCCAAGGAAGCAATATTTGGCAGATTGACATCCCCCCCACACCCTCCCGAAGTAACTCAGAACTTGCTTAGGCACATCGTTAGTGTTATCTGGAACCACTTAGGTTTATACTTAGGTTTATACTGACGCTTATGTTTTAATATCTTGCATCATGCCCTAAGAAACACATACGATAATTATTCTGCGGAAAATGTGTGAGTGAAGGAGTCCCTACAAGTAGTTTCCATACAAGTACGGAAAGCTCAATAAAATCTTGGTTTCCAGTGTAAAATGTCACACTGAGACCAAAGTCAATATCATGCTCCAACTTCTTTATTCCCACCTTAACGTTCTTGAGGCTAAGAAAGTATGCATACTCAAAAACGCCCATTCTGACTTCCTTTAACCTAACAGCCTTGATATATGATTCATAAAAATGATTCATGTCGCATTTATAAACATCGTTTTATCATAATTAGCAAAATCCCTGCACCCATCGCTGCCGCTGTCCTCTCACTTCACTCCTTCACTCTCTAACTGAATGGTAAAAACTCATCAAACTAATGCAAAAGCCAGTCAACATCACTGACTGTTGTGTAAAGATGATTGATGTCCTAACATTCCTACAGGCAGAATCAAAGACTTTCTTTCTTCCAGTACTGGAAAAGCATTGGCTAATTTTAGGCTGTGAGCCTGATGTCCAATTCAGCCTCTCAGTCAAAAATGCACAGAACCACGGTTCCGGTCCTGGCAGTAGTAGGACCATCTTTCTCTGACAGCCAATCCATAACATAATGTTGAAGTCATAATCCCAATCTTCTCCAGCCAATCATCTGGTTTTTAATGTTCTGGTTATGGCCTTACAAGCAGCAGGGAATATGGGCATGGCATCCAGCTAGGACCAAAGCCCAGATCCTACTGTTCAGGTGGAGATGGAAAAATAGAAATAAAAGCAACATATCCATCAAAGAAGTGCACTTCTAGATGTGGTATCATCTATACCTCCTAATCACATTTTTGTTCTTTCTGGAGTTTTGTTTACCCCATTTTCTTCCAGTTCAGTCATAAATATCTCCCCCATGACATGACAGCTATGAATCAGGTAGGGTGATGGTTAGCATTTGCATCCTCTGAGACACTTGAAGCTATTGCATCTTTCCAAACTCTTTGCTGCTCATTATACATCACAGGGGAGCTGAACACACTCGGAGGAAAGTGCTATCTACCCTCTTACGCATGCATGAGCTCACAGACATCCAAGATTGGCTAGTGTTGCACTGATTGACAGGGGACACCGTTATGCCAATCATCCCACCCCACAGAGCATGGCCAATTTCGCTCTCTTGGCTGTGGCTGTCAGGAGATTGAGAGTTCAAACCTTGGCGATGGCATGGGGCATAGGCTTGTCTGTTGCCCACTCGAGAGCACATTATTTATCTGCAGATGATTTGGCTTTATATTAATAATGCACCAGGGGTCAGGGTCAGGGTGGATCTGGGGGCCTATTCCAGGAACACTGGGCATAAGGTGGGAATACACTCTGGATGGGATGCTAGTTCATCACTGGGCACCTTGCACACACAATCAGACACTCATTCCTACCTAGGGGCAATGTAGAGTCACCAATCCACCTATTTGCATGTTTTTGGGAGGTGGAAGGAAACCTGCAGCCTCAGATTTCTGTTCTTGGCCGATAGGAGTGAAACCCAGCAGGGTCTTCTGCTGCAGCATCTCAAGACTTGACATGTTGCACATTCTGAAATGCTTTTCTTCTCAACAAGGTTGTAAAGAGTGGTTATTGGTGTTACTAAAGCCTTGTTGTCAGCTTGAACCAGTCTGGCCATTCGCCTCTGACCTCTCTCAACAACAAGGCACTTCTGCACACAGAACTGCCACTCACTGAATCTTCCTTTGTGCACCATTCTGTGTAACCTCCAGAGACTGTTGTGCTTGAAAATCCCATGAGATAATCAATTTCTGAAATACTCAAATCAGCCCATTTGGCACCACCAACCATCCTACAGTCACTGAGATCACTTCCCCATTCTGATATTTAATATGAACATGATTTAACTGAAGCTCTTGACATGTATCTGCATGTTTTTATGCATTGCCCTGCTGCCGAGTTTCAAACGGGGAACCATAAAACATAGACGACTTTCAAAAGGACTTGTCAGAAGACCGATACTTCTGGGCCTTTAGGTAAGTTATTGTTACTCTAGCATATGTATTGCACTGATACACACTGTACAACAATTGCTTATAATAAAGGTGAAAGAAATTAGCTTGTATTAAAGATTTGTGTTTGTGTAGGATTACAATATGGCTTGTAAATGTGGGATTTAGCCAGAAAAATACCGAGCTTAGAAGCTGGAAAATTGAACATATTTGAATATGAATTCTGTATATATGAAGATAAATAGAACTGGTGTATATAATTCAAATAAACAGAATTCATATTCCAATACTTCTGTCAGAGCCTATGCTGCATAGAAAAACAAGTCACGTTTTTCTAGTTCAACTCTTTTTGGTGTGACGGCAATGCTTACCATGCATACACTCATCTCTGTCGTTTATATACAGAGATCACTTATCTCCTGTGAATCTGGCATAATCATTACGGACATCATCTAGCAAGGTTACTTAACAGACATACTGTATGTCTGGGAATCGTATCCTTTATCATATGCAGTCATACTCTGTCTGTCTTCACCTGTGTCACCTTGAATGTAATAGGGTCTCCTGCCACACCCCAGACTCACCTGTCAGACTCCTGAAACAGACACCAGAAAGTTTTGCGGAATCTACGTCATGTATCTATGCCAGGGAATGCAAGTCAGTGTGGATGAACGGATGTTTGAAGCTTCACGCCCACCAATCCACCTACACAACATACCTCTGCTGAGAAACTGATAGGGATTCCAAGAAATGGCTAGAAGCACTTCCCTGTAACCCTGAAAAGTCATGGATCATTATGTGATAAAGAGGAGGGAGGTGTGAGCAAATAAGAAGGTAAGTGACAAATGGTAGGAAGGAATAAATCTCACACACTTCTGTCTCAAACAAAAGCACAGACACACACACACACATGCACGCGCGCTGGCAGCAGTGTTGGGCAGGGCGGTTTGTCATAGCAACACACATACATACACACCTGGTCTTGTCATAGCAACACACATACAACACACGCGGCGTTGTCTGGTCCTGTCGTGCGTTGAGGGGAAGTGATTCTCTGAGCATGCTCAGACTGGCCTTACCTGCACTCACACAGATACACAGCAGTGCTGCCTACCAATCACATCCACCGCTCACACATTTTGCTACTTTTTATTTTCCCCCTCAATAAAGCAATAATTTTAAGGGAGCTGCTAATTCATGTACATGCGCAGTGTCCTTAAGGTCTCACTCCAACTCGCTGGAAATGCTGTTATATGTATTTCCTTGGAAATACTGGAAACACATTTACCTTATTTATATACCTGAAAGGCATGGAGGGGAGTCAAATGAAAACCTTAATAGGAGGGCTGGGCAATATGATGATGTATATCGATATCGTGATAAATTATGTCACAATACGCTCTTCTGAGATATTGCAGGTATCGTGATATCTCTTTCATACTTTTGTAATAGTAATGACAAACTCTGATTGGAAGCAGCTGATCTGATTTAGTCTTGAACTTTAAAAATTATGCATTTTTTTGGGCAGTTTGATTGTAAAATGTTTTGTTTGGTTTTTTTTTAGAAAGAATTTTTTATGTATTTGTGTTTTTTAAAGAATTTACTAAAAGTATTAGAATTTTTAAAAATTTTTACTTTGTCAGTTTATTTTTGTAGATATTGTATTTTTTTTAATGAAACACTGCTGCTTTGCTGTTTTTGTTACCAAACCTAAATATCATGATACATATCATGTATCGTAAAATTGTCTTCAAGTATTATGATATGATATTTTTGTCATATTTCTCACTCCTACTTAATAGTGCAACTTAAAATTGAATGGAATTTTTTTTCTAGAGGAAAATCCGAACTGAAATGGAAATTTATATATAAACAAAAAGATACATCTTTGTGACATCTATTTGCAATAAATAATGCCCAAAGCGAGATATACCAATGATTACAATTAACAAACAACACGCCAATCTTTATCCATTTATAATTACATTTTATATTGTGGAACATCTACAAATGTTGGTTCCAGTTATGACTTATGTTATAGCAGCTATAAAAGTTTCTCCACCAGCCTCTCTTTTTCCCTTTTGAAGTTAATAAGACAAAAAGAACTGCATTGTCATGTTACTGAGAAACCACAAAACACTTGAAGACTTTCAGAAAACTTCTTCCATAAATGATTCCATAATCGATAAATAAATGTCTCCAGATGTCACAATAGCAACAATTATACTTTTATATGTTTGTTGTTTCTTTTATTATGAGCCTTACATACAAGCACCTATGAAATAGCTGTTGCTATAGAAACGGTAATATACTAGATTGAGTGCATTAATATGAACTTGTGATTTGAATTACAGCCGGATCTACTGTCAGAGCTACGGTTATAGAAAATTAATATTCTTCTCACAAATAAGCAGTGAGAAAACTTAAGTAGATGCAACATTGGTCTTTCACATCACGCATTAATATGATATAACAAACAAATGATTTTGAAGTAATGTATGGAACCTTACGTACCTTTCTGCAACAAAAATGTAGCCTTCTGAAGAAAAAAGGAACTTCCTCAAAACCATACGGACATGCAGGATCTAGTCACCGGGGTTCATGATGCTAAATTTAACTCGCTTCACATGCACCAGTCTACAAGTCTAAAGCAATAATCTGTGGACACTGTAATACCAGTGACTCCGTCCCAGCTGCAGTAGTGGCTAAACCACAGCCAGTGATTCAATGCACAAAACCGCTGTGAATGTGTGTCACATGTATTCAAACTGACGTGAAGGGAAAACACACAAACACTGAGGTTGCTTCAGGTCCAGTGCCCTTGTCATTTTGTATCTTTGTTATTAATTATTAGTCCTGCATTAGTTAGCAAAGGCACAGGACAGTCACAACTTCAGGCCAAATGAAGTAACCTCGATCATCTAACACATGGGCGCACAATGTGGCACACACGTGTTAACTTGCATGACTATCTCCCCCTGGTGGCCAAGAGCTGGGACAGCAGATTAAGGGGGAGGAAGGAGAAAAAAAAAAAAAAAAAAAAAAAAAAAAAAAAAAAAAAAAAAAAAAAAAAAAAAAAAAAAAAAAAAAAAAAAAAAAAAAAAAGCTTTTTATTCTGTTTATCAAGACAGATTGCATCAATATTCTAGGTTCCCTCAGATGGCAGGATGCTTCTAGAAAACAAAGAGCTCAACTTTAAGCACTTATTGTATGTGTTATATATGACTGCTGTTTTTCAATTTACCAGTTAGAGTATATTTGAAAATTAAGGAAACTAGCTCAGATGGCTGCATCTTCGTGCTGCTGCTACTAAAACACTCCCTGCTGTCATAATAGCTTTATAGATCGACGTATGTTAGAATTGCCAAGTCAAACCAAGACTTCTGATTGCCAAATCTTGAAAATGCGCAAACACTCTTCATACAAACGGACAGAATTTGAGCCATTTTGCCAAGAAGAGTGACACTACAAAATTTGGAAGAGTTCAAGAAGGGTGAATAGCTATGCACTTATGATTAGAAGTCACACCAGCTAAGTTAAAAAACAACTCTATTTGAACCACCTCTGATCCCAGAAAAGTTATCTGCTCTATCCAACATTTTGTAGGTACCCTGGTGAATAATTGATTCGACTCTGAATCAACTTAACCACAGGAAGTGAAACAAACATAGCATGTATTTTCTTTTCTTTTTTTTTAGCTGCGAGTTGCTACAGTGACCCACAATGCACAAACTGAGCAGAGCTACAGCACTGAATGAAATGAAATTCCATGTTCAGGATATTTGGACTGACAAATAAAAAGAGAAAAACGCTAGACGTGTTTCCATTTATTTACATTTATACAGCACCACCGCCATGTTCAGGCGATTTTTAGGATTTCTATGCACACTTGGCAAAGGTTTGTTTACCTCTTTCCATTGCCGGATTTCTTAACAACGAATAGCAAAGTTTTAGCATATTTAAGCTCTACATGCCCCTTGTTTTAAGCCAATGTTTTTTTGCTTTGTTTAATAATATGCAGTGTGAAACCAATCCAAACCAAATACCAAACCAACTGTATCAGTTTCGCTCTGATTCAGACTCAGATGGACTAACAGGTGAATAATGAAGCCTAATGATGAATACACACTTTCATAGCTCGCTAAGAACGCATAAAAAAACAGTGAAATGAGTTTTAACTTGCAAAATCTGTTACCCCAGTGCACTTCTCCATAATTTCTTTATGTACAGAAAATAGAAAAGGTCCTTTTTACGTTTTTAATAAAAGTACACTGATATTTAACTTTCCCCAGCATGAAACAGTATGGATTCCTTCCCCTTATTCTCTCTCCTTTTTTCCCCCCTTATTAACATCACGAGGGGAAAAAAAAAGAGATGCTGGTGAGGGATTGATTGTTTAGAGGTGCTATAACGTAAGTGAGAACAGGAAATAACTTGTCTTGTGGACATTCCACTACATCAAATATAACTATAAACATTTAGAAATCATGATGTGTTGCTCATCAGTGAATTAAACGTTGCTGTGCTATGTGAGGAATACAACACTTCATGATGTGAAACGAAGGAACCTACCTGTGGGGATATAAATAAAAAGTAACCTAAAATATTTAAGTTGATACATTACATGCATTGTCTCCTCGTGACTCTTACTATCCTTAGTTTATGCAAAACAAAAAAATTTAATTTAATTAAAGTTAAATTAGAGGCTCGTGATAAATAAATCATTTAAATTCAAAAGCACAACATTTCACAACCCTAGGGCGTACGTAAGGGCTTTATTTTCTGTCCAGAATTTTCAGGCTGCTTTCCTTTCTCTGTACTTTCTCATCTGATGAAGTGGTTCTTGACGGGAACAGAGGAAAGAGAGAAAGGGGAAGACAGAGAGAGATAACAGAACACTCTCTTACACACACACACACACAGGAAGGCTAACTTTGTGAGAAATACTGTCCATGTTTATTAGTAATAAAGCCATGACTCACCACACACACATAGATGGCAAAAGTCAGCAAATGAGAGACTGACTGACTGTCTGTGTATGTGTGCGTGTGTGTGTGTGCATATATGCGGTAATAATTCAGCCAGGACCCTCCACAGAGCTGTGTAAAGAATGTGAGTCATGTCCAGCTCTTACCTTGGAGGCCCGACGGCGCTCACTGCAGTCTGGATGCTGACACTCCACACACTCCTCCTCCTGGGCAGCCTTCTCATCTGGAACAATACAGCAAGCGATGTCGTTAATTCAGCCGGCGTTAAATCAGAGGAGCACGCACGTGCACACACAGAGCACACAAATACGCACACATTCTGGAATACATGCCATTAAAAGCAATGGGGGGGGAACAAGGAGAGCGCAATGACATTTGATTATCAGATCAAAATAGAAAGAGGTCATTATAGACTAAGTAAAGGCCCAAGTAAGGATTGCAGAGTGAATAAGGGTCGGTGTTGGAGGAGGAAGGATTAAAGGAAGATTAAAGAGGGAAACAAGAATAAAAAAAAAAAGACAGGAAGTCTAAAAAAAGTATGGCCATCCAGCATCTGGTGAAGGACAAGTCCAATTCAATTCAATTTTATTTTATATGTATAGCATTTTTAATAACAGACATTGCCACAAAGCAGCTTTACAGATATATATCTATATATTTACGAATATAGATTGAGATCTCTGATGAGCACGTCAGAGATGGCAGTGGCGAGGAAAAACTCCCAACCTGACATGAGAAAGAAATGTTGAGAAGAACAATAGTCAAAAGGGAAACTATCCTCTTCTGGATGACACAAGATAGTGGGATTATAAATCATTACACTTTGACAACTGTATACTATAAAGTGGTATAAAATAGCTTTAAATATTTTGAAAGGATGATCAGCATGATGAGCACCAAGGTATTTATGATTACAGCAGAAGTTACAAGTAGGTACAAGCGGATACAAGTATCCCAGTGAGATTACCCTCTGAGGAGAGCACAGGTCTTGGTTAAGACTTGGGTAACTGTGCTTGGGAAGTGAAATCTTTAGGGTATCCATGTGGAACTTCCCACAGCAGCAATAAGAGAGTCACATGTGCAGCAGAAGAACTTGTATCAGAATGAATCAGTCAAGTCCAAATGGGGGTTGAGTAACTGGGGCCAGACACTTAAAGGACACTTTTCAGGGTGTAGTCCATTTGAATCTAACCCTGGTGTGTTTACATCCTCAGTACAGCTCATTTAGATATGTAGATGTGAACACGACAAACGCACTCAAGTGTGGAGGAAGCGCCTTTTGCTTGTAATACAGCGCTCCGACCTAGAGCCTACAAACTTAGCACATCTTGAGTCGGCAATTTTATTCCACTCCTATTTGCAAAACTGCACAAGATCTATCTTGTGAACTCTGCTTGCAAACCTAATTTGGATGTCTGATTAAACACGGGAAGGGGCTCGGTAGCATGACGCAACAGTAGCCAGTTGGAGCGGACAAAGCTGGTAATGTTGATGATCTCTCACTGCATTTAACACCACAAACGATGGCTTTACAAATGTCCAAACGGAAGGTGGAGGGTCAGTGGAGGCCTATGTGCAGTAAGTAAGACAGTTGAGTCAGGAAACTATCCCGGCAAGAGACTTCTTAGATAAGCAGTAATTTTAGTTTTAGCATGAGTCAGTGGATGGTAATGACTAGGTGTGAAGAGCACAAACAGTCTAAGTCAGCAATTTCCATCTCTTCTGTTCTCTCGCTCTCTCAGACAGGAATTCCTGACTTCATCGTTCCTGATTAAGCCCAAAGTAAACAAATAAAACTGTGCTACGAGCTCTCGCAGCCACATGCACATATGTGATGGCAATGAGGTAGAACACTGAAGAGCGAAAGCCAGGGCTTTCCTTTTATAAAGTAGTCACACCCAAACCAAAAAAAAAAAAAAAAAGCTAAGCCAAATCATTGTGGGTGATTACCAAGACTGGTTCAATACAGAGCAAAATCCCAAAATTTTAATCTCAAAAGTTTTAACTGCTGGCCACATCAGGCAAATCAGTTATAATAATTGCTTTAATCAGTATTTCCTGGCCCTGCACTGAATAACTCAGCACTTACCCCAGTTGGCACACCACAACAAACTTCTCAATTAATTAACAAGCAAAGCCCAAGCCTATTCCCCATATTCCTCCCATAAATCTCATATTAAAGGGATTGTAAACACCTGATGAGCTCAATTTCTAGGACAGGAAGACTCCAGCACCATTGGAAATAGAGTCTAAACTCAAGATTTTTAAGGGACCAATCACAACACAAATCCTCAGTTGCCCCAGAAGTGGCCCTGAAATTTCTAGTTTGTTGCCTTTAGTGTAACAAGTGCAGCACTGAGTGTTATATCAGACCCTCGGTGGATGCAGTTCTCAAAAGTACTATCTATCCAACCACAATATTTCCTATTTGAAACGTAATATAAAATATCAAATACTATAAAATTGACCAAAAATACAACCCCCCCAAAAAAAAGTAGCTGACAGCATTGACGGGGATGCTTTTAAACATCTGACCTTGCTGTGACCTTGACTCTGTTTGGATCAATTCCAAAGTCTAATTAGTTCAACTGTTGGTTACAAAGATACTTCCATATAAACCCTACAAACATTCAACCACTCATTTTTGAAATATCACAGAATCTTCTGAAATATCAAGAATCTCGGATGGACAGATGGACAACTTGAAAAGGCATAACAATTAATTACTGGATCAAATTAATCTGACCTTTGAAAATAAAACTGAATCAAAGACACAAAATTGGCCACATTTGCAACATGTAATCAAAGATTTTACCACACAGATAAAGAAAAAAAAAAACTATATTTTGGAGGAAGTCCTAATTCTTTGCTCACCGAAATCGCATATAGCCGCATTGATTTTGTGTTCCACAACCATTGCTCTGCTGATTTGTAAGCATGTTCTGGGTCATTAGCTGAGCCACCAGCCAAAAACAGCCACAAAGCATCAAGCCCTAACCACTGACATATTTTATAGTGAGCATTTCCTTGTTTGCAGTTCACTTTTTCAGCAAAACATGCTGGTGGTGTTCATGGCCAAAAAGGTTTCAGGTTTCTGACCACAAGACAATTCCGGTTCTTGTTCTAACGATGCTTGATGAGGTTTAGGAGCTGCAAGATGGCGTCTAACAGATTTTGAAACATGACAACCCCAATAAACAACTCTCAACAATTCTCAAACAGATCTTTCCCTTCTTCACCATCTTCTTCACTGTGCAGGGGGGTAATATACTCAAGTGCCCCCTTCCTGGCAAAATTTTAACTGCGCCACACTTTTGAAACTTTTTTTTTTTGTTTTTGACCTGATCATGTCATCTGTCATGGACACATCATCCATTCATTAGCTATCTCACTAGTAAAAGCTCTAATGTGTTTCCCATTCCCAAGTTTTTGTTGCCTGGAAACTAACTAGGCTAAATTGTGGTAACTAAAGCATTACAATAACAACATATGGCAAGTTACTCAAATCTATTAATAAAGACTATTATTAAAACAAACAAGTATATGGTTAATAAATTCTAACAATTTTCTAATGTTGCGCATAATTAGTCTACAGCTGAGCTACGGTGTTCTGTCCTCACGTCACACTTAATTTATTAGTCAAGTCTGTCTAGAATCTTTGCTTTTTGTTAACATGTGATTGCGTGTATTATTTGGGAGAGGTATATGGCAAACTTATTAAAGGGGGGACCCCATATAAGAAAGTGCTGTAATCCAGACACCGTTCACTTGATTAGGATGTAATTACCTTTAAATAAAAGCTGAAAGTCTGCATTTTGAGATCATATTTATTGTATAACAATAACTTTGTGAATGTTAAAATATTTGCAGACCTGACTATATGCAGTGCATGAATCAATGATTCAGAAGCATGAACTGTAGTTAAAGCATTACAGTGTTTCACTCCCGCTGACTACAGAGTATTGTTTTGCGAAAAGTCAAAGTCAAAAAGTATTTTTCTTTTTCTGGACACAAAATCTGCTTGTCCCAGATGCTCAGGTTAGCGATTAGTGATTTCTCAACTGTTAGTGAATTTTCCTGTATACACATTACCTTACTTGCACAGGTCAACAGCTACACTATATGGCCAAAAGTATGTGGAAAGCCCATATGAGGGTCTTCCCCAAACTGTTGCCACAAAGTTGGAAACACACAACTGTCTACAATGTCTTTGTTTGCTGTAGCATTAAGATTTCCTTTCAGTGGAACTATGGGGCCTACCCCAAACCTGTTCCAGCAAGACAATGCCATGAAGACATGGTTTACCAAGGTTGGTGTGGAAGAACTCGAGTGGCCTGAACAGAGACTAACCTCAACCCCACTCAATTGGAATTTTGGATGAACTGGAAGACCAACTTTGCGCCAGGTCTTCTTGCCAGACAGCAGTGCCCAAACCTTTGTGCTCTTGTGCCTGAATGAGCACACATCCCCACAGCCATGTTCCAAATCTAGTGGAAAGCCTTCTCAGAAGAGTGGAGGCTATTATAGCAGCAAAGCAGGAACAACTCAATATTAATGCCAATGGTTTTGGAATGGAATGTTCAATACTTAAATGTCCACATATTTTTGGCCATATAGTGTACATGACCCTCTGTGCTGAAAGTTCTTTGGTTTTTCCCTTTATTAATGGATGACAAATGAATATTACATGTCTGCAGCCTTTCATTTACACCACAGGAAACAGGACCTGGTCAAAACTCAAGATCAGAGAGCCTGGAGATTAAAGGCCATTTTAAAAGTAATGCAAGGACAACAATGTCCTTGCATCCATTAGAAATGGTACTTAGGGGTACTAATAATTTTGCCACACGTCTTGGGAGATATTGATGTTATTTCTTTAAGAAAATGGAACATTTAAATCATTGTGCGTAATGTTTATTTTATACAATACTTTCTGATTATTGAGTTAGCTGTACTTCGGGTACAAGCCGCCATCATCATCATCATCATCATCATCCCAAACAAGGTGGGCATTTTATATCCTTGAAAAATAAGACCCATACTTCAGTTGTAGGTGAATGCTAGTTTTCTTCCAGCCAGCTTTGATACTGTTTTTCTACATGTGGTATGCGACTGAGGCTGCCTTCACTTTCACCAGTCTACTGCTGAAAAAGATCCACACAGACAGAAATATTTGATTCCTTCCCCACTCTGAATCCTGTCTCCTGTTCCAGCTGCCTGTTAGCTGGAAGCTCTACACAGTGAAGACTGAGGGCAGGTTATGTGGGAAGGCTTCTCCCACAAAACAGGCAGCACGGAACAAAGGGTTTCCTTCAGCTACCAGGACAAACGCTGAGACACTAATTCATTTCACTGATATATCACCGGCTGGACAAATGCATAGTGTGAACAATATCACATGAGTGAACTCTGGTTTTTGAGTCAAGCGTGACCTTTGAACAATTTATCATAATCACTTCAGAAATCAGTACAGTCCAAATGCTTTAGAAATAGTTCCATGTCAGTCACCAGACAAATAGCATGAAGACAGATGCTATTTATATGCACATTTTCTGGACGGACTATTAATAATAATAAAAAAAAAAAATAGTACATTTTTTTAAAAAGCTTATTAAGCTCGGATTCAGCTGGAAGGTGTGAAGAAGTTCAAATGAGCAAGTCATTTTAGGCAAAGAAAGGAAAAGAAAATCCAAATGAGACGCTCCCCCTGCAATGTCAGCGAAAAATATGGTGTAGCATACTGTCTCTTTGTTCCATTCAAAAAGATCCCAGCTGTAGCCGCCTGCAGTGGCACTGAGGCTTAAGTGAAGCTGTGCTTGATGTTAGCGCAGCCTGCAGAATGATTCACACCATTACGCTTCTTCTAAACACAGATGCACCCACGGAAGTGGGAAACAAAAAAAAAATCTATAAACAAAGACAGCAGAAACCCTCTCATCTCCAGGTCCCAAACTCAGACCACTGGTAAAGCATAATGAGAGCATATGAGCCATCCAGACACTGACGCTGCTTAAAAAGTTTCCACAGGGAACTCTGGATAAACTCTAGCACCATGTGTACCTATCTACGGTAACCAATGAACGCAGGATTAGAATATAGAACTCACTGAATGTATAAGAATGTTTTTTATGCTGCTGACACTTTTATCCAAAATGACTCAGAATTGAGATGTAATACAAATGAGCAGCTGAGAGTTAAATGTCAATCACAGATCCTACCATGGCATTATACATTGTGATGAGAAACTGAAGTTGTAAGCAACAAAGTAAAGAATGGTATCAAAATTACTTGAATATGCCTTTAACAACCCTTTAAGTAATAAAAATGTTTAAAGACGTCAGTTCAAACTGGAGTCAGAAGACTCAGAAAAATATACCCTCAAACTGTGACAATCTTCTTCCTTATAGTTCTGAGCTATGAGAAGAACAGACTGGACTCTCCAGCACAAATTATGTGCGATTTATGCTGGACAGCAAAGCCAGGGCCTGGCCAAGCAAGGACATGCTGGGAGCAAACAATGAGCCATGAAATAACAGCCTTCTGCTATACGGCTATTCTCCTCTGCTGAAGAGTCTCAAAGGGAGGATTTTTATGTGCTCAATTTAAAGCATCTTCAAAGCATCTTCCAACCATCTCAATTTAATAATGAAAACATGGACCAAACAGCAAAACCTCCGCCTTGCTGCCACCAATTTCACTTAAGCCTAGTCCACGCTACACAGTTACCCCAATTTCCAAGTCGCTGACTAACACTTCGGCATGTAGTGTGAATAGTTCATCCACAATTTTCTCAGTCGGCGAGCAATTGCTGAGACTTCGAGCATTTTCAAGCATGTTTAATTTTCTCGCAGATGAATCCTGGAGTGTGAAACCCTCTGCAACTCGTTGCAAGTACAGCGATAAAAGAAACAGCCTATGAGAGCCTGAGAGAAAATCAAATTCATCTGCTCTCATGCGCAGCAGATCCCTGAACCCAGTTTATCATCCATCTATTTGTGTGGGAGGGCAAAATAAAAGTGCAATAATATTAATAAAATTATTTGGCTTACCAATTAAACAGCTACTTTTTTGCACTATACCTCCAGTTCTCTTGGCAGAACGACAATCCCCGCTGCCAACGACTCCCCAACCAACATTTCCTCCACATTTTCTCTTATTTCTCTTTTTTCTCGTTCTGTTTCTGTACCAAATAATAACGATGCCACAAAGTCACATAACAGACAGCTCTCACATTTATTTTTGTGAGAATACGGGATTTGGGGATCAGGCATGCTTCAGTGAACATCTCTCCAGGTCAAAGGTTGTGCAGCGTGTGCACCTCATCTGTGAGCGATCATGTAGCATCAACACCCATACATCCACCAAACATCTGAAGCGATTAAAGTTGTGTAGTGTGAAAGGGTCAGCAAGATTTTCAAAGTCAGCCTAACTCAGGAAGATTGTGTAAATTTAGAGATGCAAACAAATACAAACTCTTGACACTTTGAACTGTAAGAGTGTGTGAATATGAACACTTTAAAGGGCACATTAAGGGCTTTGAAGTAAGTACTTTTAGTCACTTTTGTTTGGAACGATCCTACAAAATGGCCACAAAGGCTTCGTCACTTTAGAATAATCCAGTGTTACACGTTTCACAAAAAGAGAAATAAATTAATTTGTAACAGACCTGAAATGAAGATCCCTTCAATAAAAATCACATTACAATCTGATCGGAAGCTGTTTTTTTTAATCTAATTTATCTAGCATTTCCTATACATGAGTGATATTTTGGCCCTGCACCCAGGTATATTGATGACCGGCCAAGTATATTTAATCCCATTAAAATGCATTCTATTTACTAAACTGTTCCAAGAAATCAATGGACCCTGGATCAGAAAGTGGTGGGAGTGGAGCGAGCGAGCAAGAGAGAGAGAGAGAGAGCACAGAGAGGAGAGGGGACAGAGCAGCAGTAACATAAACTAATGAGAGACAAGAAGACTGAGCTGGTAAAACATTCTCCTTACCTATTAATGCTTAAACATTACCCTGAGTTTGGTTGCTAGCCACTAGCTCCCAGTTGTATTGATGCCCACAATCTGTGCTTTATTAGCAGTTAGTTTGTGCAAGTCCATGGTACAAGTCCAGAGTGTCTGAGTACAGAGACAGCCTACTGCTTAAAATATAGGGATGCTCAAAACGGTGGCTATATCACACCAGCCCCATCCCTCCAATAAGCAGAGCCGATCACTGTGTTGATTAAGACGCTACCAGAACACACTTGGTCTATCAGATTCTTATGCTGATGCATGTGCAACTGTAACTTGCTTTGCTTTATTCATTCATTTTCAGTAACCGCTTTATCCTGGTCAGTGCTGCAGTGGATTCAGAGCCTATCCCAGGGTGCAAGGCGGCAGGATGCCAGTCTGTCACTGGGCACCAAGCACACACCTTCACACACTCTTTCACATTAGGGACCATTTAGAGTGCCCAATCCACTCACCAACATGTTTTTGGGAGATGGGAGGAAACCAGAAAACCCAGAGGAAACCCACAGACATGCGGCGACCCCGACTCTGAGAATTCCGATAATAACCATGCCACCCTTTGCTCTAATAGTTATGAATAATCATGCATACACAGTAGCTCAAGTAACCTATAAAAAAAAAGCTTTCTGTTGCCAATGATATGTGGCAACACCACATTCAGCTACCTCAGACTGTTCATAATGGAGATCTGCAATTGAGCGGCTACAGAAGCGAAGCTCTTTATCAGGAACTGAAAAGACAATCTAAAATGTTACTGATAAATGAGCAGTTTTGCTTCCATCAGCATTTTTTACATCAGCAAGACAGCCATAATATCATGCTGTAATACAGAAGTTTCACGTGCACTATATGAGGGTTAAAGGCTGACAGAAATAATCTGGGGCTGCCATATTAGTCCTTTAGATATTAACCTGCACAGAATTGAAGAATACAATATATGGCACTAACATGGAAATTCAAAAGCCAAAGAAAAAATTGAAAAAGTATTATACCATGTTCATAGCCTACCTTTTCTGAAAACAGCAATTAAGACAATCATCAAATGAGTAAGGACTTAAAATGAACAGCACAAATAAGATCAGAATAAAATGTTTCCATATTGTTATAACTTGCTCGTAAATCCAGACTAATGACTCCCAGTACACAGCATATGCTCACCATGTTAGAGAGGTTTTTAAGAAGAATGAAATTTAGCCTTACCATATAGATCATGAATGACATCCAGGGAGGAGGACCAGGAGTAGCGTTCTGCCCCCAATATTGAGGACGGAAGTGTCTCCAGCTCGTAGGCCCCCCGCTTCTTCCAGTAAAGGAACATGGCAAACAATGAGGCTCCTCTGAGGTCAAAAATTATCACTCTCTTGTACCTTAGCTAATTTCTTCAACCATTAAATTGTCCTAGAACTGATACTGTGGACAGGTTTACTCCAAGTCCCTGAAATTGAGGCCATCATTTATCCAAGTGAACACAACTTCCAAGGTCTCTAAGAACAATCAATAGTAAATAATTCTGTATAAATCAGAAACCAGCACCGTTTCTTCTTTCTTAGATTAATGCAAGATCCATAGCATGCCAGTATGACTACCCAAACAATTTCTTATCCCAAAAGAGTACTGTATCCATTTAAAAGGAACCTGGGTACATATCTGACAATATGTTTTGATGAAGGAAGTATAAACTTTTCCACCATCTGTTTTTAACTACAAATTGAAGACAAGAGTTTTAGTGCCAAAACAAAGCAAAGTTCCAACAAATCTGTCCAGTCAACAACTCCTGCCATGAGGAACAATTCTTAAGATATCCTTTCACTATCACAAAAATGGTGCTTCGCATTTGACAACTCCTCATCTTGAAAGTATGGCCCAGTTGCTGAAGCTCAAAGTTAGCACTGGCCAAAGAACTGCTGGGTGTCCCATGGCAGAGGGGGCCGGCTAATAGAAGGCATTCGACCTACACATCCAGACAAATGTTGCATTCACAACAGGATGAAATGCATGCTGGGACAGTCTGGGCCAATAGCTTTCAATATAGGTGACACAAAGATCTCTTGTACTCCACCTCCTACACAGACAGGGAACTTTCCTCATAATTTGCACAAACTTTAAAGGCCTCACATTTTTGTGCATTCATCGCACTCTGGCACCCTCTGCTTGGTGATGGATTTATGCCTTATGAATGCGGTGTGACCACGCTAATGTTTTCAGCTATTTCTGCGGAGGGACAACACAGGCTGAGAACCAGCAGACTGAGATGATAAAATGAACTGGCTGCCCTGCAAAGAAAATACTTTTGAAAGGGAAAAAAATTGGTGCCACAATCAGAATGACATCATATCCACTTCTCCCTGAGACAGCTTTGTTTGGGTTTAGGACACAACAGAAAGTTTGTCTTCTGCACTTCCTAATGCTGCAATGAGACTGAAGCACCAAGTCTCACAACAAGTCACCTCTGTGTTGAATTCTCTCGAGTGAGGTTGATTCATTGTTATCTGCCAGCTGGAATGGGGAAAGAATCACAGCGAGAACACACTGTGCTAGTCTGGGAAGGCAGGGGCAATGTCATACGGCAACTCAGATGTCCAATTTTGGGATAAGAAATTAGAGGGTAGGACGGCAGCCGGATGGCCACTTGGAGCTCTGCTCCACAGACATGTGGTAGTAATCTGAACCAGCTTTGAAAGTGCAGGCTTGTTATGGTGCTCCAGAACACAGTCTTTCCATTAACTTCTGCTGAAAGCGAAAGTTCAGTATTTGTACTTAGCATTACTGCAATAAATATCCACTCAGTGCCATACATTTCCAGAAAATGTTTACTGCTGGCTTTATCTCAGCAATTATCTAAATCATTACATTTTTAATTTGGAGTCAAGTATGGTCAGTTGTTTTGGCATAATAAGCAGAGTTCAGGACTATTTCATGCTATTTCTCTGCCATTTGTTTTCTTTTACTAGTTACATAAACATGCTTCTATGAAGCTTATATATGTACAGCAATCATTCTCTAGAACCTTCTTGCAGGACCAGCACAGGCTCCAAATGCATAGACAGTTAAATGTGGTTAACAGATCCACTATTGGAGCCATTAGAGCCAATAGAATTATACTTCTATTTAACCCCTCCTAACAGGTATAACACCTGGATAATATTTGCTAACAGGTTCATGTGGAACAAGACTTATATTAAAACTCTCCTGAAAGGTGCTTAGAGATATACTACCTTGTGTTAACCTTGTAAAATCACGTGTGTGGCATGTCGCAGTTGGGTCAGCCATCTATGGACTAAGGTGATTATGTCCACCCCACCAGGGACCTAACCTTGGACATGGGAACACACTCCATCTTAATCGCCAAAGCAATTAAACAGTTGGTCTGAGGATTCAATGTTTAACCAGTCCAAATAACATTGCAAAACCTGCCCTGGGCACAGCAAGAAAAGTTCCGCAGACTCATCTGTATTAAAGGTCAGTTGATTGATTCACAAAGTTAGGTGATAGGATCTTGGGCAGAAAACCTTGATTCTGCAATAAGGTAACTTAAAATTTCAGTTCTCGTTAGCAATCCCAGGGGCCAAACCAAAGACACAGGCGATCTGGTTGGGGATGCCAAATCTTGCCGTCCACATGTGACAATAGATCCACTCAGGGACGAAGCTGCCAGGGTGTTCTGACGACTAGTGAAAGCAGCAGTGGAAGTCAAGGTCTTACTGACCATCTTAAGGTCTTGCCAAACTTCAACAAGTAAGCCTTTGTAATGTAGTTGCTGAACAATGCCCAGAGTAAGAAGAATCAGCAGTAGAGGAGGAAGTGGTTAAGCCAGTCATGGGCCAGAGCACTCTGTATCATGAGGGTTATGCAGCTCTGCTAGAAAGAACTAGAACTAGTAATGTGTTAACTTGGCACTGGCATGTGCACCTGGCCAAACCTCAAGGTATAGGACACAACTGCCCTGGATGTATGCTTATTCTCAACAATGTGTCCATTTAATACCACTAGCAGATGAGCCCAAGAACAAGGCATTGTTGAAGAACCAGTAAGAAGGACTTTAGTGCCAAATGGACCTCCCTCAATTCCAGCTAATTGAGGTACCTTACACCATAGGGCCAGTTACCCCCAGTACACCTCTGATAATAGATAGCACTCCCCAGCATGTGAGGCAAACAGCGGTTCTGGTTATCTCTTTCGGGTTACGAACCCTCAGATAGAAGTGCCCTGCACTGCCAGATGATCTGTGGCATTTGGGGTCCAGTTGCATTCTTTGTGAGTCCCGCTTCATCCCAGTGCACTGTGAGATCTGCTTTGGTGTTAGGATGCTCTTTCTGTGTTCATTGAAGGTAGAGGGTGGATGTGTTCTGGATTGCCTGCTCCTTAGTGAGAGCACACAGCAGCCCTATATGGCAGTACCAACTCATGACTAGCAGATGCTAGGAGCAGAGTGACACTTTAAGGCTCAAATAACATCAGAAAAGAGAACACACTCAGAATGGAAAATAAAAGGGGGCTATCTACAGTTTTGGGCAGGACACCTGTAGGTCAGCCTCCAATTACAGCACACATGTAAGTCCAGCATAGTACAGACAAGATAGAAAACAGCAATGATTGGTGTATAACAGCAGTATTTATTGTGAATACCTTACTACATTGCCTTGTTGGAACATCATTCAAGTATTATGTAACCATGACTCTACTGAAGATAGGGCAACAAACAATGTCTTGGTTGTTTCCCTATCGACTGTCATATCAATTACAGTGGTAACCTTTGTGAAAGGTTAATATGGTTTAGTAGAATGGTACATCAGTGAGATAATAAATGTAATCGTGTGTGTGTGTGACTATGTATATAAAGGAACATGAATGAAGTAAAGAAATTAATTTCTTAATTCAATTAAAAAAATGAAAATTAGAGAGCAAAGTTAGGCAAATACTGAAAACATACTACCAAAATGAATAAAATTGTGTCTGCTGTGATTTACTCTGTATGGCCAAAAGTATGTGGACACCTGACCATCACACGTATGTGTGCCCATTCCAAAGCCATGGGCATTAACATGGACTTGGTCCCCCCTTTGCTGTTATAACAGCCACCACTCTTCTGGGAACGCTTTCCAATATTTCCAAAGATTTTGGAGCATGTGCTCATTCAGCCACAAGAGCATTAATGAGGTTGGTACTGAAATCAAGTGAGAAGGCCTGGTGCACAGTCATGGTTCCAATTCATCCCAAAGGTTTTTGCACATCAACCTTGGCAATCCATGTCTTAATGGAGCTCACTTTGCACACAGGGGCACTGTCATGCTGGAATATGTTTGGACCCTTTAGTTCAAGTGAAGGGAAATCTTAATGTTACAGCATACAAAGACATTCTAGACAATTGTGTGCTTCCTGTGCAACACTGTGGCAACAGTTTGAGGAAGGCCCACATATGGATGTGATGGATAGGTCTCCACAGGTCTACTTCTGGCCATATAGCGTGTGTTATAGTGACATGAAATTATATAACCCCAAGTAATGCATGATATCCAAATGTATTTGAATGGCCTGGGTGTGTGATTTACCTGCCCAAGGTTCCGTTGTCCTCAAACCAATGCAGCCATCTATGATGCCTCTTGTACACAAATACATTTATTACCTAACTGAAAGACTAATACCAATTCATATTTACAAATTACATGTTGACACTATTCAAATTGCATTATCTATATTTAGTACAAAGTGCACAAACGTAATTACCAGTGTTATTTTCTATTTCTAATGTTTGTACATATACCACTCTACTTACTATAATTACTGATAATATTGGCTGATTATTTAACTTACAATTCAAGCAATTTCTTTGGTTGCAAATATACTATGCTCAAATTTATCTGCACTGAGAACACGCATATAAGTTCTGGGAGATGCAGTCTTCTAACCATAGATGGCAAATGACAACTTAGTGAATCTCTGTTTTACTGCCTTTCATTTTGAACAGGCACAGCACACAACCTATTGCCAGGTCATTGCCAAGGTTGCAATCCATTACATTCCTCTTAAGCCAATCCAGCCTTAAATTAAATTTAATCAGGACATCATGAACATGAAAACAATTATTTAACTGCTCAAGGACAGCAAATCCACCAAATGAATGTACTGTGGCCAAGTAATGTTCATCAAACTGCAGGATGTTCATACCAACTAGAAATTTCTACAACTTAGTTTATAAAATCCTTTAATTGTTAACAGTTGAAATTACTGGGAGCACTGAGAGCAGACACGACCTCCATCTCCTTAGGAGTTGATATTAGACAGCTCTTCCTGCAAAGACATGCTTATTAATGGAGGCCTGCCATGCACCAAAACAGTCATAAAGTTGGGTGTGGGCCCTAGCCTGGGCTAAAGAAAGGCTACAACAGCTCTTTAAGAGAGAAGGTGTTAGAACACAACCTCTGAGTAAAAACACCTTTCATCATCTACCTCAATATGGTAATTCGAGAGGGTGTGGGCCAATTCACCAGAGAAACAAGACACAACTAATGTTTCTGGAGCAAGTAGCGTTAATAATGAGGACCTGACCACTGGACATGGCAGCACTGAGATGTTGCCTTACCTATAGTTTGATCCAACAATTCAAGAGAGCAGGTTCCACATCAGTAACAAGAGGAAAATTTCAAATAAGCTATAAAACCCTTTTCCAATGGCAGTGCAAAAAGATTTAATGAATGAAATCAGTCGAAGACCGCACATGACTACGGCTTCACTGTAGTCCCTGCCAAAGTTCTAAATTGTTTTCCCGGTTTATCACTTCAAGGAAGCATGATTGCGGCTCCATAATAGTCTATATATTACTACACACTATTCCAGACTGTTCCGACTCAAGAAACTCAAACGTCCCCCTTAGGCAATGCATTATCTGTTATAGAAAGAGATCACTGCATTCAAACAGGCTGCTAATCTCCTTCATTACATAAGACTAATCTTTAACCAAGACCAAAAAGCTGGGGATGAAAGAACTCCATAGCATGTGGAACGAGTGATGGAAGGGGATGATAAGAAAGCAGCAAAGATGAAAAGAGGAATGGTCTAAACTGTATATGTGTTTTAATAGTCATGACTTCATCCTTTTTTTTTTGCTTGAGTTTGTGTCCATATGTGGTTTAGGTTTTTGGAGGCACACACATGGTAAACCCATTTACCAAGCACAGCTCTCAGTTACACTTAAGATTTAACATAAATGTTAATACATTTTGGCTGAAACATGAAAGAAAAAGTGCCCCAGGACAGCTCTGCCATATTGGAAAATATTCCAACCCTACAATACCACCTTTTCTAGCAAGTGAGCTCCTCGTAGAAGTATTATGGCATTATAAGAATACCACCTGCTTTCCATCAGACTGTTTGGATGATGCTTGGAACAAAAATAAGCTTATACTAACACACACACTAGTAATGGCTAATGGGTCATGTGACTCTTGGCAGGCTACTCTGCTAAGCACGGTGGAGTGATAACTCATCATGTTAGCAAATGAATACCCAGTGACATTGTGGATAACGAGATTACTTCCTATGCAAATGGATTTAAATATTGTTTGGGTGAGGGATCTGGATGACGGCAAGGAAACATCGGTTCAGGTTTAGCTGTAAAGGAAGGCGCATTACAGATCAAGAGCAGAAACTTGGACAACGAAAAGCACAAAGCACTAGTACATCAAAGAACCAACCCCCCCCCCCCCCCCCCCCCCCAGGGGAAAAAAACCTAACCAAAAAAAAAAAAAACAAGGAAACATTAGCAGATGAGGTTATGATAAGGGATATGTATAAATATATAAATAATTTTGCTTTAAAGTGAGACAAATGTAGTAAGTAAGCCAGGACTCCCCCCCCCCACCCCCACCCCACTGGCTCCACAACAAAGCCTCGTACTTCAGAGAGGATTAATTGACCTGTGGTGTGTTAAAGCCAAGCTTTAGTGCTCCGTGACTTACCAGGCCATGCTCCTGCTTTAATTACTGCTTTGCTAAATATAACCTGCTCCAGTACTGCATATCGCCACACTAATCTTATCACAGGTGCGACAGGTTATTATTGTCTAGAAGAGCATGTCTGCTTACCTGATTACTTCACCTAACTAAAAAAAAAAAGGTAATGTATTTGCTACTTTTTCATAGTTTCATCTAAAAAGAGAAAAGAAACTATATATGAATGCTAGCTGGCAAAAGTAAGACGTACGTGTCAGCAAGTCAGGTGTGGGTGTTAATGAAAGATAATTATTATCCACCATGGTTGGGAAAAAAAAAAACAGTCAGCATTATGATTTATTCTGGAATAAGACACAGCAAATTCATTTCTACTGGTAGACCATGACAACAGAACAAATATTAAGTTATATATTAATATTAGTTATGTTTTATACTCTTAGAAAGAAAAATGAGTTCCCTAAGGGTTCGTTGGATGGTTGACAGTTCTATTTTTCTAAAAGGGATTTACTTGGATCCTAGTTTATGAGACTTTGTTGTACGGCTGTGTATGAAACCTGAAAAGGTTCCACAAAGAGCATACAATATAAAGTCCAAGATGAAATCCATTCCTTCTTTCATTTTCATATTTTTAGGCTGTACGTGAAATATCTAAAAGTTCCCCATGAGGGACAAACCAAAGAACCTTGAACTGTCTGATGGATTGTGTAATTAATTTTAACATAGAAGAACCAAAACAGTGACATTATATTATATTATATTATATAAAATGTACATGCTGTGGCATTATTTTTCTTGCGCACACTGAAAAAGGGGTTCTTCAAGGATCTTTGATGGTTGTAGCTTTCTGGGCAAATTAGCTTTAAAGATTTTATTAATAAAGCCAAATACAGTTGTCCAGGAGCTATCTATGATAGGTACACACAACCATATATACCAGGACTATCCTATTTGCTCTCCAGACTCTCTCCAACAAGCACCAGTGCGATCTGGATTAAACTTAGCTACTATATGGGGCGTTCAAAAGAAACGATTGCTCATTTTCAGTGGAATTCTCTCCATGTATTACTACAAGTCATTTCATGCGTTTCAGCATGTCTCTCATTCCAGGTCACATCAGCAATCGCTAGTTTGAGTTCTTCCTCCCATTTTGACTTGATGTGTCTTATCTTTCTTCAAGGCCTCTAAAGCTCTATAAAAGCTGCTAATTGGTTTAAGGATCTTATTACTAGTTTGCACCTCAATCAAAATGAGCTCAATAGGTGAGGTGAGGGAGTGTCTTACCTTACTCCAATCTGTTGTTTCAAGAGGAAGCTTCGAATCTTGAGATGCCTATAAAAGTCGGTCTTATGGAGAGTAAATTCAGTTACGATTTTTCCTTTAGTAGCTGGTGGATAGACTGTACTTTTTTTTTTTCCTCAGCCCAGTTCCTGAAACCAGAGCCTATTCTGAAGGGTAAAAAATGTCCTCATCTGTGTTATGGTTGTTAATAACGAAAGAACCCTAGGTTCTAGCTTTCTAAAGTGGTTCTACTTGGAACCTTTTCTAAAAGAGGGAACAGTTTAGCTGCAGGAACCTTTAAGGTTTCTGACAGAGAAACAACTCATGACTGACTTATGAGCCTCTTCACTCCATAAGAGAGTGCATTTTTTGGGAATGTACTTGAGAATTTTAGCAAGCCTGACAACTGGAAACTTTCAGAAACGTGAACATATAGGAGGAAATGACACATTAGTGATTTAGAGAATGGTAAAGGAGCTCTTACTGAGACGCAGTCGGATACCAAGCCAGCTTCTCGGAGGGGATTTGTGATGAAGAGCTGTGTTCATAGTCCACTTACTCGGAACCATCCTCTGGCGCTGTGGCTCATTTATTCCGAGTCGCTTACAGAAGGAACTGGTGGGGGAAAGGTCAGAGCAGGTCAGCAAAGTGGGAATAAAGTCAAAAACCAAAGTTCTCAAACCATAAACTACCTTCACCTCAGAAGGAATAGTCCGACTGGGTAGTTAGTCGCGGTTTAATGCTCGTGAGGCTGTCTTGTTGATGCTAACTCTGCTAAGGAGCTGCAGGATAGACGTGAAGAGATGTGAGCAATTGTGGACCAGGAATAATAATAATAAACAAATTTTTATTTATATTTACATATATATATATATTTATTTACTTATTCATTTATTTATTTTTATTCATTCTTTTTACAAAATAATAATAATAATAAAAAATACGCCCTTTGCTTTGTCCAAATGAAAGAAATTTTTCTTACATGAGGTGACTTAATGTTGCTTGTGTAGGTATGCTACTTATGTAGCCTCCTGCCACATTTTACATTGTAGCTCCTTCTCTGCTAACGGTACCATTTTCAGTGCTCTTCGTGCATTTTCATGAGCCTAGACTACACACTTTACAAGACTTTACAAGAGTAGTGTGTATTATAAACCCAAACTCGCACTACTGACCTGTTGCGCTGACTTTGACGGCAAGTCGACTAGTGTTTCCATAACAAGCAGCTCCGTCTGCACCTCATTCAGGTTTCCTTCCTTCCAACATTGTGTGTTTTCTCTTCTCCTCGGCTTGATTTTCGCTTGATTCTTTTTTCTTGTTGAGCTAAACATGAGCGTCTTTTTTTGTTTTTACTATCAATGTCGTCCTACTGCTTACTTCTGGTCACCCAAGACCAGTATTTAATCCTCCCCCCCATTCACACTCATTCATTCATCAGCAGCTTACTGGACCTCTTTCTCCTCCTCCTGCTCCTCCTGCTCGCTCCATGACTGCAGTGCCGCATTTAGCCGCTAGTTGGAGCCAAAGGATAAAGTTTTCGTCCCGTTTACAAACTTCAATATCGTTACAATAAAAGAAAAAAGAACGAGCACACACCTTGTACACCTTTCTACAAATTTGCTAATGTGTCAGTGTTGGTTCAGGTGTCTTTTAATTCTCACAGCACTGCGGAATAAGGTATTAAACACTGTGGGGTTATGCGGTTATAGGAAAATAATCAACGACAGGGTGCAGTGATGCGGAGTTGCTGTTCCTCTTTTGGCTGCTCCAGCAGATTTTATCCGGGCTTGGGACTGGCACTAAGAGCGCACTGTTGCGAATCAAACTCAGGCCGCAGCGGTGAGAGCGCCGTGGCCTAACCATTAGTCCTCCAGGTACCTTGGAGTGATGCGGAGGGCCGTTATTACCCAAAAGTTGAATATTTTCCTATTACAACATGTCCCAAAGTGTTTTATTCCTCTTATACCACAGCAATTTGCCAATGATTACAATTTACCTAAATTTAAGAATGATCCGTCATACATTTTATTCATTTATAGTAATATTTATGGGGCACGGTGGCTTAGTGGTTAGCACGTTTGCCTCGCACCTCTGGGGTCGTAATATTTAATAGGTAATATTTAAATGTTGTCCACAATGAACGAGTTAGTTCCTGTGATCTCTTCCGTTCCAGCAGCTATAAACATCCATCACCAGCCTCTCTTTTTTCCTCTCTCTTGAAGTTAATACGACAAAAAAAGAGAAACAGCTTGATACTGAGAATCCGCAAAGCCCTTCACGCTGAAGACTTTTCCACGTAGGAAAACTTAGCTGCAGCTTGACCTCTGACCTCCGCGCACTGACACTTTTAATCCATTTATGTGAACTGTTCACATTAAAAGTCCCTGTGTAAGTTGTTCCTACAGAAACAATAGCGTATTAGAATGATAAATTGGAATTGCTCGTTCAACAGCGATGTGGTATAATTAAGGTTAAAGACATTTCCCAAAGCACCCCAGCCCACAGTTACCATGACTTACACTAGACATTGATTAGTCATTAAAAGTTACCAAGATGATAAAAATAATAATTAATTGCATTGACAGAACATGGAGCAGTGGTCTGGCCACATGGGCAGTACAGGGTGGCCTTTTCTAACCCCAGACCTGATCTATAAGAACTCCTAATTGAGTATTAGGATCTATAAAGCAACTATGAAGCCAATACAACCAGCATCCAAATCAGATTTTTTTTTGCAAACTCAACACCGTCCTATACATAATTAAGTAGTCTAAATCATTTGTGTACTTACACCTCCCACCTTGCCACCTGTGGCTAAACACTTGGACACCCGACTGCTTTGGAGTCTTCCTACTGCTTTTCTACTCAGTATATAGGTTTTGGGTTTCTACTTAAATCATGTCGGTTAAAATTTGTGCAATTCAGAAGACCGCAGGGATATCTAAAGAAATATTTGCAATATGAACTCACAATTCTAGTAAAGATGACATTCTTGAAGACCAGCCTACAGACAGATGTTGTCCTTGCTTGCGAGATCACCAAGCAACAGTTCCTTGGCAGAATCGTTTGGATGAGACCCATCAAAGAACGTTCACTAAGCCTGGAGAGATAGACGAGAAAGAAGGCGCAGAGTTTTTTTAGCCAGTCTGTTCAATGATCCTTAAAACACCATCTGTAGGAACTCTAGACAAATGTGGTTGAAGAAAGAGGATCCAGAACTGGAGAAAAGCTGTTAAATACAATAAATGCCAAAACCACAAACTAACATCTGTGTCTGCTTTCTTCTTAATTCTCTCTCGCTCTCTCCCTATCTGTCTTTCTGTAAAAGAAATGCATTTTGGTCATTTTGCTAGTCCAATTAGAGAAAATTCCCATGAAAGAGAGTGGGTTTTATTTGTTATATATATATATAGCTCATCCTGCTTGTGCCTTCAACCAAAGACTTGGAAGGAAGTCTTCGGTTATTAGCTGTGTTGTTCTCATCTTTCTCCCACGTCAGATGTGATTCGAGTCTGGCTAGCATCTTCGTTTTCCCTTGACATTTTGTGTATAAATGCACTAGAAGTAGAGTTATATGCAGCTTTTAGGCCACAGTAGGCTGCCTGGTCTTTTTCCAAACTTCAACTGTCCAGTTTCAGTGAGCCTGTGTCCACTGTGGATTCAGATTCCCGTTCCTGGCTAACAGGAGTGAAGCCCGATGTACTCTTCTGCTGTTGTAGCCCAAATGCCTCAAGGACCATCGTGTTGTTTGTTCTGAGATGCTTTTTTGCTCACCACGGTTGTGGTTATTTGAGTTACTGTAGCCTTCTTGTCAGCTTGAGCCAGTCTGGCCATTCTCCTCTGAACACTCTCATCAAGGTGTTTCCAGCTGTAGAACTGCTGCTGACTGGATTTTTTTTTTTTTTGGCACAATTCTGTGTAAACTCAACATGCTGTTGTGCATTGAAATCCCAGGATTTCCAGACACCAACAACCATGATTTGATGTGAACACTGACTAAAGCTCTTGACCTGTGTCTCCATAATTTTATTCATTGTCCTGCTGCCACATGATAGGATGCTTGGATAATTGCATAAATGAGCAGGTGTACAGGTGTTACTACTAACGTGGCCAGTAAATGTACACCACTAGTGAATAGCACCAGAGAATTTGCTTTCCTGTACATTTTTTTCTCAAATGTTCATTTCAGTTTTCTTTTTCAGTAGCGCCTGTGAATTTGATTTCTTGTACTTTTTAATTAATTATCAATGCATTTTTTTTCTCGGATGTCCATTTTTGTTTCTTTTGCTGACAACTTACCAAATATCTATGTTCTTCACTAGAAACACTGCGTAATGGCTGGAACAGAGAGAAAAAACACAATCAACACCAGCACCATTACATTATGTCATTATAAGAGATTTAAGACTACTGAAATACTGAAATACACACAACAGAATGTAACAGAATCATCTGTGCAAAATCCGAACACTAGTAACCCATTTCAAACTTACATTTTATAATGCAATATTCAATAATTGCTGCATGAACCTCAGTACAATGTGAAGAGCGGTGCTGGTGGGAATAACACCTCACCCACTTCCATCTGCAGTCATGGAATCATGTCGTTAATATTTCTTCATATAAGAACACTGAGAGAATGAAATGCAAGGGCTCTGTATCTTGTACTAAGTCATAGTTCCCCTGGAGATGGTGGAGAGATTGATTACCCTTGAACACTCTCAACTGCTCAAGGGCAACATACGGCTGACCCTGTTCTCTGACCCTAACTTCCTTACAAATGTTTTGTTATATAAAGAAAGTATTGACAGCATTACCATTATTATTGTTTTTTTAAATAAAAAATATAATAACTGCATTGCCCTTATTGCTCCTACACAGTATCCCATGCATTTATATGTTTTGATTCTTTAAAGCAAGTATGCCTTTACACCTTGAACCCTGTATCTCTGAAAGCAAAATAATCACAAATCAATTTTTACAACCTGCACTAAGACTGTAAACTGAATGTGGAAATGAAAAGTAAAACAGTGAGGGTTTTTTTTTGTTTTGTTTTTTTTTTTGTTCTGCCAATATCACCTGACTTCACGCGTGTGCCAGCTAGTCACCACAATTCTCGCGAGATTGTCGCAAATTGTTTACAAGAGTGAAAAAAGTTAAAGCTTTGGAGTAATTTAGACCATTTACCTAAGACATATTTTAAAGCAGATCCAATTTAAAATATTGAAGCTATTTGTGGATGCAGTCTACACATATTCTACAAGTACTGCTAAAATCTTAGGGACGTTATATACAGTAATTATGAACTGGACCTCAGGAAGTCTGCGCACACAACCGCACAGTCTGCGTTTCTTCAACGCAGTTGGTGTTGCACAAACGCACCCAGGAGTGATGCCTGATGTAAACAAGGAAGTATAAGTGAGGAGCGGAAGCAAGTGTATTTGCTACACTTAAACTGTAAATGTTTTCCGCGTTTTCATGTTAACACTGTAGCTATTCTAGCCTTTGATAACTCATATACAGTCATGTGATCTGATTGTTATGGTGTAATTTGTTTACAGAATGGATCGCAGGCACAGAGAGATTCTTCGGCAGAAGAGAAGTGAACTTGTGTTAACTTTAGACCCTTCAGATGTTTACGATGGACTTTTGTCAAGGGGCATCTTTACTGACGATATGATAGATGAGATAAAGGTACGAGGACGTGAGGATGTGTGTTTTCACATACGTGTATACACAAACAGGTACCATGGATCAGGGAAGGGCGATATAGACTTAAATCTATATCACGATATTGTTTTGCGGTAATGATATAAATGACGATATGAAAATAGTAACATTCAACGCTATCTTTTTGGCCACAAGTCACATCAGCATACAGTCTTGAGAGCCGTCTGATTCACATCTGATGTGTATCTGAACCACTTCCATATTACGGAGGAAGCTCCTTTTTTGGGGGATTAATTCTTCTTCCTCATCTAGAGCTGGAACTCCGCCTTTCGCCAAGCTTGTTCTTGTTCTACGTGTGATATGCCCACGTTATGGTGCGTAAAAACGTATTCAACTACATCGTCAATATCGCGGGATGACAAATTCTTATCATGGGGAGGAATTGTACCGGTATGTCATGGATGATATGATATGGTCCTACCATGGACCAATGGCGAAACCTTACTTTCTTCCATTCCAGACCGCCAAGGCAGTTTGTTTCAGAGCTAGTGGAGTTCTTCCACATACTCTTTTCCTTGCCAAGTACGATCACAAAAGTAATAACCTCATTCTCATGCTTATCGTAGCTTAGAAAAATTCACCTTCATCCTCTTTCCCATTCTAGTCTTCCCGGGAACTAAAGGCCTGGCTTATACCAAATCACTATCTAATCACTAAGTTGAGGAAGTAACATTCAAACTTCTTCGTAGAATCCACCTTCTAATAATGATTTCAACATAAACATAAGTTCCGTTATTTTAGTATTGCATATTTGCAAAACTGTAGCTTTTTTCAATGACTCATAAAGCTATGTACACATGTATGTATGATAAATCGTATAGTAATAGTATAGTACAGTAATAGTATAGTATAGTAATGGCTGAATTTCATATACATAAATGAAAATTGTTAGCTAAGATGCCATGTTGTATTACTTTTAAAAGGGCACAATTGACACAATTTGGACCTCTGTAAAACAAAAAGCCATTAAAACTATAAAGATCTATAATTATTTACAATTTTTGTATTAAATTGTATACCCCGGTAAAGCATAAAGATAAGTTTGACACCCACAGTGACTTACTGTCATTACAACAGACACGTGGCTTGACACAGAGCTATGAGAGTAACTATATTTATCATTTCAAAACTTGGGAATGATTGACCTTTTTTCAATTTTTTCAACAAACACCTCCAATTGGTTAGTGTCACTGTGACAGGGGAAAGAGTATGCCATCCTGCCTACCCAGAGAGCAAAGCCAAGTTTGCTCCCTTGACTTCCAGCCACAGATGGCTGTGGCATCTAATCCTAACCCTAACCCAATGGAGTTGAATGATAACCAAATTTTTTAGGGCCAGAGCATCTTTGACAGGCACTTATGGAGTCTTGTCCTAATTGCAGCAAAATACCAACAGCAATGCCTGATTCATTACCTTCCTCTGGTGGTGCATTGTCGCAGAGGAATGCACAGCAGGCAGTAGCCCTAATAGGAAACATGTAAGTACCATTGCTGCATTGTTGCAACAAAAACAGGCAGCAGCCTCAGTTACATAGCCCCCTAATAAGACATGAGTGAACACCTTTGCGGCGTTGTTGCAGCAGAAACAGGCTGCTCATCATCCCTAATAAGAAAAAAGTGAGGATTTCAGCTCAGGCTGGAACAGTTATGAATAGGCATGAATCATATTCAAGAATATCTAACAACTTTATTATCTAACAATAGTGCAATTGAATGAAGTGTATACCCCAGAGGAGCTTCACTGTCCTCCACTCAATCATAGAACCATGGATACATACGTAACCTTCCATTAATAAGGAAAAGAAATTACTCTTGAATTTAAAAAAAGGTTTATGATTTTTTAAAATTATTTATTTATTTCCCCAGAGCTCTGGACCCAGACGTGCTCAAGCCCAGCAGCTGATGAGGGACCTAGAGACACGAGGAAGTCGGGCTTTCCCAGCCTTCCTGGAGTGCCTTCGAGAAACTGGGCATCACAAGCTGGCTGAACTGCTGGAGAGTGGAGATTCTGCACCAGTTTCTGTACCTGTTCCTCTCCCTGTGCAGCCTACTGTAATCCCCCTCCCTGTCCGTAAGTGTGTTTCACGGAAAGATTCTCCACGGTGGAAAGCATTACAGCACATCCACATTATTCGCATGCATACCGAGTGCCTTATCTCATGAGTCTTGTCTCACAATTCAGCAGGAAATCCTGTAGATTTTAAAAAGCCAGAAGGAGGTTATGCTCCTGAGACGCTTCCACAGAAACCAACCACTCTGCCTATCGCATGTAAGGAAACACAAGAGGTTCTACATATATCTCATTCTGCAGTCAGTCATTCTTATTGAAGATGATACATGGAAGTTTTGATGTTATTTAAATTGA
This sequence comes from Pangasius djambal, assembly GCA_022985145.1. NCBI lineage: Eukaryota > Metazoa > Chordata > Actinopteri > Siluriformes > Pangasiidae > Pangasius > Pangasius djambal. Next base: position 18,238,105 of record CM040990.1, read on the forward strand.
GCAGAATGTCTGGTATTTCTACAGCTATTGAGGATGAAATTGAACTACCTAGAGCACCGAGGCGCAGGACTGATAGCCTACAGGTAATAACATAACAATTAAAAACTGCCAACCTTACTGTCTGTATGTCTATCTCTCTATCTTTATCTCTATTCCTCATTGTCTCTCTATCAATCTGTCGCTTTCTGTATCTCTCTCTCTCTATCTATCTATCTATTTATCTCTATCCCTCTTTATCTCTCTCTATCAATCTGTCTCTTTCTACCTCTATCTCACTCTCTATTTACCTACCTACCTATCTATCAATCTAAATATCTATCTATCCCTCTTTGTCTCTCTATCATTCTGTCTCTCCTTATCTATCTATCTATCTATCTATCTATCCTTCTTTATATCTCTTTCTAACAATCTGACTCTCTCTCTCTCTCTGTCTATCTATCTGTCTTTCTTTTATCTATATGCCTCTTTCTTTGCCTCTGTATGTATCTCTTTATCTCTATCTCTCTATCTATCTCCAACCCTCTTCTTCTCTCTCTATGTCCATATGTCTATCTCCCTATCTGTCTATATTCATATGTATCTCTCTATCGAATGTATATCTTTCTTTTTATTTATCTGTTTAATATTCTTATTTCTTTATGTGTATTCAGAACTATAAGATGGACGCCAGTCCATGTGGAGTCTGTTTGATCATTAACAACGTGGAATTTGATGCTGCCTCAGAGCTAAAGAATCGCATGGGGTCTGACATTGACAGTGAAAAAATGGAGCGACGATTCAGATCTCTCCACTTTCATGTTATTGTTAAGAGGAACTTAAAATGTAAAGTAAGTGCTTCTGCATTAGTCACTACAACCAAGAGAAAACTATCTGTGTCCTTGTTTCTGTAATATTACTTAACAAGCCTCTGTTTTTTACTCACTAGCACATACGACATGAGCTGTCTATGCTAGCTAAAATGGATCATTCTGTGTATGACTGCTGTGTGGTGGTCATCTTGTCACATGGCACTGAGGTAAGGATGGTAAAATTGACATTATGCATTAATTCAGGTTCATCCTTATTAAGTGCTCTATTTATGTACATATATGTCATGAGTCATACACAAACTATTCCGTAATACTGAAGTGAAAAATCAGTATCGTTTGCAAAATTACCATTTGCTATCTATCTATCTATGTAAAAAAAAAAAATAAAAAAATAAAAAAACCATAAGTATTTGCATAAGTATTCACCCCCACTACTGTGAAACCCCAAAATTTCAACTTACTAATGAAATAAAATGTATTGCTCTATCTTGCCCCCTAGTGGAGTAGTAGATACTAGCTCTTTTTTTCTCCAATCTTTCAATTAAATTATAGCCCACTAGATATTTTCAATTAAAAAAATTATTTGGTGGGCCAGATTAAATCCAACAGCATTAAAGTGAATTACAGCATTTTCACAAGTTTTTTTTTTTCCCAGACCCAAGTCTTTTTTTTTTTTCATTTGCATCATGAATTTGGTATATTTGGTCATTTGTGAACTGTTTTTGAACCTGATCTACTGAATGACTGCCTCCTTCACTTGAAAACAGTGGTTTAGGGTTTTGTTAAGTGAATCCTGGTGTGTACTGCCCCATGTATGAAAGCAATCTGCTTCCAGGAACCTGAAAACGGATTCCTCTTAATAACAATCACCACTGTAAAAACACAAATGTCTACAACTATTATTTATTTCTGGGTAGGCCATCATCACACAGTGAGGCTTCACCCAAAACAATCAGTAATCACTAATTAAATAAAAATACATTAATTATATAAAGATTAATAAGAACAATAAAGGGATGTACCTTTTATCTTTTATTTTGAGCTGCTTTGCGCAATTTATACTTCGGTTCAAAAGGAATTTGTGATGTTGACACCGTTGAACAAGCCCGGAATCGATCCTGGTTCAAGTTCAAATATTTGAGCCAGATGTGCAAACTTTCTTACTGCATTACCGTTCATCTTTTTATTGTTTTTAAGGCATTTCTCTTTCCGTGTCCAGGCCAGTCACAATCGCTTCCCTGGAGCAGTCCATGGTGTGGATGGTCCGTCTGTCCCAGTACAGATCATCACTAACTACCTCAATGGACAGAACTGTCCCTCTCTGCAGGGCAAGCCCAAACTCTTCTTCATCCAGGCTTGTGGAGGAGGTGAGCACATAGGTTCTGCTTCCAATTGTTGCAGTATTTCCTTTGCCAAACAGAGCCATGGTTATGAAATGTGCTCTCCTCTCCAAGAAAAGGCAGTATGATTTCTAGCAAATCAAGAACACCATCATGACTCAATTCTTCATTTCTTTATGTGTCTAGCTTGTGCAACCAATGAGCATTTGGCTTTATTAAGCTGCACAGTTAATAATAGACACCACTAAGGTTAGATGACACAATTTCACAAACTCAAATGGACGTCAGCTATAGCAGTGACAGTATTCATTTGTTGATTTGCTTGATATTTGGGGAATTGTTGGTAAACAGAACCAGAAAGAACGTCCTTCCGAAACTGGGTAGTCTTCGAAACTGTTGTCCAAGAAATTGGTTTGCATGCAGAGAATTATAGGGGACAGGTACATTCAAATTAAAGACACATATGGATCACTTGCAGTTATAGATGTGAATCGTCAAGAGAGAGAGAGAGAGAGAGATCTGATCTGAGCCATAAATTGTAATTGTGCAAAAAAAGCTTGTGAATGTAGCCTAAGGTACTTGTTGATAAAATTAAGAGCTACAAAAAGTGCTAAATTCTTTAAGTACCAAGTATATGTATAGTGCTATGCATGTAGTATATGCAGTCATTTAAAGTGTATATTTTGTATAGTATATACAAAGTGTAGACTTTCACCTTTAATGTTAGCGTATTTATATCCAAAAATAGTTGGACAAACTCACATAATTTTAAATAAAATTGTCATTTTTAATTCTTGGTTACAAATCCAACTGGAACTCATAGACATCACCAGACCAGGGTTTCTTTCCTCGTGAAGTGAAGTGACTTGTGACCAAGTATGGTGACTCGGAATTTGTGCTCTGCATTTAACCCATCCAAGTGCACACACACAGTAGTGAACACACACACCCAGAGCAGTGGGCAGCCTTTTTTGCTGCGGCGTCCAGGGAGCAGTTGGGGGTTCGGTGCCTTGCTCAAGGGTCTCACCTCAGTCGTGGTATTGAGGGTGAAAGAGAGCGCTGGTCATTCACTCCCCCCACCTACAATCCCTGCCGGACCTTACAAGTCTGGTTACAAGTCTGACTCTCTAACCATTAGGCCACTCTCTAACCATTAGGCCACGACTGCCCCCTAGTGAGGCTCTGCTAGGCCTTTACTACAGCTGTTTTCAGTTCCTGCTTGTCCTGATTTTTTTTGTCTTCAGTTTTGCCTTCAGCAAGTGAAATGCATGCTGAATTGGATTCAGGTTGGGTAATTGACTTGGCCATTGCAGAACATTCCACTTTTTGCTTTAAAAAGTCTTGGGTTGCTTTCAAAGGGTGCTTTGAATCATTCTCCATCTGCAGTGTGAAGTGCCAGCCAATGAGTTTTGAAGCATTTGGCTGAATGCGAGCAGATAATTTAGCTCTACACACTTCAGAATTGAGTTTGCTTGTTTTTGTCAGCAGTCACATCATCAATAAATACAAGGGACCCAGTTCCATAGGCAGCCATACATGCCCACTCCATATGATGAGGTGGTATTATTACTAGTTCCTTCCATCCATACTCTCTTCTTTCCATCTGGTACAAGCCGACCTTTGTCTCATCTGTCCATAGGATGTTGGTCCAGAACTGTGCATACTTTTGAGATGTTTTTTTTTTTTTTTTAAAAAAAGCAAACTCTACTCTGGTCTTCCTGCTTTTGAGACTTACCAGTGGTTTACACCTTGTGGTAAACTCTCTGTATTTACTCTGGTGTTGTCTTCTTTTGATTGTTGACTTTGACACAGACGTGTTGTGAAAGGGTTTTTCTGCACCAGGGAAAGAATTCTTCTGTCATCCACCACAGTTTTCTGTGGTCTTTCGGGCCTTTTGGTGTTCCAGAGCTCACCAGGGCATTCTTTCTTTTTAAGAATGTACCATCAGTTGAGTTGGCCACACTTAATGTTTTTGCTACTTCTTTGATTTCTTTGGATGGCTTGCTTCACTGGCAGTGACAGCTCTTTGGACATCACATTGCAAGTTAACTCCATGCAAATGCCACACTTGAAATCAACTCTAGACCTTTTATCTGATTGTTAGTGAAAAAATGAGGGAATAACACACACTCGGCCATGGAACAGCTGAGCAGCAAACCTTCAACTTACTTTTGGTCCCTTAAAAAGGGGGGACCACATATAAAAAGTGCTGTAATTCCTACACCATTTACCTGATTTAGATGTACACTAAATACCCTCAAATTAAGCTGAAAGTCTGCCCTTGGAGGTCCTATTCATTATTTAATTTCAACTCTAATGTACTCTGGTAAGCAGCTAAAATAATAATAACTTTGTCAGTGTCCAAATATTTATGTACCTGACTGTATATATTGTTCCTACTTTTGATGGAAGAGTCTACACGATTCTCTGGTTCACACTGATCCATTGATCAGTTTCAGGTTTCTTTGTGTTTTCACCTGTGTGTGTGTGTGGTGTGTGGGCAGGTGAGAAAGACACAGGCTTTGAGGTATCTCCGGATGAGGTACAGCACACGGCAGTAAAGCTTGACGAGCAGACGGACGCCATCCCCACATCCTCCAGCAGTGACTCACTTAGCTTTTCTGATGAGCCAGACGCTAGGGCTACCCTCCCCACGCCCAGCGACATCCTAGTGTCCTACTCAACCTTTCCAGGTGTGTTTGTGTGTCTTTTTATTTCTTATGAGGCAAGAAAAGATTTACAGGAAGCACAACAAGATGCCAAATGTTCTTTTGTTCTTTATGAAATCGCATGATTTCCTGGATTAGTTTCCAATCCGTTATGATCTGTTCGGGTCAAAAAAAAAAACGTTATGTTTTCAAAAAGTGGTGCAATACAAAAATTGATTCTCATTACGAAACTACACGTTTACATCTTTATGAAACTGCACATTTACTCTATTTCTCTAATGGAAAAATCACGTGTACATTACTGCTAATGTTCAATGTTGTGTTGATGTTTGTGATGAATCAAACAGGTCATTTTACTTCCTTGTCATATGACTTCCAGCTTTCACCTGAATACACACCTTTTGTCAGGAGGAACCTGAAGCATGTGAAGGGATTTTTTTTTTGTATGTTTTATGGTGTCCCGTGCATCCCCTGAGAAATTCAGTGCAATAATTAATAGTTAATATTCCTGAACAGATACTGAATGAATTCTGTCCTCAGGATATGTATCATGGAGGGACACAAACACAGGCTCGTGGTATGTGGAGACTCTGGATCAGATACTGGAGAAGAATGCTGCCACTGATGACCTCGCCACCATGTTAATAATGGTATATTTTGGTTTTTAGTTTCTTTCTTTTAACAGATGATATGCCTTATTTCTGTCAAAATGGACAGTCTTCCATATCAGATAATATATTAACATTTATAATGTCAGCCAGACCAAAATCTGGAAATTCCACCAAATGTTTTTGTAATATTTCGATTTAGATTAATATTTAGTTTTACATAGGGCTTGCCCGAACAGCATTTTACAAGCTTCAAATATCTGCTCGTGTGTCTGAACAAGTACCAGAATACTTGTTTTACAAAATCTCCCAACTAAAACCAATAATATCTATGTTTGATAATTAACCACCATTTTAAGTATGTTTGTTACTGCAGTTCAAAAGGTATTCAGTAGGCTGCAATAATGTATTAATAGTGTACATTAGTATAACTATATATTTTATATATAGTATACTTGTGATGCTGCAAACGGGCTAGGGATGGATGATATGACTGGTTTTATTGTTCAGTACAGTAGCAAGTAATACCAAGACTATTGTCTTTATACTGATACTGACTCATCTTGCTTATTAAAAAAAAAGAAGGGGGGGGGGAGGTTTAAAGCTGTACAGTGAGAATTTGTAAACATGGATATCAAGAATTATATGCAAGGTGGCGATTTCAGACAGGGCTTTACTGTCTACAGTACATGGTGCATGTGGTGAAGGGGAAAAAAAAGCATGAAAATTTGTGATACACAAGAAAGTCACAAGACCTATGGAAACGTGACAAAAACTTTTTTTTTACTGACAGAACAAAACGCCTGTTTAAAGGAAACGAACTGCTGGCATTTTTTAAAAACACATAATCATTCTGTCACTTGCATTGTGTGCAAGTCTGTGAAAATGTAGCCTCCTGTTTGAAGTTGTTTTTGAATAGTAGTTGTGGTTATAAAGTAGCACATGATTTGGGTCACAGGACAGTCTTCCCGGAAGTCGTCTGCATTTGGGTGAATCCCAAATGGCTTGCTATTTGAACATACAGTGTAGTGCACTACTTGAGGTGGAGAAACCATTATTTGTTTGTCTGCATGGTGCAGTTACTGTATATAGGAAGTAAGAAGGTAAAGACAAAGCTTCCGAATATTAAACAGAATAACAGCGGAACAATTGAATACTTGAGTATTCAAATTATTCAGGCCAGTCCTAGTTTTATATGATGCCTTCTCACTCTTTCTCTCACACTCTCTCGCTGTCTCTTCACTTTGTGCAGGTGAACAATGAGGTCTCTCAAATATCTGCCAAAGGCCTGTACAAACAGATGCCTGGATCTTTCAACTTTCTCCGGAAGCTGTTCTACTTTCAGGTCCCGAAGACATGAGAGCAAATTAAAATATGTATAAATCTTGAGCATCAACAACGAGACTGGCTAACACTGATTCCATTTGAGAGAATAGAATCAACATTTAAAAAAAAAAAAAAAAACTTGATTCATTTTTAATGCGAGTTTGCTAGACATGTCTATGTGTACTATATAACTATATAAACATGTTTACCATGCTGTTGGATTCTGTGGTGACATTTACTACTTTGTGTTTTTAGATTTAGTACTGCATTTGATAGTGAATTTCAATCTTTTTTTAAATGATAAAAAATAAATAAATAAATAAAGACCAGAAAGATAGGAGCTGAAATTTGTCCAAAGATTCAAATAAACACTTAGTTTATGAAAACACATGAATTGTTAATGTGTTTTTAGCTTTTTTGTTCATGGGTTTTGAGGGAGTGGTTGATTTTTCACACACCAGCTCCTCATCAGCACTAAAAGCTGACATGGCTAAACTTTGGCCAAAAAATAAATAAATAAATAACTGCAAAGTTACAAGTAAATGCAAATTTCAAATAACTCTGTAACTATGCTTTGTTGGAGTGTTTGCAAAATGTAGGCCTGGTTACATTAGATCAACAAGTGCCATTACAATTACGTTACTTTACATTACGTTATCCTCAGGAAGGCTGATGGTTGTGTCTGATAAACAATCTGACTGTTTTTGTCTGATTAGCTAAAATGCATAGTTGCATTTGTCATAAGTATGTTCCATATGTACATTTTATTTAAGTGTAGTTTGGTTTTGAATTTATATATTTAGTTTTTATTTGTTTTATTTAGTTTTTATTTATACAGTGTATTATTTATACAGGTTTATTAATTTTTAATTTTGTTTGTTTGAACCTGTCAGATGCTTTAAACAGTTTTTTTTTTTGGCTCATGCTTCGATATTTCTTGTTCTTTTCGTACACTCATAGCAGTTTGACACTGCTGTCATTGTCAGAGAGACATGACGTTGTCTGTGTGTATAGAAATTAGATTTTGAATACACTAGAATGGACATTTTTTTGGGGCTGGAAAATTTCATGGGGGATGTTTGAGACTGATGTTCTTTATCAACTTATGAAGCAAAGTGCTCCTTTTTTAAATTACATCATCGTATCAGAAGCACTTTTCCTCCCCAGGTGATGACTGACTTTGGCAAATGTCGTTCCAAAATTGTTCAGCCCATGTATTTTTGTACACCAGTAAATATTTAGAAAGGAAGAAGTGCAAATATTTTTGACCCATGTAAGGGTCATGGCTTCAAATGCCCCCATCATCAAAAGGAGTACCATCATTTTTAACTTCAACATTTTCACAATTTCCTCTTTCAATCCCTTCATACTTCCACATCGACAAGGCACTGTTACATTCTGCTCTGTATCGATCAATGATTCATTTGCCTGGCTGCTTATTTATATCTGTCCTTATCATATAAGCCCTGCAATTGTCCACTAAGTGTGAAAAAGTCCAGCCTCTAACTCGATGTTTTAGCCACCTGTGTTGTCTATGGAGGAGCTCATTCTGCCATGTTGAAGACAATGTGCCATGGCATGATCATTTGCTTTCTCTTTCACCTGGCCGCACTGTAGACAAACCAATCTGTCTTTTACTGCTTTTGACAACAAGCGTAATCTCGTGTTATTCTGCAGTTTAATTTTATGTCTGTGACATTTCAGTCATGTCTCCAAAGAACTGCCAATGACAGACTGAACTACTTTCTCACGTCGAGTTCCTTTTCCTGCACCTCACCTACAGAAGAAATGGTGCAGCCTCTATGCTGTTCATTGCATATGTTTGTTCATGTACAATGAAAAATACCTATGTCACTAACAAGACTCCCTCAAATATTGAATTTCTAATGTAATCAAAGTGTGGAGGTAGCATAGTGCATGTCCTTGCATTGACCGTATCCTTGGTCATAGGCTACAGAATCTCAGATCATTAGCTTAAAAGTTCCTAAAAATCATTTACCACAATGCTCAGTAGAATTCTGGATAAGCCAATAACTATGGAGTAATAGTGCATGATTTGCATTCATATATACCTGGAATTATTGTACCTATTTAATAGGAGCATTTATACAGTAAAATTAGAAAGTATTTTGACCCCTTCACATTTTCCTTATTCTGGTACATTACAGCCTTACTCAACTGTTACTATTACTCTCTTCTGTTTTTTTTTCCCTTAATCTGCAAAAAAATACTCGTTAATGAAAAGGTATTAACGGGTTTTCAATGCATCTTTATCAAATTGAGTTTCCATCATTTTCTCAATCCCTGTAGCTTAAATGCATGCCCACAATTTGAGGCTACCACCACCATGCTTCTCTGTAGGGATGGGATTTGACAGGTGATGAGCAGTCTTCACTGTCATTTCTTTAGAGCATAGGATATCATTTGTCAAGCTTTTAGGTACCCTTTGGCAAACACCAAGCAAGCCATCATGTGATATCATGTTTTACTCTGTCAGTGTGTCTTTCCAAATCCTATCTGATCACCTGAAGTTACCACAGGTAAACTTAAACCAGGTTGTAGATACATCTCAGAAATGATCAATAGATTCACCTAAACTCAATTTCAATCTTAATAGCAAAGGACCTGAATTCTAATGAATACTTATGTAAATTAAATATTTCAGATTTTTTAAAATCTTCTTTGATTTACAAAACTTTCATGGAGCATTTTGTTGATCACTATAGCATGTTGGCTGTTATGCCCAATTTTATCAGCCCCCTCTATCCTATCCATGAATGGAAATGAACCAACATATGACCACCACTCACCAAATATTATTTGGGTAATGATCCTTTGCTAGAACATTGCTGTTAAAATGGCAGTGCTGTTGTGCACTGTGTCTACTTACTTGCCACTTTATTAGACACCTTGTGACTGAACTTTGTACACATCCAGTTAAAGACTATAGTTCATTTTTTCTGTACACAGTTTGTGGTGATCAGCCTCTAACCTTTTATCAGTAGTTGGTGGTGCCACTGAGTTTTTTTTTTGTTTTTTGTTTTTTTTTGAGTGTTTTTGAGTTTTGTTTTTTTTCCCCACTGACAGTGAGTGTAGTGGGGGGATGATAAAGTGGTGCTGCTTAGAATGTACACCTACAAAGTTCCGCTAGATAGTAGGTTTATCAGATGAAGGGTAATTCTAAGATAATTAATTGATGAGGTGAAAGATAAGCATAGTACACAAAGTTTCCAGAGAAACAGAATGTTGTGGACAAGCAAAGTGCTACTATACGTATGAGTTGTATACAAAGTCTACAAAGTGCACACTTGATGTCGCAGGATTCTGTATAAACTCTAGAAACTGTTGAAAGTTCCAGGATATCAGCAGTTTCCAGGAGCCTATCTGACACCCACAACCATTCTGATGTCTGATGTGAAGTGCTTGACCTGTATCTGCATGCTGTTACATGATTTCCTGATTGAACAATTGGCAATCAGCCAAATGAAGTGGTTGGTGAGTGTATATAATTCATTCATCTTCAGAAACTGTTTTATCTTGGTCTGGGTGCGAGGTGGCAGAATTCACCCCGGATGGTATGCCAGTCCACACACATTCACATCTAGAGATCATTCATAGAAACCAATTGACCTACTGGCATGTTTTTTATGTTTGTTTGGTTTTTTTCGGAGGAAACCCATGCACACACAAGAAGACCATGTGCAACAGTATATAAAATCAATCTCAGCATACACATATGAGAATATACAATATAAGCATAGATAAGTACGTAACAGAAAAATAGAATTACAATTCATTTTAACTTTCATTAGCAGCAATGAGCGAGTCCTCAGTAGTAGCTGCTGTTGTGTAACCTTGTTGAACTGCTTAAAAAAAAAATTCCTAGCAGTTTCCATCCTCACTTTGGCATCCACTATTTCCCTACAGCATTGTCAATGACAAGTCATAGCACGCTTCAGTAAAGGCAAGAAGGATTAAGCCTGACTACAATGCAGGAGTAGGGGGTGCTAAAGTTTCCAAAGTGTACAGGCTTAGTTTTAAAGAACACTTATGAGACCAAGAGAGTGTGTCAAAATGAGTGGGCAGCAACAACAGCAGAGGAGGAACTCAAAAACTGTTCTCTCTCTTCTCAGTCTGTGAGTGAGTTTATGTTCGGGCACCAGCCCTGCTGATGGCGCATGTGTGAGAGCGAGAGATCTCCAGTGTGTTTGGTCTACAACAAGGCTACATATTAATGCGAGGGAGACAGCACATCTTGTTACGTGTTTGAAGGTTTCAGTGGAGGTCAATGTGAGAGGTGGCGAGAATAAGCATTGGGTAAGTCTTTTACAAAATATCTGTGCTACAACAGAACAGTGTGTGGGTTTTCTGTACTTGTACTGTATCGGGATGGGTTACAGATAGGCTTTTTTGGTAGCTTGATAGTGTTAGAAGCATGAGTAGATCATGAATCAGCATGTTGTTTTTTTTTATTATTATTATTAATCCAAAAATGACATTTCGTCAGGCCAAATTGTAACAAACACAGACCCTTTGGTGCAAGAAATTAATGTTGAAATGGAATAAGCTCCTGCAGAAGTAGATATTCAGCCCACTTTATAATCAACAGTCATCAGTGATACAATATGAATGAGTTATATTTTAGTTTGCTCATTTTATTTATGGGAAAAGAGGAAGTTTTCTTCTTTGATAGCTCACAGAAAGAAAGAGGGGGAGTGAGAGAGAAAGAGAGAGAGAGGAGGGGTGACTCATGGTGAGAGTAAGTTGCTGGGGTATGATTTGCTCATGTTTCTGTTGCTCCTAACACAGGAAGCGCACTTTCTTCCCTTTTTCTGATGCCTGGTGCATCAGCCACCACGTGAAGCGCAAGTGAAATGTTTTGCAGTTTAACCCCGGCATGCACAGTCACAGTCACAGTCACTCTAGAGTGAAACTGGTACTGCATGACCACACTTTCTACCCATACTCATATACTTGAGATACTTGGTCTCTTTTCTGCCATTTTTAGACACACTATTAGTGATAGGGTTTTTCACTTTCACTCATACAGTGTATAAATAGTATGACTAATGCTTTTTTGAACTTCACTGAACAAATTTATTTAGGCAGTTGGATTACACTATATGACATTATATTCTTCATTAGAAGAAATAATTGTAGTTAAAAAAAAGTAGGTAATTTTGTTGATCTTTACAGTTTCATATAGTACTGTTTAATATGTTCGATTGTATCATATAAACTGATGTATAAACATCAGTTTAGGCATTATTATCAGCACCTCCAGTGCTACATTTATGTAGAATATGATGTACAAGACATTTTTTTTTCAAAATGGCTGTACTCAGTGCACGTACTTACGTACTACCAGCAACAAATTGTTTCCCTGGTTATCTGTGAACATGATCATCACCTCCATGTTGCAAATACACCCCCACACATGCACAAGCTCATTGCTACTTCTGCACATGCTATATTTAGTTCCTCTGAACTGTGACTTTTTTTTTTTCTTTTTTTTTTTTTACAGTACAGTGCATCTGGGGGCATGAGTTGCATACGGGGGTTGCTTTGAATGAAAGAAACAGGATCATGAGTTGGCTGCTATTTGTTGTGTGATCATTTATACCTATGACAAGGTAGTTCTGATCATTCATTCATTGCACGCACATGTCTGAGTGTCTACTGAATGGTTCGGCTGGCATTGGATAGTGTCCAGTATGTCCAACCACAAGGCCATAACAATGGTCACCTATGAATAGACAAACTGCATGCATATCGACATGTGGCTATTTTCTGACGTTATTTCGCTATTTTGTGTTCAAAGCAGAGTTCCATCCAGTCGGAGCTACAATGTCGTCCTACAATGTCAAACTGAGAAGAATTGGAATCGCTGACTATGACACACAGATTAAAGGTAGGACAGAAGCTAAAATATCTTTAAAAAATTCTGATTTCTATAATAACTTAGCTTATTCCATTTCTAAGCAGCCGAGAACAAATCCAGGCCTTTATAGTAAAGGATGTTTAGTGAATGCAGTCAATGTGTAGTGCAGAGGCAGAGACATTTCACTTGATAATTCTAAAGAAATGGATGTTTGAACCATACAGTTAACTCCAGAATTATTGGCACCTTAGGGAAATGATTGTGGAAGATAAATACTGCACAAAATGATTCAAATTCTCTGTTAAAAAATTCAGAAGCTTCATATATTCATATAGTTCAACAATCAGAAGTCATTCAAATAAGAACATGTTTTTTCATATAACCGTGGGGTTTTTCTGAGAGTATAAACTGTGTAATGGAATCTCGATCGAAAGCTGTGAAAAGTTGTGAAACTATATGCCAGCATTCAGAATTGTGTTCAACACTGTAGGCAATGAAAATGTGACTGTAACTGGACAAATTAAAGACAAGCAAAAAAAAGAACTTCATCACTAACGTGTAAAGTTTATTCAGACTTTACACTCATTGCATTAGTGGTTGTGTTGCATCTTTTTTCCCCCTCATAATCCCGCCATCTTGCACAGTCTGATGGTGTTTGACAGTGGCTTGTAAAATTCTCACGCAATTCTCCAAAACTAAGTGAGCTTACAGAGGTAATTAGATGTGATGTGTTTCTCTTAAAAACAAACACTGGTACTCCAAAGAATATTTTTTAAAAATGGTTTATAATTAATATTTAAATTAATTATGTTCCTTGAATTTTGGACATACCGGCTCATAGAAGCGTTCTTCATTTTTTACTCTTTCAAACTACTTCTTTTTTTAGAATGATAAGCAAGACATTAACATTATAAAATAACACAAATGAGGGAATTTTTTACTGCTAAACAATTTCAAATTATTTTACATTCTTAACAATAATCCTGATGAAGTTTTGCACACTCACATTTAAACCAAAATGGAAATGGATAGAGGAACCCAGCATCACTGAACATCATTGAACCCTATTGCAAATCTAAATCAAAGTTCACATGCATAAACCTAAAAAAATATAAAGGAGCTTCATAGACTGATCGAGGATCTCTCTGCAAGTGTCTCTAATGTTGTTGGACATTATAGTAAGAGGTTCAGAATTGTTCTCACCAAGGGAGGCTTTGCCAAGTATTAGTTATAAGGGTGCCAATAATTTAGATTGTTTTTTTTTTTTTTAGAAATAAAAATGCACTATTTAAGTGAAAAGATGGTAAAGTTTGTTGAAAAATCTTTTGTTTAAATAAACCTATTTAGTAAGTAAACCTATGTGTGCTCACTACATATGCTATGTAATTTAGACATTCAGCTTTGCTCACTTTAATGAAGGGTATCAATAATTCGGGGGTCCTCTCTCTCTCTCTCTCTCTCCCGCTCCCTCTCTCTCTCTCTCTCTCTCTCTCTCTCTCTCTCTCTCTCTCTCTCTCTCTCCCGCTCCCTCTCTCTCTCTCTCTCTCTCTCTCTATCTCTCTGCTTGTCTGGGTGACTGGTTGAAGTTGAATTAAATAAGAATTGCCATTTTCACATTACCATTTTGGTGTATAACCAAAGATTCGTACAGGCAAAGTCACTTTGGGGGTGGGGAGCATAGAATAAAAGCATAGCTAAAAGCTATTAGTATTTTTTAAAACTAGGATTCATTGGTTTATACCAAGTTAAGCAATTCTGGAGCCAAAAAGTGGAACTCGCTCTCGAAAAGCTGTTTCTGCCAGAGAGGAAAAGTGCTGATGGGTTCGATCTGTAGGTTTGGGAACACCTACTTCAGCAGTTTCAATAATCTGTCGTCCAAACTTAAACTGCACATAACCTTTTTACAGATATAGTCTGAACTTCATGTAGATTAGCAGTGTCCAGCCTTAACCACTATTATACCTAACTATTAGGAGTGTCTCCTGCTGGGTTGGAATAAACATCTGTAGCCACACTAGCTCTTAGTAGACAGCATTGTACACCATTGTGAGAGATACAATTATTATAAATCAGTAAGTAAGAAATAGCTACATTACACTTGATTAACCTTCTGCATCACCTTCCCTGAAGCAGAAGACATGTTAAAATAAATCATTTAGCAGAGAGGAACCAAGTATGTTGTTGACTAATAAAATGAACTATGCTAAAGAGTGTGAAGAGCTGCGGTAGAAAGAGTGCACAAGGAGAAGTACTGTTGCTACAGTTAGCAAGCGCAGAGCCGAATAATTGAGAAACCACTTCTATAAGAGTTAATACAAGTACACTTGGGTTTGTTTTTGCATGCATACTAGATATTCCACTGCCACTTCCACTTCTGTCGACTTACTGGTGAACCTAGAATGTACACCTAAGCTAAATTGTGACTATTTGAAGAGTATGTGAAAAGTTGTGAAATTATATGGCAGCATTCAGCACTGCATTGCATTCTGCATTTTTTTTTTTCATGTAATCCTTGCACCTTGCACAACCTGTTGCTGTTCAAAACAGTGGCTTGCGCAAAAAAATTTAAGTGAGCTTATGGAGATAATTAGATGCATTACACATTTCTCTTGCTCTTTCTCTTCCTCCACTTCTCTCTCTCTCTCTCTCAGAGGTTCGCAATCAGCTCTCTGAGCAGCTACGTGTGTTTGATAATCATTTGGAGCAGAAAACCCAGATACTGCAGGATCTGAGTGATTATCTGCGCAGACGTGGGGAGATCGAGGGCGAGTATGCACGCTCTCTGGACAAATTGGCTGACAGGTTTGCCTCAAAGACCAAAAAGTGAGGACCGAGAAAATGGTTTCAGCTTGATATACAGCTCTTTTTAGTAGCAGGTTTTATGTTTTATGCGTTTAAGAATATTTTTAATTTAAAGTACATAATTGAATACATACAAAATGTATTCAGATGTGTTTATAATTTGGAACAACTTTTAAATTGTGCTTTTAAATTGTAATTCAGCTATGTTCAAATATATTGTATATATTGTAAATATATCAATATATTGTATATCTTAAAAGCCTTTGAGTACTTTTTTTGGAACAAGTTAAGTTACTGTAACCGTTTAAGTATATTTAAGAACGTAAATTGTGGACACAATTGTTATTTCAAGTATGATATAAGTATAGAACTGGGCGTACTAATATACATATCACATATACTTTATTGCTAATTATACTGGACCTAAAATACACTTAAGAACATTTTAAGTTATGCCTTTAGGGTGTTGAAAAAATAAAGTATTCAATAACTTTTATATATACTAAAACATCATGCAAATTTATTTATGTATTTAAGTATACTTTTGTTTAAGTATGCTTCAGTATGTTATTCATGTGTAGTTCTTTATACAGCATACTGTATAAGTATAGTATTTATATAGGGTATTATTTTAAAATATACATTTTGAAAGTATATTCTGGTGACATTTAAAAAAAAAAAAAAAAGAGGAAATGAAAAAATATTCATTTTTAAATATTCACATATTTATACATTTACATAAGACAGACAGGGTTTCGTATGTGTCTCTATATCTATCCTTGTCTCTACATCTCTCTCTCTATCTCTCTCTCTCTCTCTCTCTCTCTCTCTCTGTCTCTCAGGAAGGAGTCCAGCAGTGAGTCTGTGTTGAAGTGCTGGCAAGAGTTGTTGACTCAGACACGTCATGAGAGTAAAGACCACATCACACTGAGTGAGAGCTGTGGCACTACTTTACCCCAGCAGCTGTCTCGCTGTCTGGAGCTCGTTCAACGCCTTGCTAAGAAAGTATGTGCACACACACACGCACACACACACACACCCATACACACCCTCACACACATATACACTTATTACGGTGACACACTTAGTAACTGATTGTTACTGAGATTGGTGAACACACATAGAGTACACACACACACGCACATATGTTTGTATGGAAACATATATAAAAAGATCATTCAGTCAGGTCCAAAAGGAATCAACTGCCAAGAAGTGTTTTTATTCGTCATTTATTAAAAAGCAGTGCACAGTTTTACTTATCTGATACACATTATTCAAAGAAAACGAATGCATTCAAATTTGAGCTTGTTTGAGAAATCCTTGAATGAAACTGAACTACTGTATATGAATATTCCATTAACACACATTATTTCATTTATAAAAAGTGTGTTCAGTGCAGAATTGTATGTGATATATTGTATATTGTTATTTGTAAATGTGGTCTAATTTGTAAGAAATAAGCAGTAGAGTAAATCAGAATAATATGCCAATACTAATACGTTTATTATGTTTATTAAGGAACAACATACTTTTGTACTTTTTATCCGTTTGTAGTTATTTTTAATGTTGTCGAAGCACTGGCACTGGAGACTCCTTCCAAAAATACTAAATAAACGTCTCCTCACAGACTATACATTATGTGGAGCTTCCGTAATTTTTCACAATAGAAACGATACCATATTCATTCAATATTAATATAAAGTAAGGGCAGTTCTTTGTAGTGGACTCAGACTTGATAACCAAACAGCCTTTGAATAGCGAAGGCTTCATCTTCCTAAAGGGGTTCTAGTCTTACAGGGAAACAGGTTGGTGACAAACTGAAGAACGCTTAAAGATCTGAAAATCAAACTCAAAGTTTATTAACCAAACTTTGATGGCAACAGTAGTACAACATGGTCTCTGATAGCTTATGATCACCTTAACACCATTCTGCTTTTAACAAACCTGCTTTCCTCTCTGTTTACATTCTTTCAGAGTAAAGATATTAGCACCCACTTACAGGAAGGACTGCTGAAGGTCACAGCTGAGCTACAGAATGTGAGTGTGCTATATTCGGATTTTCGTTTGTCGAAATGTCTGTGATAATGTCCACCCATCAATTCAACAACATTGCTTGGAAACAGCGAACAAGATTTAGGCTTAAAAGTCAGGGGGCTGATGATTCTGAGACTAGAGTTTGGCAGCAAAATGGCACTACTTCGTGACAATACTTATGTCAGGAAAAATATTATATTAAAATTAACCTATTGTGTCAATCATGTTATATATTCATAACCACGTTATAAAGTATTGTATTAATCATGTTATATATTCATCACATATTCGTACATGCTTGTGAATGTTTATTATATATATGAATGTTTCTGATAATTATGGCGCTGGCTGTAGTTAAATTAACTATTGTTCTGTAATAGACGCTGAAGACGTATTCACTGTATCACGCTGAGTTCTTGTCAGCTGAGGGCAAGCTGAAAGAAGCCACCAAACAGGAAGAGAAACAGAAACTGTGTGCAGCCAAGAAAATGGAAAGACTGATCGAAAAAGTATGTTTCGTATTCCTTCCAACTAAACCAAAGCCTTTCCAAACAACAAGAGTAAACAACTAGATTATCAGAGTATAACTATTCCACGGTGTATTTAAGTAGTATTTCTGAGTAGTTAGACTATCAACTGTTTACTTCACTATAGAAAATGAGATTTATCTTACTTTTGACTACATTAAACCAATCGTTTGTTACTTTGTTGGATGAAACAGTGAGATTGCTCTTTTATTTTCTTCATTATTTATGATTTTCTGTTTAAGGTTCAGTGCTGTGGAATTCTCGATTCTGACTGATCAGAAGTTGTTGATTCATTTTCTATAACAGTAGAGAGAAAATGCAAGGTTTATATTCATGCACTTGTTCTGATTGTTTCTATAGTAACTACTTACACAGGAACTTGAACAGCAGACGCTCTACATCAAAAGATTATTTTTTTAAATGTGTGTTGATAATTTGTTGATATGGTGAAGTTTTCGATAAGGAGATGTTTATTCTGCATTTTTTGGTATCCGATGTCAGCACTTTGTAACAGTCAGAGGTAAAGCTGTAACTTTATGACAGGAACGCTTTTAGGACGGAGGACCTTTTTTTTTTTTGTGGTTAACATGACAAGCTTCATTCTTGCTTATTCTAGATTATTAATTTCATGAGAGAGGAAATAAGAAGCTGGTAATGGAACAACTGTTTATAGCTGTTATAAGTGATTTTTAGAGGACAATAAATAAATGCAACAATAAATGTAAGTATAAATGGATAAAACCTATGTGGCATTCTAAAATAAAAATGGTTAGTGTTGGCAAATTGCTGTGGTATAAGAGGAACACTTTGCGGTATCATTTTGGAAAAAGATTTTGTGGTCCGATGAGACTAAATTTGAGCCAATTGGTCAAGAACCGTAAGCAGAATGTTTGGCGCAAAGCAAATACAGACCAATACCCAGATAAAACCATTCCCGTAAGCAAGCACGGTGATGGTAGCATCATGCTGTAGGGTTTCTTTTCTGCACTGGAAAGCTTGTTGCACTGGAAAGCTTGTTGAACATGGATGAAGTCAAATATAAGCAAAGCCCAGATTTGACAGAATCAAAGAATCCAACTGAAAATCTGTGGCATGACCTGAACATTGCTGTCCACCAACATTCTCCATCTAATTTGGCAGAGTTGTAGAAAATTTGCATCCAAAACAATTCAAATCTGTAATTGCTGCAAAAAGACAATTCACACTGAGTGGGTGAATACGTATCAATTAAGCATTTAGATTTTTTTTTTTACATTTTCAAATAATAATAAATAATAATAAAGTATTTAGATGACATCTAAATACTTGATTTAATTTTATTTCTGTATATATATGTGTGTGTGTGTGTGTGTGTGTGTGTATAATCAGAATGAGGATCTTATATTGTATGCATTTGTTGCAGACTCTTTTTTTTTTTCAAGCAACATCTTGTTTGTACCTGTGTGGTGTGGGGCATGTGTATGCACTTTGTAAAAGAATTTGGCTTTCTAAATGACAGTATACGGATGTGTGTGGTTGCATGTTAGCGTGGGAGAGATTGCAGATTGATTGTGCCACTTGTCTTGTGTATGCAGAGGCAGTGTAAAGTACAGGAGACTCATCTGAAGTGCACCAAAGCACGCAATGACTATCTGTTCAACCTGGAAGTGGCAAACGCTTCCATGCACAAATATTACCTACAAGATCTCTCTGCCCTGATTGATGTGAGTGTCCTGGTTTGCTGTGGCTTAACCGGTACTGCAATTAAGAGTTAAAAAAAAAAGTTTGTCATAATTCACGCAAATGTAAGAAATGGAAAAAACATGAACCAGTTTTTTTTTTTTTAGGATTGAAAATTTTATTCCTTACTTCAGTAGATAATCTCACTAGGATTCTGTAAATTTGTAACTAAGAACTGCTGCTGCAATCATAAAGACTCATTCCAGGATTCTTAGTCACAATATATTCATGCTGATCAAGAATAGTACTGTTTCTCTTTACTATGTACAACTGTGTACTGTAATGATTTATAATCTTATTATCTGGTGACACCCAGTCACCAGTCAAAAAGAGCTCTGTTTTGAGTCTGGTTCCTCTTAACGTTTCTTCCTCATGTCATGTCAGGAATTATTCCTTGCCATTGTCACCTCTGACTTGCTCATTAGGGATCTAAATCTACATCCGGATTTCTGTAAATCTACTTTGTAACATCTATTGTTTTAGTTCACTGATCCTGATTTAGATGCTTTAATATGTAATCTTTAACTCCTCATCTACTGTTCTACATGCTCCCTTAGTTCAGCGATTTAGGTTTCCATCAGTCCCTGTCCCAAGTGCTCCAGTTTTACCTGTCCAGCCGCTCGCAGACGCACCAGAACCTGGGTTCTGGATTGCAGCAGTTGGGCTACACACTCTCTGGTCTGGATCAGAACCAGGACAGAGACACACTGATTCAGGCTCATGAAACGGCTTTCTGCATGCCACTTCGATTTCAGTACCAGCCTCACGAGGGAGACCAGGTACTGGTAACTAAGTGTATACGTGTTTGTGATGTGTGTGTATGTGTATATGTGTGCGTTTATGAGAACACGTTTGTGTGTTGATGTGAGTGTATTTTGAATCCTGTGTGGTGCAGGTGTTTGAGATGAGCGTTGATTTTGAGGTGAAGAGTGAGCTTGATACTCGATTCCACCAGCTGCAGACCAGACTCAACACGGTTACTGCAGAAAATGAAGAGGTAGTTTCATACAACACAAACATTCTTACAATCATTATAGATATCAGTTATATTATCATTACTAAAGTTATTTTCCTAACTACAGTTTCACATACAAACCCCGGTAACCCACATATTTCCTATTATTATTCCCTGACAGTTGAGTAAAATGCTGCAGCTTTCACATTCTGCCCTGCTTGAGTGCATCAGTGAGGATATCTTCAGGTCTGAAAGCACCAGCCAATCTATAGAGAACATCTATGAAACTTCTACCAATAAGTTCAATCAAGCAAGACGTCGATCCAATTTGCAAGAGACAGAAATCTCATACTCTATGGTAAATAATTTTATAAAGTATGTGTTGATTCTGTAGCACTAGTTCATTGTTGTTGTTGTTGTTTTACTTTAATGTGTGTATTTTTGTTCTGACTCGCAGAAATTTAAAGACCATCTTGTTAATGGCTTATTAAGATCAAAACTACAGGCAAAGCATGACCTACTCCAAGTTGCAATACAAAAAGGTAAAATATCTGCTTAAATAACTTAGAAACCTGCTTAAGTGATCACTAATTTTCATTCAAAAGATATACATATATATTAAACACTTTTTTTTAATGCCTGTCCATAACCAGCCGGGACTGTGGATGGTCGGCATCACAGGTAAGGAAACAAGATCTTTCTCATTATTAACGGGATGAAACAATAACAAAACTCTGTAGACTGACAAAGATAGTACTCCAAATAATGGTTATTAATTACTTACACAAATTTCATGGTGTATGTGACCATTTTAATGGTTGAAAACCAAAACAGAAATATTAAACCCTTATTTTGGTGGATCAGACTCTTCAATGAATGTAACACAGACATTTTAGGGGGAGTCATTTTTCCTTTTTAATTTAAATTATTTCATTTATTTAATTTAAAAGAAATTACACTACTTATTAGTGTATAAAAGGAACACCTGTACTCCTGCTCATTCATGCAATTATCCAATCAGCCAGGTCCGAGGAGGTCAGAGGAGAATGGCCAGACTGGTTCAAGCTGACAAAAAGGCTACAGTAACTCAAATAATCACTCTTTACAACTGTGGTGAACAGAAAAGCATCCCAGAAAGCAAAACATGCCGAACCTTGAGGCGGATGGGCTACAACAGCAGACAAGCACATTGGTTTCCACTCCTGTCAGCCAAGAACAGGAATCTGAGCCTACAGTGGGGACAGGTTCACTGAAACTTGCCAACTGGACGACACCGGAAAATGTTGTGTGTGCTGAGATGCTTTTCTGCTCATCATGGTTATAAGGTGTGGTTCTTTGTTTTACTGAACCATACTCGAACAATTCTGGCCATTCACTGGATGTTTTTTGTTTTCCGCACCATTCTGTGTAAACTCTCAAGACTGATCAGCAGCTTCTGAAATGTTCAATCCAGCCTGTCTGACATGAACAACCATGCCACAGTCAAAGTCACTGAGATTACTTTTTTCCTCTTTTCTGATGTTTGATGTGAACATTAGCTGAAGCTCTTGACCAGTATCTGCATGATTTTATACATTGTGCTGCTGACACATGATTGGCTGATTGAGTAACTGCATGAATTAGTAGGTATACAGGTGGTCCTATTAAAGTGGCCGGTGAGTGTACATTTTATTGTAAAAGAGAATAGTCATGTTAGTGTTAGTTCTGTATAAAGATTCACAGGAATTGTTACTGAGTCATTGGGTATTTAGCCAGAATTTCTTGGTTTAACAGCAGCCCTTGTAAAATGTCATTGTATTTTCCACTCCTCCGCAGTTTCTTGTTAATCGCAGTTACATTTCTCACCTCAGAATGCGTTCCAGGAGGTCTGTCCGTCAGAGGAAGAATCCGCACGCCACTCAGATCAGCCAGAAGGCTTTCTCTCGAGACATGCTCTCTTACATCCAGGTATTCTGTCTCTCTGGTTGTAAATTGTCGTGCACATGTTTGGACATACACGTAAATGCACCAAGTAATACTGAGAACTATGGTTGCATTTGTGTTATTTTCTTTGGCGCACTGTCTCAATTGTAAAGCTCAGGTTCTCTTCTGCAGGAATCTGGAGAGCCAGTTCCTTTGGTGGTAGACAGCTGCATCAGATTCATCAACCTTCATGGTAATTCAATCTTTTATGAATGTTCAGTGCTGTGCAAAAGTCTCAGGCACATGTTAAGAAAGTCTGTAAAGCAAAGATACCTTGAAAATGAAATGTGTCTGCATATACAAAACTGACTCTGAAGAACAGCAAACTAATAAACTACACCAAATTATATTTTCCAATCGCGTTTTTAAAAATACTTTTTAAAACACTAGCAACATTCAGTCTGTAAAATCTGGTGACAGAAGATGGTAAACTTAATACCAGGGCTTCATAAATGTCCACAAGTGACACTCCTGACTTACTGCTGCAAAAGAGGTAGCCATAGGCATAGTCAAAAGATTCTTTATGGCATGACTCTAAAGAACTTTTTTTTTGCACCTTTATGTTTAAGAGTTTAGGTTTGGTTGGTGCCAAGAAATCTTTGAGATCTTTGACTCTACTGTATGCTTCTGTTTCTATTTCGTTCCTTTGGCAAGCCCTATGACAATATGAGGGGATGTTACGAGAGCCAGACCACATTTTCTATGCTTGATGCAGTCTGTGCCCAGAACCAAAGACTTTTTTCTTTACTCCTTGCTTTGCTCTGTTCCTTTGGAAAGACCTACACATTAAAGGCACCATACCTTGAACACAATATGATCAGATATAATCAGTGCCTACAAAACTTACAGATTTTGCTTTTCCATGTGATTTTTCACCCTCTCTTTGACAAGGCCTGCACCATGAGGGCATCTTTCGAGTCCCAGGCTCTCAGCTGGAGGTCAATCGGCTCAGAGACCTGTTTGAGAAAGGTACCTGTGTTCACTCTCTCAGACTGCTGTGGGCCATTAATAATGCAGGTCGGGGTAACTTTCTGTGTCTTGGTATGTAGGAGATGACCCCCTGGTCGAGGAAGTTTGTGACTTGGACTCTGTGGCCGGTGTGCTGAAGCTCTATTTCAGAGGAATGGAAAATCCTCTCTTTCCTAAAGACAGCTACGAACAACTGATGGAGTGTGGACGTAAGGGAATGTTTGTCTGTCTTACAAATGAGAGCACTGAGCGCACCAAGTCTAAAAACCTCTGTTCAAAATATATTCTGAATTATGAAAGAATACGTACTGAATTCTTGAACAAAAATGAAGAAAGTAAACGTATGAAAACTGATTTTTTTAAATAATTATAAAGATTATAAAAATCTATAATCATTAATAGATAATTAATTAATTAAATAATTATTAAAGGATGCTATCTTATTTGAAACAACTATATTATTTGACAAACTTGTTTAACTAATGAAACCACAGTGCACATAGCTGACTCAGATTTTTGGATCCTGCTGTAGAGTTGAGTTGAGTTTAATATATATGTCACCTTTCACTTTCATTTCTAGGAATAGAAGATGAATCAGAGAAAGTAGCACAGTTAAAGTCAATTATTCTTTCCTACCCTTCTCCACTAGTTGTGGTGATGAGATACCTGTTTGCATTTCTCCACCAGTGAGTAATTAACCACTAGTCGTGGTCTAACGTTCTACAAATACAGAAATAGGTCATCCATAATTCTGAGATCCCCCCCCCCCCCCGCTCTCTTTCTCTGTGCGTGTGTGTGTGTGTATAGTGTCTCCCAATACAGCGATGAAAACATGATGCAACCCTACAACCTGGCTGTGTGTTTCGGACCCAGTCTGATCAGGGGGCCTGAGGACGCAGATGCTGTTACTCTCCAGCACATCAATGCTCTTGTCAAAACAATCATTATCCAGCATGAGTGCATCTTCCCCAGCCAGAATGAATTAGAAGGACCTGTCTATGAGACGTGCATGACACTAGAGCCAGATGATATGTGAGAACCCAAGTAGACACACACATAAACATAACTATATGTACAAACACTTAAAAACATATGGGCATAAATTGTGTGTGTGTGTGTGTGTGTCTGTTTGCAGTGAGGCTACTACAGAGGAGTCAGAGGTGGAACCAGACATGTCTCCTAACAAAGAAGTCAAAGATGGTAAGCTTTTGTTTTCTGTTGTGAAATTCCTGAACAGTTTTCTGAAATAAAATTTCTCAAGCAATGCTTACATCATTTTTCACTAATATAATTGTAAAATATTATTTCAGTAGTGTCAGTAATGCATAATCAAATCAAATAAGCATCTAATAAAATCAAATAATTTGCATGTAATAATTTGCATTATAAAAGGGCGTTTTCTTTTATGCTTCATTTTGCACTTGACTTGTTCACTGTAATAAAATGTGGTCTCAGCCCAGTTCCCATTTTGTTTTATGGGTAAAGAACTTGCAGATTATTGTACATATATAGCTCCCGTTTTCTGTAACCTAACAGAATTTAACATGCCTCAATAGCTCAAATGGCATTTTAAATGACACTATCCATAATTCAGTTTTACACAGCTATGTAACACTATGCTAAAAGTGTGGTGGGAGCACCAGGTGGTCTGAGATCTTATCTATGCTAAAATGTCTAGAAAATCCCCTCTACTTGTATGCTTAACACCAAAAGCACCGAGGTCATTTGCAGCTAATTCACTTTCAGTTCCACTTCAACAGGACTGTGGTTAGTTTAAAATAAACCAGTTTCCTATTGAGCAGAACATAAAAATAGCGAAGAAGCAGGCCCAATGAAGAAACCAGTGAAGTCACTAGAAGTCTCAGCACCCAGATCTGCCACGTGACCCATGCCATACTTAAGTACATGGTGAATATTGTTACACTTCTTGCTTAGGTATCATTTGAACCCAGCTTAGGCATATGAGTGGCGCTACAAATATTGAAGATATTGAAGAAGTTAATTGATCAAACAATTGATATATACAGTATATACACACATACACACAGTGGATATAAAGTCTACACATCCACGTCAGAATCTTTTCCACCCTCATTGTGAAATTACAATGTATAAAAATAGGAAAAATAAAAAACTTACAATAACCTGGTTGCAAAAGTGTGCACACTCAGTACATTGTTGAAGCACCTTTTGATTTTATTACACCAGTCAGTCTTTTTGGCTAAGAGTCTATCAGCATGGCTTGACTTGGCAATATTTTCTAACTCGTTCTTGCAAAAACATTCTAGATCCAACAAATCTCCTGTGCACAGCCCGCTTCAGTTCACCCCATAGATCTTTAATTGGATTCAGGTCTGGGTTCTGGCTAGGCCATTCAAAAACATTGATCTTCTTTTGGATAAGCCATTCCTTTGTTGATTAGGATGTATGCTTTGGGTCATTGTCATGCTAAAAGGGGGACACCTGAAGGTTTTGCATTAAAATCGACTGGAATTTGTAACTATTCATGATTCCCTCCACCTTGATAAAAGCCCCAGTTCTGGCTGAAGAAAAGCAGCCCTAAAGCATGATGCTGCCACCACCATGCTTCACCGTGGCTATGGTGTTCTTTTGGTGATGTGCTTTTTTTTTGCACTAAACATACCTTTTGGAATTATGGAATTATTGTAACTTTTGGAATTGGTCTCAGACCATAACACATTTTGCTGTATAGTATGTCAAAACCATTTCTAACCTGACTGTGCAGAGCTGGAAGGAGTGGCCTTGTTCGACTACACAGCCCGTTCCCCAGCTGAGCTATCCTTCAAACAGGGTGGGCGTCTCCGCCTTTACAGCAGAGCCTCTTCTGATTGGTGGAGAGGAGAAATAGATGGTTCTATGGGGCTTATCCCAAATAAATACATCCGTGTGCCAAGGTGAGTCATCCACACAGCAGTCTATGCTCAGATTATCCTTTACTGGCAACAGTCTAGTAGTCAAGATGACAGGATTTGTGTTATAGTGTTATAGTCTTAAAGACATGCTGCCACTAATTAGCTGATAGAGATACATGGATATTTATCAGATTTTTGAGTGGCAAAACATTTTCAATATTACAAAATTCCAGTCACCTTGACATTGCAAAGTTGGTAAACAAATACACAGGACAAAAGAGAATATATATATATATGTATATATATATATATATATATATATATATATATATATATATATATATATATATATATATATATATATATATATATATATATATAGAGAGAGAGAGAGAGAGAGAGAGAGAGAGAAGAAGAAGAAGAAAAATTAAAGTTGGTAAAAATGTATGTATCTGAAATGTAATGTATCATCACACTAACCTGTCGCCTTGGATCCATGTTTCACATTTTTTTATCCTGTAGTATGGAGGGAGTGCAGGAGCACAAAGAAAGTTGCAACAGTGGAAGCCAGGCAGAGGAGCAGCCAGCCGGGCCAACACAAGCAAGGTACTCCACAGATGTGTAAAAAATCACGTGTAAAAAAAATCATGTGTATAATCATAATTATAATGGTAATTAATGGTACCCTTCTTCAGCTGTAACTGCATACTGTAATGATTTATAATCACACTAACCAGTATCACCCAGAGGAGGAGAGGTTCCCTTTTGAGTCTGGTTTCCTCGCAAGGTTTCTTCCTCATGTCATCTCAGGGAGTCTTTCCTTTCCACTGTCATCTCTGGCTTGCTGATTAGGGATCAAAATCTACAACTATGTGTTATCACTGTTTACACCATTTTCATTCAAACATTTTTTTGTACACATACTATCTCCATGAGTTAACAACGGTTTGAAAACCAAGAATGAAAGAAGGTTAGAAATGTGTGTTTGTTTGATGCCTCAGTGTGATCTTCATTTCCCAGGATCAGAGTGTTCAGTGACAAGTCGGGGCTCAGTTCCAGCCAAGCTCTTGCAGGGAAGATTTCCTTACAGTTACCCACAGCACAACTGTCAAGCACTTCTCCAAGGGCTTTGCGAAAAACAGAGTATGCAAAAAACACACTTTTCAATGTTTTATCCTCTGAGATTTAATTAAATCCTGTCTCATCTATTAGTGCACTGTAGGCAGTGGAGAAAAGAGTACAAAACAAACTTGAGAACAAATACAGCTACTATACAAATAATTTCAAGAAATGACTCAAGTAAGATTAAATAAGTCATTTGGTGACTATTTACTATTATATGTCTATATGACACAACTATCCGACAATGTTCTCGGATGCTTAAGTGAACACTGCCTTCATTATATTCATTACAGTATATAAAGTAAGGTAGTGTTAGCTGGCTAGCTAACTTAGCCAAATGCTAAGTTATGTATGGGTTTGTTAGTACTAGGTTTGTTATGTAGCTAGCTAGCTCATGTTAATTCATACATGTTTCTAGCTAGATAGTCAGCTATCTAGCAAAGATGCCCCTTACTCATTATTCTGAAAGTTACCTATAGGCTATAGCAGAACTTAGATATACAGTACTGTTCAAAAGTCTTAGGCACATGAAAAGAAATGCTGTAGAGCAAAGATGCCTTCAAAAATAATGAAATTAAATGTTTCTACATGAAAAGAAATACTATAAAGAGCAGTAAACAGTAATAAGTGAAAAAAATCAGTATTTGGTGTGACCCTTTGTTTAAAAAAAAAAATAGTAGTCTCAGATACAGTGTGTGCAGTTTTATAAGGAAATGAGCTGTAAGTGTTACTGAGCATCTTGCAGAAACAGCCACAGCTCTTCTGGAGACTTTGACTGTCACACTTGCTTCTTATTTTTGCAAAAAACCCAGCAGCCTTCATTATGTTTTTTTGTCTGAAAAGTGGTTTCTTATGTAATCTGCTGCTTTCTTTACTGAAATACAAACATTTTTCTGTAACATTTAATTTTGTGCTGGAAAACTAATGTTCTAAAATGTTTTTGTACTGACTTGATAATGTAGAAGTCAAAAAAAAAGTCTATAACAAAGTTTATACTTAGAAAATTAGGGTGCCTAAGACTTTTGCACAGTACTGTATTTAACTCAACAGGCAGTCGCTACAGAGCCTCGACGTGACATCTTAAGTTTAATACAGAGCTTTCATACTGAAAAACATCCGAAGACCTGCAAGCTAGTCCAGCTCACTCAGCTAACTAATGCCTTACCTTTAGACGTTTTCACTCACAGGTTGGATGTTCAGCTGTGAAATGCTGATATCTCTACAAGTTTTGGCTTGCAGAATTTGCAGATCATTATCATTATGTTAAAAATAATTGGGCCCAGGATGCTGTCCTCACTGTCTCGGACATTGTTGCCGCTGATTAAGCATTTGGCGCCTGAAGTGTAGATTTTCAGCAGGAAGCTGCTTTATTTTGATTGGGTTTCAGAATTGAATCATTTAAAATGTGCACATACTGTCTGACACTCTTACACTCTATCTTACACTCTTACAGGATGCATTATTTTCTTTTACCCTGTAATAGTAATGAAAAATAAAATTAACAACGTACTCAAGTAAAAGTCTGTGATTTAATTATACTTAAAAAAATTATGTTACAATGAATCAAGTACTGTAATGAACAAGAGTACATGTAGTCCATTACTTTTCACCCCTGACTCTAGGCAAACTGCCAAAACATTTGTCTGACATTCTGTCCCTTTACCAGCCCCCAGATGAGAAGGATTACAGCGGACAGCGAAAGAGAGGAAGTCAAAATACTGGTGGATAAGGTTAGGAAATGTTTTTCTGAATCTGTAATTTGCTGATTCACAGACCTTTTTCTGCTTGAAGGATTACAGTGAGAATAATGTGCCCTTGCAGGAGGTGTGCCATCAGATGAACTCTGTCTTCAAGGAGCTTCTTGTTCGCCAGCAAAAGCAGGATCAAGTCCCTACATCTTCTATCCCACCCGCCACCCTCTCCTCTTCCACTGGGCCCCCACAAACTTTCAACAAGAGAGGAATCACACCACAGAAAGGAAAAGGCCATTTTAAACCGGCCGAACAGATGAACTGAGAAATGAGGGGAACTAATTCTAATACACACTTAGACTGAAAAGAAGAGACATGCATAAGCGGTCTGTTACTAAATACAAAAAAGAGAACTAAAATATGTGTTCCTGTAATGACATGGTAATCTGTGGTTCTGATTAGTTCCTCGTGATATTTATTTTTTAATTCTCTGATAAATGCAGTGGAGATGTTTTCCCGGACAACCCTCTGATCATGTTACACGACTATAGCACTGCTGTAACTTCCCTATTTATGACTGTGTACATCAAATCTTCAGTGACCTAATTCAGTTCAATCAGCTTCAATCAGCTTCAATCATCTTAAGTGGTAATTTATTTTCTTTGGCTATTTATTCTCCAAATTGTGCACAACAGTCTACAGAAGTTTGGTGTTTTGCAATAAAACATTACAATATATGTAAACCTGTGAACATCTTCTTTCAGTGTGAGGTGCCATAAAATACCACCAGTTTACTTGTACTTACTGTAGTTACTGCTTTTATTAATTCACTAAATATTTCATTCTATAATTTTGGATTAATAGTTCTAAAGGAGAAGGTTTAAGCAAAATGCTTGCACTAAACATCACTTTCTAACATAAAATACTTCTAGCTCCATCATCAAGCAATTATACATATATATGTGTGTGTTTGTGTGTGTGTATATATATATATATATATATATATATATATATATATATATATATATATATATACACACACACACACACACACACATGTATATATGTATATGTGTTACTGTATATTATAATAGAATAATATTATAGTTTTGGTGGTCAATTTACTGTGCAAAATAAAGTGGTTTAGGATATTGGTGTGATTGATGTTAACAAACCCTATTCTTTCAGAAAAATAAAAAAGCCTCACTAATATGCATTTAGCTGTTTGTAATATATATTTGCTGAGTATAGCATATTTGACCAAACATGAAGACACATAGTTCATAGAGATCAATTTGTATAGTTTTCACTT
This sequence comes from Pangasius djambal, assembly GCA_022985145.1. Classification (NCBI taxonomy): domain Eukaryota; kingdom Metazoa; phylum Chordata; class Actinopteri; order Siluriformes; family Pangasiidae; genus Pangasius; species Pangasius djambal. Next base: position 18,268,704 of record CM040990.1, read on the forward strand.
GATAAAAAAAGGTGCACAATGATTTTTTTCCTTGGTGGAGGCTTTCATTCTGCATCATTTATACACAATTTTTGGAATTTGGGAATTTTTTTAATGGTCACACACCCATCTACACCTGAGTTTATTTGTTTCACTTAGACATACCAGAGGATTCTTTGCCAAACTGCAATCTTATAATCCTCACTTTGTCATTAAATGTGTCACTGCATATTCAGCCTGGAGGATGCTGTTGTGATCATGTGTTTTTTCTCCTGTAAGGGCCAGGTGAATTTATCAAATAGCTAGCTGTAGTGATTTTTGTAATCTGGTCACAAACCCTTTTCTCTGTATGTTCTGCAATATTGTGCTAAACTTCAAGAGGAAAGACTTCAGAACCTCTAATAAAACTTCACTGAGGTCAAGTGCAGGCCACAGCAGCAGTTTAGTGAACTGGCTTGGGACTGTTTGCTGTCTCCATCTGCAGATAGTTTTGGTGAAATGCTTGTTTGGACCATTTTCTTGAATTCAAATAAGAAGCTGTGATGAAGGATCCAATTTCAGCCTTGTTAGTGATATACCCCTAGTGAAAAAGAAATGTACTTAATTGTATTTAAAACAACAAGAAATTTACGCTAAATAATTTATGCACTTAGTTAAATTATGCACTTTGATTAAACTTAAATAATATTGCAGTATAGTATGTTTCTTTTTAAATACATTATTGTGAAGTATACTATATGAAATAACGTTTTAATTTATAGTCCTTAGGCATACTATTAAGTGCACGGAATGTGGTATGGGACATTAACCAAAAGTAAATTATATTTTCATGGCATCACCGAGTTCATGTGAATTGGTTTCATGGCAAGACTGTCTTTAAAAGTCATTTTAAAAAAGCAGGGTAATTCAGTTTCCATTTTAGAAAAGATTAAGGGGAACAAATTTGACATCTAGTAAGGCATTTTCTTATATGAACAATATTATTATTAATGAACATCAGTGCCAAAGACAGGGCTCCTGCTAATTGATGATTCTCTGGTTGTATGCACATACCCTAGTAAAATACACTGAAGAGGACACTTTTCCTTGAAACCTAAGAAACATCTATCCATCCATCTATCCATGCACTCTCTGTACAGCTTATCCTACACAGGGTCTTGGGGAGCCTGGAGCCTATCCCAGGGGATTCGGGGCACCAGACAGGGGACACCCTGGACGGGGTGCCAACCCATCGCAGGGCACAATCACACACACATACCCATTCACACACTACAGACAATTTAAAGATGCCAATCAGCCTACAAAGCATGTCTTTGGACTGGGGGAGGAAACCGGAGTACCTGGAAGAAACCCCGAAGTATGGGGAGAACATGCAAACTCCACACACACAAAGCGGAGCCATGGAGGCCCAACCCTGGAGGTGTGAGGCAACAGTGCTAACCACTAATTATCTGTAGTGTGAATGGGTACTTGTGTGTGATTTTGTACAATTTTGTGTGTATGTATGTATATACACAAAATTGTACAAAATAGAAAAGGTGAACAGCAGCTCCTCATTGAAATCAGTGACAGTGTGGGGACTGTTTTAGTCAATTAGTCTCATGATTAAATTGCTCTTTTATAGTTTGTCAGTGTGAATGGTGGACCTCTGAACTCCTACACGCGCCAACTTCCGGGAAGGATACGTCATCTTCCTGCGCCCTACGCTGATGTGGCTCTCATTGACGTGATTAGCGGCTGGGAGAAGCGCTGAAAGCTTTTCTGTTGCTCGCGTCAACATAGCCATAAAAACAATAATGAAGAATTGGCTCGTTTTTGCATTTTTCCTCTGTGTGTGCAACGGTGAGTATTCTTATTTTTATATAAATATTTCTCTAAACTTTATTTCTAAGATTAAACCCTGCGTACTGAGAGGAGAGTTTGCTAGCTAGCTATGTATTCATTCTTGCATTCCTATATGATGGGGCATGTTAAATGACTTTCAGATACTTGGATATGTAATAGTAGTTAATTAATTTTATTTTGTGCATTCATTTTAGGCAGTGTAGTTCAATATAAAGACCTACCTTCATGACTAGTTAACTAGCTAAGCAGCTAGCTCTGAATTCCTACATCACTAGCTAGATGCCTGATTGTTATGGTACATCATTTAAATGTTGGATAGTTAAATATGAACTTGCTATATTTGCTATATACAATTTAAGGTTAAATTACTGAGGTTCTTGAAGTCCTGAAATCTGGTTGCTGTGTAACTATGAGTCTGTTAAGGGAGTTAATTGAGGCTAAAAGTGTGTATCCTCTATGTCTCTTTGCTCTGTGTATAGGGGAGAGCTGTCTGAACCCAGTCATTACACCATCAACATACACAACCAATGATGCAGTCATCTCCTCCGAGTCCGTCTTCATTGTCGAGCTCAGCTTGTCGTGTGCAAATGGAGTACAGGTAGCTTTCATCCTGTTTAGGACATTTCCAGCTAACCTGAATAAGTCATTAACCATCTTAACCATGCCGCGTTTTGTCCCCAGAGTGTGGCATTGTATGCTGATGTCAATGGAAGACAGTTTCCCGTGACAAGAGGCCAGGACGTTGGGAAGTACCAGGTCAGTATGCTTGATCTGTTTCTGAAAATTCCCTTCTTATGCACTGGGTTGTCTAAGTTTCTTATGTAGATTCATTTAGGACGACAAGAAGTAATGAAAAATTGTCAACGTAGATTTTTAGATAACTACCAACAGAAACATCTTATAATGTAAGAGTGCGTAGGGTTCTGTTTCTCTGTAGAATGTAATATGTGTCTGAAGACATTAGGCATAGCAGCGCTGACACTATAGCGCCACATAGTGATGTGCGCAAAACTGTTTTCATTTAAAGTTATTTAAGCACTGTTAGAAAACAGACCACCTGATTTGCCTTACAGCATATAGACCCCTGCTAAGGTAAAAAGAGCTGTCAGAGCAAAAGCAAAATAAAGGCTTAATGTCACTGAGTGGGGACATGGTGGCTTAGTGGTTAGCACATTTGCTTAGCACCTCCGGAGTTGGGGTTTTGAATCCCGCCTCCTCCCTTCCTGTGCTTCGGGGATTCACCAGGCACTTCGGTTTCCTCCCCCAGTCTAAAGACATGCATTGTAGGCTGATTGGCAACAATGTGATTTCCAAATTGTCTGTAGTGTGTGAGTTACTGTGCGATTGTGCCCTGCGATGGGTTGGCACCCCAGCCCCGACTTGTACCCCAAGTGACCCTGTGTAGGATAAGCAGTACAGAAAATGGATGGATGGCATGTCACTGAGTGTGAAGTTCATGAGTGAGGAGTCAGAAGAAAAGTACATAAAGTACATATATAAATGATAGTTTCCACTCACAAAAGTAAAAGCATGGTATAATGCAGCATACACAAACCGGAGCTGACTTTCATACGAGCACATTGATGATATGTGAACGTTTAAATGAAAGCAGTAAGTAGTAGTAGGAAGTAACCCTTTGTTTTACATTATATTATTGAAAATACCCTAAAAAAAAAAAAAAAATACATAAATGCCAAGTGAAGTTGGTTACAGTGATTTTCATTTATAAGCCACGTTTAAGCCGATTAATCACTTATTTGTCGATTAATTCTCATTAGTATTTGATTGTGTGTATATTTACTTGGATCGATTTGCGTTTCTAACAGGTGTCATGGAGTCTGCCTCACAAGCAGGCGAGCTCGGGGACATACCAAGTCAAATTCTTTGACGAGGAATCTTATAGTGCACTGCGCAAGGTTAGTAAATAATAATGCACATTTCTGTCATGGTTAAAGAATCAGAATAGGAAAGTCTCACACTGCAGCTTATCAAAATAAGGAAATCGTCGAACTCATCTCATCTCAACTATTACAGTGTGTTGCATGTTCATATTGCACATAAACATCAACTCCAGTATTGAGACCTGAGACCTTGGGGTTTCAGGGATTCTTGTGTGTGAGCATAGTTTGTAGAACAGGTGGATCTCATGTGAAATGTTCTGTGCATGTGCGTGTTTCAGGCTCAGAGAAACAATGAGGACGTGGACACGATCAAGCCCCTTTTCTCTGTCAATGTAGATCACAGGGTAAGTAGAACATTAATGGTTACTGTGCCCTCCAGAATTATTGGCACCCTTCATGAAAAATTAAAATGGTTTTTAAAAAAAAATACATGCAATAAGTGATATTTTGAGCTCAAACATGTATAGTTTTATTTAAATATGATTTTTCTTTTTTGAAATATTTTTTTTTCCCCGTACAAAACACTGGTTTGAAAATAATCACCAATTTTAAGCACCTGTATTTTCTTAGGTTTGTGCATGTAGACATCCCTCTTCAATTCAGACCACAGTGTTTCATTAGGGTTCAAAGCCAGAGATTGAGATGGTTAGAGCAAAACACTGATTTTGTGTTTCTTTAGCTATTACTATGTTGATCTGGAAGTATGTTTGGCTCATCCTAAAAGTTGAAAGCTCCAACTATGGCCATATCTGAACTCCTGGCAGTGGCAAGCAGGATTTGGTCTGAAATATTGTGGTGCTAAACAGCCTCAAAGCATCACTGATCCACCTCCATATTTTACCATGGAGTGCTTTTCCTTGTATGTAGTCTGGTTTTGTCAAAAAAGATGCTGATGATGCATGAACAAAACGTTTGCACACGATACACAATGCCAGTTGTAGTTAAATTATGCTGTTGTTCAGTACGCATAATTGGATGACTAAGGGATTTTACGTGTGCAACCTCAGACATATACCCCAAGAAACAAGACATGGTTAAAGGTGACAGCACTGTTCCTGACGACTGAGAGCAAATGTTTTTTTTTTAGAATGACGATATGTTTGACATTATGTTTATTTAAAATATTCTGTAGGGGTGGTAATAAATTTGGCACATATATTTTTGTGGGAAAATATTTTTTAAAAATGAGAACACATTTTTGTTAGGAAGCTAAATAGTTTCTTTTTTTTTTTTTGAATGGAAAATTTAATTTATTTAGCTGTAATGTTTATTTTAGAGTCATTTCTTATGAAGGGTGCCAATAATTCTGGAGGCCACTGTACCTTCAGTTATTTATGTTTAAGTCAAATGCACAGCCACTGTATGCTGTTTGTTTGTAGATTGCACTTTTTTTAAAGAGCTTTTCCATTATTTAAACCTTTTTTTTAAACCAATTTTTTTCAAATGTAAAGCTTTCATAGACCCTAGAAAGCATGTAGCCTGGCTGTTTATGTAAATTTGTAAATAATGGTGCCATGCAAGAAATCGAAAAAGCCTAAATACTGTATACGCACAACGGTATAGCAAGTAAAACCTTTTTTCTCCATGACTCTCCATGAATATTCATGACAGTAGCTGGTGGAATCGCACAATTATTTGCCTTTTTGGAAGTCAGCTAAACGTTCCAATAAAAGATTGCGGTTTAATCTGAGCTTTCTGTCCATAGGGAGCTTGGAGTGGCCCTTGGGTGTCTACGGAGGTCCTGGCTGCCGCTGTTGGCGTCTTGGTCTACTACTTCGCTTTCAGTGCCAAGAGCACAATTCAGGCGTGACGAGAAACAACTCGCATTACTGTATAATCACTGACATGCTGTACGATATACCTCCATATTTTTTCCCTACATTCCTTTACACACTCATCCTTTTAGTATTTGATTTGTAAATATCTGGCAGTCTTAATGGAGATTCAGAAGGGAATAAGTAAGGATTTACAATTTCATTTCAGAAAGTCCAGTTCTGTCATATTTATTTATTAGATTAGTTGAAAATGGAATGTTGTTTGTCCCAGGCAAACACCTGACTTTGAAACTTGAATTTAATAATAATAGCTGGAGACTGTACTGCATTAGGGTTTGTCTGTAGGTTGTAGTTTTAGTACCACAAGCTCGGATGTAAATACAAGCAGGATATTAAGGTTCGGTAATAATGACAAATGCACTGACTGGATTAAACAAAAACAATGGTTTACATTCATATGAAAAAATAAACATTTATACATTTTAGATGATTTAATTCTTTTCTTTTTTTTTTTAAAATGTTTTAATTCTACATGTACACACACTGTCCACTTTAATAGGAACACTTGCTTATTTATGCAGTTATCCAATCAGTCAATCATGTGGCAGCAGCTTCTTCTTCTTCTTCTTCTTCTTCTTCTTAGCACAATGCATAAAAATCATGTAGGTAAGAGCTTAATGTTCACATCAAACATCAGAATGGCATGGTTTACACAGAATGGTGTGAAAAATAAACATCCTGTGTGAAGAGGGTCTGCAGGCTGCAATACCTTGTTGATGAGAGAGAGCAGAGGAGAATTAAAGTCAGAGATCACATTTCTTCCCCATTCTGATGGCTGATGTGAGCATTAACCGAAGCTCTTGATCTGTATCTGCATAATTTTATGCATTGTGCTGCTATCCTATGGCGTCCCTTGCATTGTGATTGGATAACTGCGTAAATGAGCAGGTGTACGGCTGTTCCTTTTAAAGTGGACTGTGAGTGTATACCTAGATCAAGACTTGCTAATGTAATACTTGGGTATGAACACAAGAGGGCAGACTAGCACTTTTCTGTGTTCAGTTAATGGTGTGTGTACTCTGTGCTGTTTACCACCACTCTGTGCTGTTTTTCACTGGTTCACATAATGTCCTGCCAGTGAAGAATAGCAAATAGTTTAACTTAATTAGATTAGTTTGGAAATATTTTAGCTCCTAGGGTGTGTTATGTTTACTACAATGGAATTAGTAAAATTTCCCAAATTTAGTAATGTCACTGTTCCCTAAATAACACTGCTGGTTTTGTTTTGAATTTTTTTATGTATTAATTTCACCAAAAGTAGTAGATTCTATCCAGTCCTTGTACATTTCCATGTGGAGCTTAGCATCCACAACTTCTCCACACACGATATTCTGATATGTTGAGGTTGTGTGAGGTGAACTGAAAGATGTAAGTAATTACATCCTTATTAGAAATGAATATGGCTGGCATAGGAAATGGTACAAAAAAAGAACTGGGCTATTGTATCTGAGAAGCTTAAAAAAAATTCTCTGGGAAGTATGGGTATAACCAAATATCTCTTGGATCACATTTTATTAGAAGAACTGATTTGATACTCAATCCCTGTGTGGTTTTCCACCTTGTATATTATGTTAAAGTGCAACTTTAACTCAATTTTCACTTTTTATGAGACCCATGTTCTAAAATTGGAGATATTCTAACTGATCATGATTCTTATAATTTGGGAACAGTGCCACATGCACATTTTAATGCCTCATTTTAACTTATAATGTCTCGGTTCCAATAACTAAACATGGTGAAACATGAGGTTTACTACTTATCATAAATGTCTGACTTTTTTATTTACACTTCCAAAAAGAAGGTTTGGTCAGCATCTTGGTTTTTGTTTTATTGGTTTGTTGTTAGTTTTACAAATATCAATAAATTTAAAAAAAAAAAAAAAAAAAAAAAAAAAAACAGCACCGGCATTATCATAAATTAAAGTATTGCACATAATTAGGCATAAACATTAAACTTTTTATAGATTTAAAGAATAGTAGTAGTAGTATTAAGCATTATTCCAGTTTCAAAAGGTGTTTTTTTTTTTTATTACAAACATTTATAAGCACATAAAGTCATAAAGCTTTATGTATACAGGCTTCCCATGTATCACCAATATTCTCTTCAATCAGTATTTTATTGACTAACTGTATGGAAACTGACAATATAATCCACAAATCGCAGAGTTATGAATTATTATACCAGTGCATAACCGCATAATTGAACATTGACCTCATTCACCTCATTTCACATTGTCATTGTAAAAATTTTATGCTGTAGTTGTGAAACTTATCTGGTTTACACTTAACATGGCTATTACACAGTCTATATATAATCCCAGGTTGCATCTGAGCCTAACTGTGATAGTTTATGAAAGCACGCTCTTGGGGGGAGTCCAATCTAGAACCTTTAAGAGTTCTACAAGTGCTTCCCTATGAGAAGCTAGCAGCCCTTTTCAACTTTCCAATCCTTCGAAGAAAACAACTTTTCCTAAGAGTGTAATGCACAGTTTATTAATTTGTGCATAAGAGTGGGAATGTTTCACATTTAGCCTCAAAGTAAACCTCTGGGTTGCAGTACATCTTCATGGAATTTATGCAAACTGACAATTAGTTTATTGATACCATAGCCAAAGCTTGCTGTAACTAATAAGCACCCTGTGGCGACCCTAATAAATTTTAAACATAGTTATAGTGAGGAAAAAAATTAAACAAATTGTGACCGGTTGGTATGTTTCATCATGCCTATGGCCCAAATCAGTGCAGTGATTTAATGGGATGTAGTGCATGTCTTAAACATAAGCACCTGGAGTAGAGAACAGAAAAGAGATGAGGAATTTTTTTTTTTTTTTTGGGGGGGGTTTTGCCTCACTGCACCACAAAATTTTCAATGCTGAGCCTGCTACATTAGCTGGATTCCACCAACATGCATTATTGGACAGAAGTCAGGTTTCCATTTGCTATATTCAGAGATTTCAAGCTTGGACAACTCAGCTTAGACTTGGAAATCACATTTTTATCTAATATAACTGATCACGAGCACGTTGAGCTAGGCCACGTGAGCGTGGCAACATGTTAACTGTTTTACTGCTAGCATTGGAAAAGTCACTATGTACAGAAACTGATTCCTATGTATGGGATTGACACCTTACTCCAGCAGTGGGACACCTAGGCCAGGATACTGGCCGACTCTCCAGCAATCTGGTTTATGCATGGTGCCAAGTGGGTAACACAAAACACATTGCTAGGCACAATCGACACAGTTCAATCAAGGGTTCTACTCAACATACTTATGTATTCAGAAGAAAGACTGAGGCTTCTGCCAAATTGTTGAACTAGCTCCTAAAGACGCTCATTTGGGTATGCTAAGAGGTTAACAGATGTAATCCATGCTATGCAGCCTGTGGGGAAGAATGGTTCTACGAACCCCAGATAACTCCCAGGGTTTCTTGGAACCAGCTCTGTCCTGGTAAGAAGGTTCCAGAGAAAGATGGCTGTTTGACAGCGGTATTTATTGCAGATACTGCGTCATAAGTCACTTTGTTGAAGGTCTCATGCACAAGACGGTATCCATCATCATAAACATAAGCTGCATCTAAAGTGATTCCTGGGCTTGTTAGTCAGATATTTATGGGCAGTGGTTCTAGGTTTACTCACTGATACCAAAGAGTGGAGTTACCTAGTTACCCATGTACCTAGTTATCTAATTACCTATATACACTCACTGGTCACTTCAATAGGAGTGCCATACTAATACTGGGTAGTAGCCCTTTTGCTCTCAGAACAGCCTCAGTTCTTCAAGGCATGGATTCCAAAAGGTGTTGGAACCAGTACACATTACACATTGGTTATGAGAATTTGAGTAATCTCAGTGATAGCACTGCACACAAATGTCCTGTTCTACCACATCAGATTCAGATCTGGCGACTGGGGAGGCCATTGACTTACACTGAACTCAGTCGCAAATTCATGGAACCAGTTTGAGACAACTTGTGCTTTGTGACATGACGCATTATTCTGCTGGAAGTAGCCATTATAAGATGGGTAAATTGTGGCCATAAAGGAATGCGTGTGGTCAGCAACAATACTCAGGTAGGCTGTGACATTCAAAATGATGCTGGATTGGTATTAATGGGCCCAGTGTGTGCCAAGAAAACATTCCCCACAACATTACACCACCACCACCAGCCTGAACTGAAGGCAGTAAGCGTTCATGGATTCATGCTGTTAACACCAAATCCTGACCCTACCATCTGCATGTGGTGACAAAAATCAAGATTCATCAGACTAGGAGTAATTTTTCAGTCTTTAACTGTCCAGTTTTAGTGAGTCTGTGCCCAGTGCAGATTCCTGTTCTTGGCTGACAGTAGTGAAACTCAATGTGGTCTTCTGTTATTAGCCCGTTCACTATAAGGCTTGAGGTGTTGTGCATTTTGAGATTCTTTTCTGCTCACCACATTTGTAAAGAGTGGTTATTTGAGTTACTGTAGACTTCCTGTCAACTCAAACCAGTCTGGCCATTTTCCTCTGACCTCTCTCATCAGTAAGCCATTTCTGTATGCAGAACCGCTGCTCACTGGATGTTTTAGTTTTTTGCACTTTTCTGTGTAAACCATAGGCGTGGGCGTGAAAATCCCAGGAGATCAGCAGCTTCTGAAATACTCAACCAAGCCTGGCACCAACAACCATGCCACAGTCAAGGTCACATTTTTTTTAGTTTTTATTATTATTGTATGTAACACAAGAGAATAGTTTAGGGGAAAATATGCCACAATTTTCCATCCACAAATTATATAACATTATATAACAACATAACATGTTTACATAAATTTATTGCACTTTAATAAATTACAATATCAATAAAAAAAAAATCTGTAGAACACTCTGGAACTCATTCACACATGCGGTAAATGGGGGAAATTTCTCATGACTAAGATGCAGTTGATGGGCCTCGAATATGAGATTTGTGCTATTACAGATTAAACTGGGGAACATAACTGCCAGGGAAGGAGGAATCACAGAAATGGGTGATTGCACATTTCTTTGGCTGCAGTGACATTAAAGGCACTTTTGTTGCTCTGACACTGTTATTTTTTACTTGTTTGAAACCTAACTTAATTTTGGTTAAGTTTATAAAGGCTGCTTTGTCCATAATATCATAAACAGAGAATTACTGTAGATTATATGAAAGGAGCAGTCTACATCTGCTCCTACAGTCATCAGAACAGTCAAGCTATAGATCCCGTGTAATGCTACATTTGCTAAAATGGTGCAACACTGGTACCATATTTGTAAAGTGAACTGTGAATAAAACCTCATTATCCCTGATGTCTTCAGTATGTGTACTTGTGTAACATGCGTGTTACGTTGCTGTTTCTTTTCCCCCCCCTCCATATTCTGTGTCCATTCATTTCCTGTTTTCACATTTGTGCGTCATTCATCGCCACCACTTTCTCACAATTTTGAAGTCTTTTTGATGGAGTTTCCATGCATGTCTCATTCTTCTCACTGATGCTTTCCATCAAGCTCAAAAGTGAGATTTTGTAGAAGAAAGACTGATAAGGAATAACAAAAGAGTGATAAATGATGCTAGGGAATGTCTGTGGTGCAGGCTTAGGCAGGCTTCCTCCTTTTCCATCAAGAATTCTTAAGCAGACTTCACATGCTCTTGGCTCAAAAGTTCTTCGATTTGATAAAATGTGTCATATATATATATATATACAGTATATGTTTCTAGTTCTTTGAAATGTAATTTAGTTTAGTGTTAGATGAGTAACTATATGCTCTTCATAAGTTTAGATTGAAACACCTCAAGTATATCCATGTTTTTGTGGACATGACATAACATTTATATGTTTACATCATGACCATGTTCTTCAGTTCATATTCATGTCCTACTTGGTCAGTGTGGTATAATCCACATGTGCTCATTCCAAACACTCATTGTGCTCATTGTGCTCATTCTAAGCACAATATCTCCAGCAACAAATCTCTCATTGATTCCCCATATCTCATTTTCTTTTGTCTGCTGCTTGGCTCTAATACATTGTAAATCTGCTCACCGTGTAATACACACGTGTGAGTGGCTCAAAACGGGTAGTCCTTGGTGGTGCTAGTAGTGTGTATGGCACTGGATTCTTCAGGTAGGGAGCCCCTACGAGGGATACGAGGCCGGCAATGCAAAAGGGAGACAAGTTCATGAGAGACGCTGCTGGAGAAGGCTGTGTAGATCCAGGGATTCGTGCAGGAGTTCAAGCTGGCCAGCAGCATCAGGATAGTGAAGGCCACCCCTGAGAGAGAGACAGAGAGATGAAGGAGTTAGAAGTGGAGATGCATGCTGCATCTGAATTTATTCCCTATTCATCAAAAAAATAGTTCACTATTTGGATACAGCATTTTTGTATTGTTGTTCTATTCCTTGCATAGGGCACATTACCCATACTTCACCATAGAACTTACTTATAAAGATATGCTGGTATGAATATATACCATGTTACGTTATATATATATACCAAATCAGGGCTTAGTTTTTAAAGAATAAACCTACCAAGCACACATCCCGGGAATGGTATATCTGCATAAATGTGTAATGGCTATTCATCTTAATAAGCCTGTTTTCAATCTATCCTTGCAGAAATAGTTTAATTTAATACTTGTCTTGATAGTCTATATCAGTTCAATTGATTGAACTATATCATACAGTTATCATGTTATCTGACAAAATGACACAAAATGGGTTGAGAAATTATTGGTGTGTATTAACAGTGTGGATCAAATATAAATGATGAAAGTAATCCAGCGCCATCCGATGACATTTGTGTACGCAGTTGCATGTGGTAAATTACATAAACAATTTGAAATTATGCACATTTAATTCATATTCTTTCTTATAGAGCATGTTTGATTTACTTTATCCCTACGTGTTAATTAATACACTAACTAACAAAAATGTAATAACAAGCACTTAAATTCACGCATGAAATCATAAGACTCATGATGTAGTTAAGCTTAGCTCTTCATTAGTTTGTGATTGCTGCATGCCTTGATAATTGAATGGTGTGCTTGTGCATACATTTGGCTTTACTGGGACGAATTAACAACTGGGCACATGGGGGCCCACTAGGGGGTCCTCAACAAGCATAGATTTGAAGTGAATGATTGGTTATTAGGCTGTCATACACAACACGTCACATAGAACACAAGCCAATGACTGTAAAGCCAGTGAGTCATTTGGAACCAATGAGTGGTCTGTTATGTCCTAGCTTTTTTAACTGGAGCTAGAAAAGATGATAAAAAAACAAAAACATGGATACCATAAACACACACTAAATGTGTCTAAAGCAGGCGTGTCCAATCTTATCCGCAAAGGGCCGGTGTGGGTACAAGTGAAGCCAGAGCCACACCTGATTCCACCAGTTTAATCAGTTGATCTTGTCTTTCAATAGACTATGTGTCTTTTGGAATGAATCCTCGCACCCACACTAGCCCTTTTCCGATAAGATTGAAACTCCCCTGGTCTAATGGGTCAGATTTAAAAGACAAACTCCAAAATAAAACTTGGCCAAAGAAGACTCAACATGCTGTCACTGCTGGCTGTTGAGTTGGCATTTGTTAAGCAGCTAAACTTGATGGATGAGTTTGCAATGTAAAAAGCAAGAATGAAGCCAGATGCCTAAGCTAATGCTTTCCATGTTTCATTGAGACTACTCAACTCCTTATAATGAGTGTGTAATGTAGTAATATGTGTGTTTTATTTTGTATATGTTGGGTTGAGAGGCGGGGCTCCATGCATTGGTTCATGCGTAGGGGGGTGGTGAGTTGGACCCTGCTTAGGTTCCTGCCCAGGAGCCCATTATTTACTAATCTGTCCCTGAAACCACATATTGCCAAATGCATGGTTATTTAAAAGAGGATCTTTATTGTCAGTAGTATGCATGGAAAGAGAGGGAAAGGGGAGGACAGTCAACAAAGCTCTAAATTCTTACATTTAGAGAAACAGAAGCGTAAAGTCTTTTGAATTTTAAAGGAGCAGATTGTCACTTTTGAGCCCTCAGCTGGCTGCAAGACAAGAAAAAAGGTCTGTACTCAGGAATATTATTATGCACTGACCACTTAAATTGATTGAATTGAACATTAAATTTGTGCAGTTGTTTCTATGCTGCTAGCTGTGGTGTTTATTGTATGTACAGTTCCACAATGCCATTGTGTCGTATTGTATTTATTGTGCTGTATTGAGTCTAAATGCATTTATTTACTGTCTTGTATCTTTTTTTCTATTTGCACCCTCTGTTTGTGATTATCTTGTGCTGCACTGCTGCCAGTTTTTATATGATATCGCACCAAGGCCTGAACTCTGTTTCATTCTACTGTTTATATGTTCATGGCTAGAATAAAGTAGAAGGCAATAAAGCTCTTTACTACTCTACTAACTGGGTTGGAAAAATGTACAGAAGAGCCTGAAATGAGGAAATTAGCCAGATTAACTGCATGACAATATTAGCCAGTTTTCTTACGTATCTTTAAAGTTATAATAATTTTATGGGTTTAAGTTTTAGAAACTCGATGCATCAGCTTTCAATATTTCAATATTTGAGCGCACTGTACCCTCTTTCTCTGTATATTCATGTCTGAATAGATGTATATGTGTATGTATTTTTGCTGAGCTATTTATTAATCATTCATGTTACTTGTAGTTATATGTATTACTAGGACAATGATGGGGTTCAATCGGTGAACTCACCATGATCCGGTGGGTTTGGATCCCAAGCAGCCCAGAGCTGCACTGTGAAGAAGGGTGACCAGCACAAGGTATAAACCAGCACTATGACCAGAGTCATCCTCAGTGTTTTGGACATCGCTCTGGATACACCTGGCGGAGGAGGAGTCACGGGGCGCGAAATGGACGACGAAACCCGGACAAGAGGGACTGGATTGCAAATCTCCATAGGGGCCTCAAGTGACTTAGCATATGGCTCAGAGTAATCCAGGGAAGTCCGATAACAATCAGCAGCACCTTCATGAAGAGGCCCAGAGCTCACAGGAGCTGCTGAGTTGCTCTGGTTTATGGGAGAGTGTGTGTGGGTGAGTGTGTGAGGCAGAACATCAGGGGACTGAGTGCTGTATTGTAGCTCTTTTCCACCCTGGCTGTCCTGAAAGGGACAGTCACAGCAGTCTGGCTGCGGTGCATGCTGGGAGTTGCAGGCATTTGTGTATGACTGGGATGAGTCACTCTTGTTCCTTCGATGGAATCCTCTTCGGGAATCTCTCAACATGGATCCTCTTCCTCTCTCCCTTTCTCTTGTTTTGTCATTCTGATTTCGCAGGCTGGGCATGCGGAAGATGACTACATTTTTCTTCGAGTCAGCTGACACCACCCGCTTCGACTTCAGGTAGATGTTGTCGTGGATCTCCCTGAAAATTCGCACCTGGGAGGAATGCATTTGTATCAAAGTTACATAGAGGATATGACCTTCTATTAGATCAGTTCAGATCCTTCTATTTGATACTATATGTCTGTTATTTCTATTAAAATTTCTCTTTCTAGTTTTCATTTTACGGTTTACTTTCACAGGTTGAATGCTTCAGGTAATACCTGGAAGTGGCTATGATGCGAACCAGTACCTTGCTTAGTCTCTTTTCTTTGTATCACATTTTAAAAACATGCTTAGAGATTATGTTTCATATCTTTTGTGGAGTCTTGCATGTTCTCATATGTCCATGATTTTCCCCAGAGTTCTCTGATTTTACATATATAGCAAGCTGCTTAAATCCCACTAAATATGTTTGAAATATTTCAGGAAAATGGATTCAAAACTGATGATGGAGTAATCTGTTTTCTTGCTAGTAAATTATTCAAGCATTCTGTTGTCTAATATATTTCACTGATCTGTGGCTTTTTATCTTCTGGTGTGGTTTTCAGCTAGCATGCTAACACTAGCTGGCTCATACCAAATGCTTTTGACAGGAGGGACAACAAAATACACACACACAGGTTAGCTAGCAAACAAAAGCTGACTAGTTTGTTCTGTAGAATATGTGCTTCAGATCCTACAGAATAAGCACAGTTATACCACAGCTTCAGTAATGCACGGGCATATGTCAGGATCACTGTAGCTGGACAGCTGGCTAATGCTAGCTAAGGTCTGGTTGAGATGGGTTGCTCTTTATTTGATGCTCTGACAGTCACAGACTGACAGTCACGTCGATATGTTATGTATGTTTATTCTCACAACACTTCTGAACTACTGAGTTAACAATAACTGGTGCACATTTTATCCTCACAATGCAGTATTACTCTATAGTATGTCTATACTATTTAATACAGTACATTATTGGTTTCATCATCATACTTTAGTGTGCTTTGGGACACACAGTCTGTCACGTCCTGTAGCTTTGGCTTTAATTCGCCTGTCTGTGAAGCAATTACTTCACTGTGCCTAATATATTTTAATCATGGTCAAGTTAATTGGGATCAACAGTCACTGTTTACCTTCTAACTGTATTATCAACACTTATGTTTAAAATCTAGGGGGAAAAGTTCTTCTAAATTGTAGAAGATTTCTATTACCTGGCACACTGTGATGATGAAGGTAGGAAGGATGAAGACAGCCAGAGTCATCCATGTCACATAGGCTTTCAAACCCCATGGCTCGGCAAAGTGTCCCCAACATTCAAACTCCCCTGGAGCTACTTCAGACCTGGAGAAAATGAACACCTAGGGAAAGACAAGGGGTGTTATGGGCTAAAATTGTACTTGGTAGTAATTATAATTGCAAATTTAAGACGAGTTTTACTGCAGACAACAATGTGGCCTGTTTTCTAAAGTGAGTTTGTGCAGCAGCAGATGTATAATTATAAGTATATGGTCATATGTATTATAATAATAAGTATTATAACTTCTATGTCTATCTTTAGACTTGGGTACAGTAACAGTACACTGGGGTGTCACTTGCAATTAAATCCAAACCCTGAATACAAATGTAGCTCATGCTTAAACTAGAATCTGTAAAAATTAGGAGCCAATTATGAGCTACTACAAAAACCATTTTTACAAATATTGTTAGTGAGTGTACATAAGTCCAAATTGCCATCGGACAATGTATAAAGTAATTTATGCAACCAGACCAATAATTATCAATTATTTAAGTCACTTAATGTGAATGAAACCCTGAGTAGAGTGCACTCTCATACCTGCGGTACACTTAGCACAAGAGATAGACCCCAGGCCACCATGATGGGTGTGTTCCAGCGTGAGACTGCCCCTAGTCTGTAGGCCTGAAGGGGGCAGCATATGGCATAATGGCGATCCACTGTCATAGCCACTATCATGTAGGAGGACGCAAACATGCCCACGATCTGCATGTATTTCACTGAGCGGCACAGCGCATCAGGCCCCTGGAACTTCTCTGTAATGTCCCACACCAGCTGAGGGAGAACCTGGAGTGTTGGAGTGGAAAGATGTGAAAAATTTTACAGTATATTACTTGGTTTTACTCTTACACTCCAGTAATTTGTCAAAACTATCAAAAATACCATTTTCTCCTATTTTAATATGATATGTTTGTTCTTTAAAAATAAGCTTCCTTGTTTTTAATATCTTGTTGCATATTTTAAATGAAATTCCATACATAGATGGCATAGATGTACCGTGATGTCTTCATCTTGACTAGTATAGCATTAAAGTCAAACTATTTCTGACTATTTTAAATCATATAAATATAGCATCAACACAGCATAAGAGCATTTCGAACTTTTCTCACAACTCAGAATGAATTCTCGAATCTGATTGGTCAGAAGGTGTTGATTTATTGTCTAGAAAAGAGCAGCTCTGGCAATAGTGCACGCTATAGGGACTTCTATGGCCGATGCATCATATAAGACTAGTAGTACATGGATTTTTTAAAATATTCTGTTACAAATTTTTTTTTTTTTTAAATATACATCTAATTGGTGATATTGCATAGTTTTTTCTAAGGAGATATATTTTTTTAACATTTATAAAAAGAGGTTTCAGGTATCACTGCTTTGTAACAGTAAATTTTCCACCATGGGAGAGCCTTCAGGAAGGGGGACCCTTTTTATAAACATTAAACGTAAATGATAAAATGGTGGATGTTCCACAACATTAAATGTATTTTTGAGTGGATAAGAAAGTATGATGTGTTGTTCACTAATTTTTTTTTTTTTGTGGTTAAAACAATTTTGTGGCTTGCTGTTATAGGAATATAATCAATTTTGTGTTGGTAACAGCATCACACCAACCAGCTGTTGAATATTTTCCTATAACAGCACATACCATTGTGTTTTCTAGGGTCCCCTACGTATTCTATTCCTCAAAATTTAGAACGCTGTTGCCATCAGGAGCAAGTTGACCTAAGAATATCTCAACTAAATGAAAGAAATCTGTGGTTTAAACCAATATTGTGGTTTGGTGGCAATCCTCCATGATGGTGTATTAAACACTAGAACAAACAAACAAAGTTGTGCTTAGCAATTGTTAGCAGTTGATTTTTTAAACTGACGGTTTAAATTAATGGACCTGCTTGTCTTGATTAGTCTGATCTACTACTCTGAGTGGGTGCCAAAATATTGTGCAGGCCACAATTTTGACTGCCTAGTTTGAAGTGAATGAGAATCATAATATTCAGAAATGTGCTGAAAAACTATTCCGAATCAAATACGCTGAAAGGTTACACATGGAGTCAGGGGAATTTTGTTTTTTCTCTTCAGGATTGTGCTTTTTAGTGTGTAGTATGATTTTAGGGTGTATTATGATTTATTCAAGAATGGACCATCTCTAGTTATGCCCACCTGAAAAAAGGCCACCACCAAGTCAGCCACACAGAGGTTAACCATGAAAAGGTGCATGGGAGCGTTGTGCTTGCGCCTCCGCAGCAGGACCCACAGAACAAAGCTGTTGCTCAGCGTGGTGAGTGCCAGGACCAGGCTCAGGACTCCAATCTCCGCCTGCGCCAGTGCCATGTCCCGAACCCTGGCTGCAAGTGGGGCATTAGTGGTCCCAGCTGAGCTGTTCTGAAGCAGCCAGAAATACGATCCGCCACCATACGAACCATTCAGTCCACTGTTTTCACGGGAAGGAGCTGACGAGGTGTTCCATGCGGGCATTGTGCGGTCTGTTCCATGCCAACCTAGTTCCTCTGCATCAGTCTCCATGCCTGTGATAGAAACGCAGTTTGTACATTGGTGGATTTACTGCAAAAGTGCAAAGATCAGCTACACTAGTGACCACTTGAATCCTTAAACATACAAATAGTGAATTTTGTGAGACAAATAGTGACTTTTGGCATGGGCAGTTACTTAGACGGCTTAGTGCATGTTTCTAAAGCAACCTAGAGTGTAAAAGGGCTTCTACATAAATAAAAAATTTGCTGTTATTGTTAATAAATAGTATGTTACTTAAATAAATGCCTGATTTCTGATAGGGTAACCACCTATATACATTATAAGCCCTTTTTACAAAATGATCCTTATAGGATTTGTAAATTTGTTCAATTTCACACATGTCCTGAGAGAACCCAATTCTCTCTCTCCTTCTCTCTCAAGGGCCTCTTTCTCAAAATGGTACCATCTGTGGAAGATTCACAAATCTGCCATTACATCTAATATGCAGGACAAAATTGCTCCCCTGAGGACTGACTTGAGTTCTCACAAAGGCTTAAACAGAAAGAAACCTCCTCTTTATATTCCCTAGTGAACCCTCAGCAAATATTTAACCCTCCACCCATGCATTTATATTAACTGTGTTTAAAAGATTGGACCAACTCTTCTAGATCTCTGCATGGAAAAATATGATATGATCAATAAAGACAGCCTTATTTAACAGCTGTTTTCAGTGCCATATATATATATGTATACTGAATACTCAATCAAGCCCATTGACTGAAAAAGTATGCGAACTCATATAAGCTACTAGTGGAACTTCTTTTACTGGCAGTACCCTCAACCAAATGCTTTCTGTAGCTGCTGATCATTCCTATGCTGCAATTAGGAGGTATCTTGGCATGTTCCTTTATACAAATCTGTTTCAGTTTGTGTATAATTTTAGGATGTCTTGCTTGAATGGCCTGCTTCAGATCACGCCACAGTACGTCAATGTGATTAAAGAAAGAACTCTGACTTGGCCAATCTAAACTATATATTTAAAAAAAAAAACTCTTGTGCTTGAGCCACTCTGGTGTTGATTTTTTCCCTGTGTTTTGCATGTTGCATGACAACTTCTTTTGTTGTAGATCACAGACAAACAGCCTGAATTTTGTGCTATAGAATTGCCCCTACTGTAGAATTCAACGCTTCCCTGGGGTGAGGTTTTGGTGTTGGTATGCGGTGTTTTGTGTTCTGCTCATGTAACTTATGCGTGCATTTACTGAAAAGTTTGAATTTTGTCTCATCTACCCACAGAACACCGTTCCAGTAGTGCCGGCTAAAATCCAGGTGGTCTTTTAGCAAATTTAAAACAGGCAGCAAAATTTTTCTTTCCTCCATTTCCTTTGTGGTAACCTCATATGAACCCCACTTGTGTTTTTCTTGTGTTTTTCTTAGGGTAGACTTATGGACATTCTACTTCCTTAGCTGTCACTCTCGCATTCTTGATTGAGTGCCCTGAAACTGATGTTGGTAGGTACTTCTAGGAAGGTGCTGAATTTCTCTGCTAGGTTTCTATTATAAAAACATGATGGTGGACAAAACAGTAGCCCAGGCACCTGGGACAAGCAGATTTTGTGTCTGGGCTATTAGTTTTTCATTCATACTTTCTCTGGTAGACAAGTAGGTATAGAGTAAAGAGTTACTCCTTATTGACTTTTGCAAGACAATAGTTTTCATTTGGTACATACAGTACTGTGCAAAAGTCTTAGGCACATGCAAAGAAATGCTGTAGAGCAAAGATGCCTTCAAAAATAATGAAAAGCAATAATAAATGTTTCTACATTTAAAAAATACTATAAAGAGCAGTAAACAGTAATAAATGAAACAAAGTCAATATCTGGTGATGACCCTTTGCTTTAAAAAAAAATTAGTAGTCTCAGGTAGTTTGTTCAGTATTGTAAGGAAATGAGCTGTAAGTGTTTCTGAGCATCTTGCAGAAGCAGCCACAGTTCTTCTGGAGACTTTGACTGTTGCACTTGCTTCTTATTTTTGCAGCAAAGCCCAGCAGCTTTCAGTACTTTATTTTGTCTGAAAAGTGTCTCTTATGTAATCTGCTGCTTTCCTTACTGACATACAAACCTTTTTAATTTAGTGCTGGAAAACTAATGTTTGGAAATCTAAAATGTTTTTGTACTGACTCAATAGGTCATGTAGAAGCCATAAAATAAAAATCTATTGAAAATTTAACAAAAAAAAAAGTATGTAATTAAAAAAAATAGGGTGCCTAAGACCTTTGCATAGTACTGTATGTTTAAACATAATACACTTCACCTTTATGTTGTAACTATAGTGCATGCTGAATCTTTTCAGAACCAAGAAAGATAGGTATAATGAAACTGAGCAAAATAAAGTTTGACACAAAGCCACTGCTTATTGCATGCACTTACCTTAAAACTATTGAGGGAAAAGAAAATTCCAGCCTCGAATATCATCTTTTATACATGAGACGTGCATACATGGTGTGCTCCTTGGTTTCTCTTAGTCTTTATTAATGCACTTAACTAGCTAAGTAGCTTTCCACTTTTTATTACATTACATCAGCTACCACTTTTTAGCCTAGTCATTTAGGTTTCCAGGCGACCAAAACATGAGAATGGGAAACACACTGGAGCTAATGAATTTATCATTTGTCCACTGTTGACAAGGAGTTTTACATCCCACTCTTTCGATGTAGGATTTCCACTCCTATGATGAGCAGTCATGGTGCCATTTTTAAAACTGAGTGTAGTGAATGACATGGAGGGATAGGACATACTGTATATGAGGAGCATCTTTATTGTATTTGGTCCACTTTGCATTATTATTAGAGTTAGGTGGCAGCAAATCCAAATCTCAAAACCACTAAACGGACCAAAGGCAAACTCAAAGGGGCTACAGAATGCAAAGGTTACAGAAAGAAGAGGCTACAGAATACAGAATCAAAGGAGATAAAGGGTTAAGGAATGAAGGAAGGCAAGAAAGATCAGTTGAACTAAGAATGACACAGGAACCACAAAATCAAAAATAGACTAGGTTTAAAACACAAAGACAACCCACAGCAAGCACAATTCAACAAACAGCTCAGTAACTTTTCATCAGAGCCAGACAAAGAAAGTGGGATAAGTATAGAGACGAGACTGATGAGAGCTAATGAGACAGACAATTAAATACAGGTGCAGACAGAAAATAATGGGCATGCACAGGAAGGGTGGGTAAAAGAAGAAGCGCTAAAACCCAGAAGGCATACAGGAAACTTCTGTGACATTGAGTTCTGTGTAGCCAGATCCTTTGTAACCTTTTCAAAGTTTTATGAGCTTCAACAAGTCCCAGAATGTTTTTTTATTAGAACATGTTTCACTTTTTGTTATCAAGGGCATTGTTTACATAGTAGCCTTTCCTAAAACATAGTGCACTTAATGAACTTTAAAGAGTGTGTTAAGTACGTATATCCTAACATATTAAAAATATACTTTTTTTTTTAGGAACATATTATAAACATACTATTAGTACAACAGCCATATTCTTCATAACGCCTAAAGGTAAACTACATATGAATCTGAAGAGATTCATCTTCATCATTCATCTTCAGCAATTGCTTTATTCTGTTTAGGGTCGCTGTGTGTCCAATGGGAGAATAGAATACACCAGGGCCAATAGCCATAGCAGGTGGAAACCAGAGCACCCTGAGGAAACCCACATGAACACAGTGAGAACATGCAAAACTCTGCACAGAATGTAAATCTATGATCGAACCCAGGACCCTGAAGCTGTGAGTTGCCAATGCTATCCACTGCACCACTGTGCCAACCCACTTCACTTTCCACACCACACCTAAAGCTGCCCCATTTTTTCCCAACCACTGCTCACATACCATGACTAACTAACAGGGGACAGAAGAAGTCCATCCTTGACACCACTGGGATTGTAATACACAACTTCCATACCACAGGTCAAACAGTTTTGCAGCGCCAATTTGTTTTGTCGCTGTTTTCACTTGTTAGACAAAGCCAATGTGCCACACAGTAAAATCAATTTAATAGGAGTAAATGGAGATTACAATTTCTTCTCACAAGTAGAGTTTAAAATGCTTGAAAAACTACACATATCTGCACTTATTCCAGATATATTTATACTGTTGCTGCCATCTATCTTTTATATCTTTTATATCCCTTATATTAGATTTTTAGATTTTTTTCCTTTTCTACCTGTATAAAAGTATAAATTCTGGTTTATGTAAATTGTATTTTTATTCACGGACAGTCATAAAAAGCATTTCACTGTACACCATACTGTATTTGTATAACTTGCTTACATGAAAATCTAATAAATAATGAAATATGAAATTAATATAAGTAGTGCCTGAATTTAATACAGGTAGCACTTACAATTTTTATAACCACATTTTACTAGCGCTTCTCTACAAGTATAATTATATACAGTCACCAACCACTTTATTAGCAACACCCGTACATCATGCAGTTATCAAATCAGCCAATCATGTGGCAACAGCACAATGCATGAAATCATGCAGAGACAGGTCAATAGTATTAGTTAACTAGGTTTAGTTAACTTTAGTTAGTTAGACTTCGGTTGTTGGTGCCAGGCACTCTACGAGTTTACCCAGAATTGTGCGGGGGGAAAAAACATTCAGGAAGGCTATGGCAACTTAATCACTTTTTACAACCGTGGTAAGCAGAAAATCTCAGAATGCACAAGACATCAGATGTTGAGGAGGATTCACGGGGTTCCACTTCTGTCAGCGAAGAACAGGAATCTGAGGCTACAGTGGGCACAGATTCACTGAAACTGAGTTGATTGAAGATTGGAAAAATGTCACCTGCTCTGATGAATAATGTCATTAGATCTGCTGAAAAATGCCACTTGGTCTGATGAAAAATTTGGCATCAACAGCATGAATCCATGGACACAAACTTTAGGTATAGTACTTCTCACTTCTCTCCAGGTATGCTAAATTTCATACCAGAAAGTAATTTAAACACTTAAACCAGGGGTATTCAAATAAAAAGTCCAGCTAAATATCATTCCTTGCTTGCAGAGGTTCGGCTAAGCGACTAAAAAGACTGAATGGTCACAACAACTACCTTTTAATGCTTGACCATTGACTGTTAGTTCATGGCTATAAATACACATCATGTTGATGTGGTTGTGTTTTGTTTCACACTGACATGATGTTACCACTGATATCACACTCCGAACAAATGAGACATCTGTTTTGATCATGAAGCATAGAAGAATAAACACACATTTCTCCATCTAATCCTCATTAAACATTATTTCCGGTGTCAACTTTTTTTTTATTTTTAACAAGCCGTGTTATCAATAATCGGAAAAGAAAGGGTAAATGATTTTTTTTTTTTTTTTTTATTGTCTGTGAAAACTCTTCCTTTTCTTGATGAGTTGCATTTTGGTAAATAACTTATATAAATGCATAAGCCACAGCAGAGGTAGAAATGGTTCATAGTTTAAAAAAACTGAATCACTAAACTACTGAGATTTTTTTTCATATGTTGAACAGACCTGCTACAGACTTTTTCAAGTGCTCGGGTTCGATCCGATGAAATATTTTCCTTTGGTCCACAACCAAACCGCGGTCCTCCAGCTGATGACCTGTGACTTAAACTATTTGTCCTATAAAAATGGGTGCATGTGCTGTTTATTAAGACTTCATTTAATAATGCGACTTCAGTCAGGAATGCAGAAATCCAGGCAATTCCAAAGGGTTCACAAACTTTTGGTCACAGCTGCTTCTTTTACCCCTTTGTCTAGTCAAATGGCTTTAGAAAATGGTAAACAATGTCTACGTTCAGAGCCCAAAACACCATCTGAACATAACAAATGAGAAGTGTTTCATTAGCTGTACAGCAGAAAGCTGTTCAGCTTTGCAGCTGCACCATCTCACGGTTCTCCTGAAGGACATTTGCTAAGAGCTGCTGTCCGAGTTCTCCATCTGAGTTCTCCTATGTGTTAGCTGACTGTTTCTGCTCAGTGTCTGTCTTTACCTCAGCATTTGGAATGATGCATGAAGGAAAGAGATCCTCCATCTGTTTCCACTGCTCCCATTTCTCTTTTCCCTCTCTCATTCTTTGTCAGTGAGTCCTTCATCTCCGCCCGTCTGTCTCTCCGTTTGCCTCCGTAAGGCTATTTGTAAATCTTTACACTTCAGATTATGAGATATGAGTTGACATTTATCAGATATTGAGCTCACTGATGGTTCAGTGCAAATTATAGCATACTGTATATGCAAACATTGCGTCTGGGTTTTGCTGTATGCTTTTACTTACTGCACTGATAAAGTGGCTGATAAGCTGGCACAGGGCAGTGTGGGAATTATGGAGTCTTGGTTCTCGCCAGGAACTCCATAAGCTCCTGCGACTCTACTTGTTCAGGTTGGCAGCATTGGTGTTTGAATTGGGTGTGACGATTCTATAAAAGCAATACAAGCATCACTTTCCCGCTAGCAAGTAATTATATTTGATTTATGATAACCACGTTGACATTGAATATTTGAATATAATACTGTAGATTGCAAAAAAGCTAAGTTGCTGAAATGAGCTAATTGGCTAATATGAGTTCTCAAATACTCTGGTGCAATAAATCATTAATCAGTAGCTCCGGTTTGTGTGTTTAAACCTCTTGGACTGTTCATAATTATCCAGAAAAAGGGAAAAATAATGTGCAATAAAACCGTTTGTTTTGATCCTAAATAGTTCATAGATATGTAAAGAAAAACTAGGCTTTCATTCATTCCTTCACTGATCTTTATCAAGTGTTTTGTCCCAGTTAGAGTCATGGTGGATCCAGAGCCTACCCCAGGAGCACTGGTTGAGATGCATGAATACACCCTGGATAGGACACCAGGACAGGACAGGACATCGTGCACACACACCAACATTCATACACTCTGATATACTGTTTTGTTTATAGTGTTTTATAATATTATTGCTTCACATTTGAGCCATTATTATTATGCAGCCTGATCTAATGGATGGCAATCTGAAGATACAACCAAACCATCTGCTGTAAGTGGCATGTCCGAGCGCTGCGTGACTGATGACTTAGCTCTCAAATGCACCCACAGCTATACCACAAGCCATTAACGATAACTGTGTACACATGGTAAAGACAGGGTTAGACAAATATCTGTCCCTTCCCTTCCTTTTCATTTATTTATTTTTTTTTGCTTTTGCTTACTTTTCAGACACAGCCGTTATAGTATGTTAATATTGCTCATTTATACTTTGTGTTGTCTTATACACTTCTCTATTAGTGTTCACATCAGGTCATGCACCAGCTCGCACAAGCTACCGATACTCCAGCAACCACACAAATTTGGCACAAGGAAACTTCTTCATTTATTTTTAAGCCTATATTTAGTCATTATGTCATTTAGTGTGCCATTTGATGACAATTGATAAGTTTTTATATAGTAGTGTGGTTTTGCAAGTCATGGCACGGTGAAGGATGGGGGGCATGAAAACAGTGAACAATGCATTACCAAGCACAGCTAAATCGAATTCTGATGCCAGAATGGAAAGTGACTCATAATACCATTTTAATTATTTATTTAAAAAATTGCAAATTAATTTTTCAAAAAATAGCTCCCAGTTGGATCTGACTACGGTTTTTATACGAGGACAAGCCACTGCTTTCTCCTACACGAGTTATGAAATACAGCTGGCTCAAATAAGTGAACTTCCTCAGACAAACCTGTTAAAAAATTCACTACAACCTTAAAAAATCTCACATGCTTCACTGACAGGTAGAAAGAATCCGCACTGCCTGGCCCTTTTTCCATCGTCCACTTCCTGTAATAACCAGCCTATTTTTTGTTAACCATGAAGTGGAACAGGTAAATACATGGGCACACTGACATCAGCAAAAAGCTGATTAGATTTAAAACACTTCTATAGGCACTGTGATATGATCATTAGAAATGATATTCTCCTGAAGAGTTGCTGCCATCTCTGCTCTGTGTACAGGTCGGGTCTCAAAACTGATAAATGGACTACTCACAACCTGCCATTCATGACGATGGAGTGCATATGATTACAAGGCTGGTATACAAAGCATGTTCCTCTGAGTAAATTCTTGTCAAGATTAGCATTGAGATAGTACATGTGAAATATCACATGAAGATATTTTGAAACAAGAAAACTCTAATTTGGCCTTTCACTTTTTACCAAATTTGCATAAATGTGGCATGGTTTTGTTACATTCTGGGTTATTTTTTTTATTATTTTCAGTGTTCATCTAATTTGCATCTATTTGCATTATGTGCGCATGTGTCTACTACCAAGTTTCTAGTACTTAGTCTTTACTCCAGTAGCATTCAGCTGCCATATACACTCAGTGTTTTTGTTTATCATTATTATTATTTAAGCGCATGCTGGTCTTTCAAAAAACCTTTGCCACTACACTCGTTTTTACTTATCTAAGGAATCTTTAATCATTTCCCCATGCATTTAAGCTAACCCAGGCTCTAGAACTCCGTAATAATGTATAAACACACAGTCATCTAACATACATTCATTTACTCACCTGACTACCAAAGATTTTATTTATATTCTTATGTGACATCTAGAACTAGTTTTCCACATGCTGTCAGTGCTTCTATAGAAGACAAAAGTAAACTTACTGTTTGTGCTCGTCCAGTCCCAGTTTGTTGATAGTTACCAGGTCCGGCACTTTTACTCCCTCTCTCTACCTGTCCAGCCTTATGCAGTACACGTGATTTCCACAGGATTGGTGAACAGAGGTGTGTTATTTCACCAGCGTAATGTGAACCAGCAAACTCGTTGTGTCACGTTTTGATTTAAGCCTGTGCAAATCAAGTTGTCGTTCCAGATGTTATCAAGATATCCTTCAAATGATTGTGGCATTCCTGTGTAGTGCTTGGACAAGTCCTTATATCCCAGTCGAAATGGGTACTACTGCACTGATACAGCTGATTTTGAGCTCAGGCTGCTCTCCCTCTCTCTCTCTCTCTTTCTCTCTCCCTCTCTCCCCCCACCCCTCCCTGGTTCTCTGGGAGGAGATAGTTAAGACAGGTGTTCTATGACATAACTCTCCAGCATGAAACGTCCAGTCAGATGAGTTGGGTGTAAGGTCAAATATCTTTTTAGGTTGAGAGAAGAGTGATTTGTGTTGAAGTGTACACTGTCTTGTTCCTTTAACCCACCTCAGGTGTGATTCCCATACCTGCTCTGTGAAAAGAGGAGCAGCCAATGAATCAATAATGTTACTGGTTTCCTCATTATGCGATGTGTTATTGCTGAGTCACTTCAATTACATTCATTCTGAGCTGATGGTTCATTTTGTACTGTGACATCAAGACATTGGTCACTTTACAGGGAAGGATGTTGAATGTCTAAAGGAGAAAAGGAGGATGAGAGGAGATATAAATTTGGCTCAGGGCTGCTGTCATATCCTTGTCTCTGGCCTGGATCAAGAGCATAATGGCGTGTTGTGCCAGGCAAGCAAAATATGTGATTAGCCACAGGAGGTGACACAAGTAACCTCATGCGCAACATCTCTCCTTGGGAGGACATAGCACCCATTGTCCTTTTTCCACACTCTGACAAATATCTCTAGTACATAATGCTGCAGTGTTCACATGCATAAAGTGACATTACCCAGTAGTCCACAGTCATTTGCCAGTAGATTTTTGAAAATAACCCATCTACTGTCACAGGAGTAGAAGAGGCCCATATCATATCACCCTAACCCACTTGCTATGGAGATCTCAAGCCGGCTTGAGCTAATCTAACACACCAAGGCACATTTTCCAGATGTTCTCACCAGTGGCCAGAAATAAAACTGACAGCTGATTTCCTTGGGGGAAAGAAAAAGTTCCTCTGATTATCCCTTTACTACCCTGTATTTGGTAGTTGGGATACTGATTTACCCAAAGCACATTTGACAATTCATTATAAAGTCATTTGTTAAGACAGTTTGCCAGGAAAGACACAGTGCAGGCTTGCAGGCTGGGCTCCATTTCAAATGTCCATCTCAAATGTCAGTAATTTTAGACACTCAAATCCCAGTGGCTTGAAAAAGGCCATCCTGAGTGATTTGAAAAATTAACCCATTATATATGGTATCGGAAAAAACAGATGGATGTAATTAAATTGCTTGAGTCACTTGAATATTCATTCATTCATTCATTCATCTTCAGTAACTGAAGTAACTGAACAGTGTGAAAAGGAACACACCCTGGGTACACATATACACATACAGTAGCCAATCCACAAACCGGCATGTTTTTGGGACGTTGGGAAAAAAAAACTAGAGCACCCAAAGGAAACACACATGGACATAAGGAGAGCATGCAAAACTTTCCACTGTGTGGAAAATACATAACAGTATAACAGACATTATGATGGGACTACGCATCGATGGTGCAAGAACGATAGAGGCCTCACAATGCTAGGTCTCGAAAGATGACCACACTCTGGGTCTGGATGTTATAAAAAGAGGAATGGTAAAGAGAAGACATCAGAAAGCAAAAGGTAGACTATTCCTATATTCACATTACGGAGGATAGCTTAAAGACCTCAGAAACCTTAAAGACAGCAAAGCACTACAGAGGGTGGTCAGGAATGGTTCAGAGGATCCACCATGTAACGTCCCACACTACTGGATATTTATCATGCACTCTTTCTTTGTAAGACAGCCTGGCACCTAAAAGACCCCAGTTATCCAGCGTATCTACTGTTCTCCATCAGGAAGAAGGTACAGAACTATTAGCACTTGGACCACAGGATTCAGGGACTGTATATACACCTCAGCAACCTCATTAGGAACACTTAAAACCTTTCAAACACCAACACCTATTGTTACAGTACTGCACTATTGGACATATTCCACTTTCTAAACATTGCACAAGCCATTTTCTACATCACACATGCCATTCCACTTTGCCCTTTAGTTTAACAATGAACATCTTCTGATGATACTGTGATAAAAAAAAAAATGTAATGTTATCTCTTGTTGTCTCTTATCTGACGTGAACGTCAGATGAGTGGTGAGTTGTCTTTGTACTGTGAATACATCTGCTTTGTGTGTAGTCTTGAGGAATGATAAGTAAGATCAAGATAAGTAAGATGTTCACATGACAATAAAGAGCTTTAACGTCTGACTTTGATGTTACAATATGTATGAATGCACTGGTGAGAACTCATGCTGAAAAGGAGCATTACGCATTATGTTATGCCAGGAGCTATGATATTCTAGAAGGTGTATGATACCAGGATTTGTATTATTGCACGAATGATGCATGAATGTGACACAAAACCAGAGGAATCTAAGCAAATAGGTCATTATTCCTCTCAGGAGAAATGGTATCAGTCTCTTAGGTTTAGTACAGTTTGGTTGCATAAGTAAGGAATGAAACGTAACTGTTATAGGAAAATAATCAAAGATAGGGTGGTGTGGTGTGATGTAACCTGACATGAAGCAGAGTTACTGTTATCACCTTGAAGTAGCAACACATTTTATTCCTCTTATACCGTTTGCTGATTACAATTTTTTCTTAATTAAAGAACATCATGTCCTACTTTTTAATCAAAGTTACATTTAATGTCTACAAAACAAATTATTTTATGATTATCACTTACATTAGCAGTTATAAACAGTCAAATTTCGACTTTCCCTTGAAGGTAATAAGGCAAAAAAATACAGCTTGTTTCATTTCAAGTCCTATCTCCTGAAGACTTTGTCATGGTGGAAACTGTAAATTTAAAAACAGCTTTACCTCTGCCTGGTACAAAGCACTGACACTGGAGACTCCTTACAAAAATACTAAATAAGCATCTCTTACAGAAAGCTTGACCATACAATGATTATACCTTTTGCTTTGTTTAAAAAAAAAAAAGTTTTTGTATGTGTATGTGGGGCATCCACCATGCAAGAGCCTGTAAATCAGTTACTATGGAAGATAACATATTATAACCAGCACATTACTCTAAATCTTAATCAATCAAGACCAGTCAGATCTGAGAATTCAACAGCACTGTGGTATGAACTTTTTTTAAAAACTAAATTCCTTAAACAGCCTAAACATGCACTTAGACATTGTGGCTTACATTACTTGTATGTAAACGGTACATGGCATACTCCTGTCAGCCAAGAAGAGGAATCTGATGCTACCGTTAGCACAGGCTAATCCTTTCTAATCTTCAGCTTCCCAGTTTCAGTGATCATTTTACACCACGTTTTTTTTTTTTTTTTTTTGCACAATGCACAATTATTAACAGGCATTAACAGGCACACGCTGCATACTATCAGTGAGACTGGATTGATATTATAGCACTTCCATCTCCAAACAAACTTCAGTCTAGAAATAAAGAGTTTGAGGCATTTGATTACCAGGTTTGGTTGTATCAGAACCTGGAACCAAACAAAAATCTGATCCATCCAAGGCCTGGACTGAGAAACTCTATTAATAATGAGAAGAGATTCAAGAGAGAAAGAGAACAGTCATAGGAAAAGGGGGTGGGGGGGAGAGAGAGAAAGAGAGAGAGAGAAATATAGTGCAGGGATGAAAAAACATATATTTGACTAATAGTCCTGGTGCCTGTATCACATTGCACAGAGAGTAAAACCAAACACAATCACACAAGCACAGACCTAAACGCTCTAATCAAGCAATGTCTTAATCTGACATAAATAATGAGACTGCATTATGTTCCTGTTCCATGGGGCAATGCAAAACAGACCACAGCACCACATTTTAATCCAGCATCACAAACCAGATAGATTTCTGTGTCTAGCCTCATGTGACATAGGATTATACATCATGTGACATGAGGGTAAGTCAAGTACATGTTAGTAATCAATAATAAAACACACACACATCATAATATGTATATATACAGTATATTTATATTTATTATATTTTTCAAAAAGGATAAAAAAAATATTTTGAGAAAAATGTTCTGGCTAATGGTCTTTGAGTTCATGTTTGTTTCTTATGTGGTTTTTATATCATGTATATGATTTTCAACAGACTCTCGCAGTTAATAGCGTGAAAATGTCAAATGGTATAATAATCAAGAAACGATATCTTTTTCATGCACTGCATGTGTGAAAACACACATTAGCCACTATTTTATCTAAAATAAATGCCACCAAACTGTGGTTATTTGGTAGTGGTAAAATGGAGGTTATAATTTTGTTTTATAATAATTCTATATTTTTTTAATATTATTCATTTTTTATTCATTTTTGAGTAAAACTTGTGTTTATACCAAATGACTAAAACCAAATACACTTACTGTATTAGGTTAAGTCAAATGTTTTCAATGTTACAATCTACCATCATTTGGTAATTGATTGTAATTATATATAATTCTACCCCAGCGCTTTGGAATGCTTGAACCTGATTGGTCAGAAGGTGTTAATTAATTTTCTGTGACAGCTGCACCAATTGCAAGGCAAATCACAGGTTAATTTTAATGTGCTCTTTCGAATATTTTATTGTTTCTATAGTTACACAGAGACTTGTATGGTGGACTCTCCACATAAATGGATTAAAAAATGTGTAATCATTGATATGGTGACGTTCTCTGGGAGAAGACATGACCAGGGTTAATTTATATCCTGTCCTTGCAAAAAGAAGCAAGCGTTAGTTTTGTTTTTATTCTGCAGGTATTCTTGGCTCCACTATCAAAGTTATTTTATTTTTGTGATGGCAGTTATAACACTTCTAATTATAGAATATAATATAGCTTGATTAATGTTGTCATAGTGGTCATATCGTACAGCTACAGTGTTTTTTTGTAAACACTTCCTGGTGTCACACATCACTTAATGTAAATGATTTGATATATACATATAAAAAAAAATGCCCTTCAAGGAAGAGATGCTTTCAAGTAAATGCATTCAGCTTTCTATAGCAAACAGCTTTTTTTAACGTTTTTATGTTTTATGGTTTTTTTATGATGTTATCGCATGCAGACACAAAAAAAGGGCATTGTGTCATTGATCCAAGTACTACTGATTGTACAGTTAAAGATATGCATTTATTAGAGCCATGCCAGAAAGAAGATTTTATGTGAACCGCATTCAGCCGTGTACTTGTGTTCACATGCGTTTGGGGCGTAAGAGCAAGAGCTGACGTCACCGAGCAAATAGGATGCCGACAAAGATGTTTATTTGTCTGCAGAATATGGAAAATTGTGGGTGAAAGAAGGCTCAGTCTATGAGCGAGGGATGAGTGAAAGGTACAGGAAGAGTGAGAGAGGGAGGTGAATGGGTCTCTGTGATGGGCAGACGAGACAAGAGAGGGAGCCTTGTGGTGTGGTTCCATGTCAGCATGTCAGCATGGTCATGTCTGGCTTGACTGATGTGTGCGTGTGAGTATGAAGGTGTGTGAAGGTACTGAGAATACAATAGAAATTTAAGGACATGCTTATGCAGTATGATGTAGTGTTAAACATTTACATCAGTATCACGTGTATGCTGTGAGCATTTTTGTTTTCCTCTGATGTGTCACAACGTCCTGCTGCAATTAATGGTCATTACGCATCAGAATGAATCGAGGCTGTAGACGGAACTCCTGACTATACTGATAAAGCACTGATGATTAAGAAACGGCAGCATGCCTAGAGGAAAAGCAGAAGACATTCGTTTCGTATTTTTCATATTAAAAAAATCCTGAGGTGGTCACCATGATCTCATGTGTAATATGGAAACCATTAATATTGGCCTTAACTAGATGTGATGGATTCCTCGGCGCAGGGCACAAGAGCGAATGTTTTCCATTAGTTTCTCATTGTATTAAGAGGCGACATGGAGGAGGGATGGAGAGATAGATATAGAAAAACACTACCGATGAAGGCATTGTAAATCTTCTTTTTATTTTTCACATTCTTTTCAAGGACCGCTTTTAAGAAACGAGTAATCAGAAGGTCATCGCTGCCAACGGAGAACTGTCTGAGATTGCATGAGATGGCATGAGCATTTAAATTGCATGGAATTAAGCAATCACTCACGAAAAATAAACTATCTAACAAACAAGAGCTAATGGTGGATATGGTGGGACTGATGCAGTGGGCGCCTTCTTGTAGGCATGATGGGAAAAAGAGTATACAGTTGATTAAATATATATATATATATATATATATATATATATATATATATATATATATATATACATGGAGAGAGAGAGAGCATTCCTTTAGCCTACTGTAATTATTCCCATTAGCTTTTTGGAAGGTTTGAGAACGCAGTAGAGAAAACATGCTGAAGGAAAGACAGAGGAGAAGGCATAGTGCCGAACACTGATTGAGACACTTAAGTGTGCCATGAGAGGTGCTGTACTAGTGACTGGCATTGACTAATATGCATGTGTGTGTGTGTGTGTGTGTGTGTGAGAGAGAGAGTATAGTCAGCCTGGGTGGAGCAGGAAACGTGAAATAGAAAAAAGATTTATATTTGGACATATTGTCATTGGTTCTTCTCGTTGCAAAGTTGCGCACAACTGTTTTTTGTTCCCAGCTACATGCTATGAATGTGAACATGGAATAATTCACAGAAATGAGAGCTGAATATACACAGCAGGCTGTAAAGTACATGCTAGACCTTCACAGTTGCACTCTGACTGAATGGTGGTCTCACTGAATCTCAGACTGGCTACATCCAACTGCGGACCAATCAGATCTAATATTCTAACCAGATACCATGGTGTATCAAATGTATCAGATAAGAAAATTTGCGTCGATTGGTCTACAGCTGGAAGTAGCCAGTTTGCCGAAATTCACAGAGACCTTAATGCAATCAAAGTGCCACATTGCACATTAAGTCACATTAAATAAACATTATTAAGCAGACATGGGGTTACACTAAGTTTACTAAAATATTTTAAAAAGCTTGAGAAATATCACATGTCTGTAAATTAGCCTATAATAGAAGGAATAGTAAGAGGCACCGGAAGATACTTACTGACAGGTCATTAGTCTTTAATGTAATTTCAGTAACAACACAAGGTATTAAATGTCCTTTAGTAACAAAGTTGGATCTAGTTGAACAAAATAAAAGGCTTTTTACGCCAAGGTTAATTGTGTCACTGTACAGATGGATTAAAGCTTTTTCTATTTTATTCCCACAGAAGATAAAAGAGGGGGGGAAAGCGGCTAGTCAACCTTTCTAGGTTTCTGCACATGTAGGGCATTTGTTATGATTTTCACATTTATTTCATCATAAATTTATTCTAACATTATTTCCTCCCATGATTCGTTTATTGTTACACGTGATTTTTTTTTCCACATGATTCATTTATTTTCACGTGTTAATTTTTCACACAAAACTTCTCACAAAACTCAACTCAACTCATTTGCAAGGATCACTTGCAAATGTTCTTGAGCTTAAGGGATGAAAAATAGTTGCTTGGTGGTGTAAAGGATGATCACAAGGACTTGAGGGGGATGGAGGGATGAATTCTGAATTAAATATGGTTCAGTGACCTCCTATACATGTCCATGACAAGAAATAAAAGAGACTGCAAGCGTGAAAACAATGAAATTATAGCATGTCATTAGGAAATTGTTATTAGTTATTAATAAGCATTCTAATGGGGTTGCCCATAGATGTTAAAAATGTATATGTATATAGTTTTGTGTGTACATAGCAACTCCCACAGAAGTTATTCTGTATGTATTTGAATTGGAGCAGATGGAGGCAGAACACTGAAGGTGAGATATGGAAATTATATTGTAACTCTCCTGGTTTTGTAGCTACCTGAGAAGACAGTGAACTGACAGTGTATGTAAAAAAAAAAAACTTTACACATAAAATGCATTTAGTGACAAGAATGGGACTACATTTGAAAGAACTGGCATTGATGGGTGGAGCAAATAACCCTAAGCCTTACCTGCAGCTCAATTTATGACAACACAAATGTTTTCTGACATGTTTTTTCCGCCAGTGATATTCTCCAGTGTAATGGCTGCTGCCAGTACAATAGTACTGCGTTTGTGCGTCTCTGTAAAACATTAGCTGATCTATTCAAAGCACAATGTGGAAGTTGATAAAAATCTGCAGGTTGCCCCTTTGTCATTTGTATCTAGCACTTTGAGACATTATAATGTCAATGTCTTATTTTGCCGTTCTTACCAGTTCCACATGTTCTCATTCGCATGTTCAGCTGCAGGAGAAAGCGAGAACAAGCCATCATCACGGCATGGAGTCGTAAAAATACGGCCACATAAGTTATAAGATTTACAAATGCTGATTCTTTATCAGGTCTTAGCATAAATAGTTCAGCTGGAGGTAAATGCTATGAAACTGCATTATCGGTACATGGAAGTCTATGGAATGGGTCTTTTTTTCTTTTCTGCACCATCTCTAATTCTAAAAATCAGCATTTGACACTTAAACAACATTTTTTTAGGTTTAAATTAATCTTGTACATGCACATGCGACTTCATTTGAATAATATGTGATAAATAAAATCAGAGATCACAGATCCTATTTTTGGTTGTGAAAATAAATGAAAAAATCACATGAAACAGTTGGGGGAAAATCTGTTGAAATGAAATGAATCATGGGGGAAAGATGTGAAAATAAATGAATCATGTGTGGGGGAAAAAAATCACATGTAAATATAAATGAAACAAGGGATCATGGGTAAAAACCACATGTAAAAATAAATAATGCGTAAAAATCACATGAAAATAAATTAACCATGTGGAAAAAAAATATGGGAAATCATGGGTAAAAAAAAATCACATTTGTTCATAAATGAATTATGTGAAGGCAATCACATGAAAATAAATGATTCGAGTAAAATTCATGAGTGGAAAATAAATACACATGCACTACATGTGAAAAATGTGTGAAACATAAAATGCCCGAAGAACTTGACTGTGAATCATTTGATTATTCACACGTGAGCGTCCTGTGCCTTTTCTGGAACAAGGAACAAGGACCAGGTTTGCACAGTAGGCACACGGAGGTAATAAACAGCAGGTAGTAGAGCTAATAAAGCTATATGTGCCTTAGGTGTCCAGTGTGTTAAAATGAGGAAATGTGTGAGAAACCTGAGACAGACACTAACCAGGACCATAAGAAACAGACAGCTGCTGGACATGTTGGCTAAAGCACTTAATGTGAATCCTGAAGGAGGATTGGATTACTGAAGTGTGAGAAAAATGTAGTTTTACTTTGGCATGTGATGTATGTAAGACGAACAGGGTGGGTGGGACAGTATTTATCCCTCAGTTATGCCAAGTTAGCACAGAATCCTGAACAACTGTTGACAACTGAGTAAAGGCTGCAAGTTAGTAGTGTATTCTGATTTACAGAGGGGAAAGGTGTCAGCTGGGGGAAGAAAGCAGGAATATGAGTTATGAAATAGGATGTTTCTGACTCAGGGCAAGGAAAAGCTGTCACACACACACACACACACACACACACAGAGAGAGAGAGAGAGAGAGAGTTATTTGTACCACTGTCCTGTGTATTACTGTGTCTAAATACTTGTGCTTACACCTAAACCAGCTGTTTTTAATGCAGTCCATTTTCTGAAAAACACATTGTATCAGTGCATTGCATTATTGCAGTACCATATTAAATAACTGCCTGCTTTAAACATAGTAAGAAATTAAGTATTTGGACACTTTTATTTATGTAATTTTATACAATTCAAGTGCATATATATCCACTTCACATTTACACATATAATATGCAATCTTTATACCTTTTAACTGTAAATATGAACACAAAGTATGTATTTATAAGCATATGTTTAAAAATCAAAATTGATAGGGAAAAATGTATTCGGATACTATAAATTCTAGATATAAATGCTGCAAAAAAAAAATGTTCACATGCAAAAAGTTCATGAAACCACAACGCATCATCCCTGGACAGGTGCACCATCCAAGATTTCACAATGTGCTCTCAAACTACTGTAATGATAAAGAAGGAAAGACAGAAGCCTATCTGAAAAGAGTTGCAGTACGACCTGAAAGCAGCAGGAACAACAGCTACACAAAGAGCACTGAGCAATAAACTGCACCACAATCATCTCTGTGCCTACACCCCACGCAAAAATCCTCTGCTAAAAAAAGGAAGCACAGAAATGCACATCTAAAGGAATTCAGACAACTGTAACAATTCAGCACGTCATGTTTGAAGACAGAACGCTGGTGCACATGATCCCAAGAACACCATACTCACAGTGAAATACGGAGGTGGGAGCATGATGATATGGGGCTGCTTCTCTGCAAAAGGTACTGGGGCCTTACACGCCATTTAAGGAAATATGAATAGAGCAATGTACCAGGACATATTAGAGGAGAATTTATTCTCATCTGCCAAGAAACTGAATCTGGGGAGAAGATGAACGTTTCAACAAGTCAACAACCCCAAATATACAGCCAAAATAACTCAAGAAGGCCTTGCTTGGCCTAGCCAATCTCCTGATTTGAATCCTACTGAAAATTTATGGTGGATGGTGAAATTGTGAGTCCATCAGGAGGGGCCCTCATAACCTTGGGGAATTGAAGATGATTTGCCAAGAGGAATGGGCCAAAATTGAAACACAATGCTTTAAAAACCTGATTATTTCTTACCATAGACATCTCCAAGCTATAACTGTCAACAACGGTTTTGCAAAAAAATAAAGTGCTAATGTCATTAATTTGTGGCGTCTGAATACTCTATTTGTGCTTATGAAAACATATTTCTCAAGTGTCAAAATATATCACCATCTCAAAAGGTTGTTTTAATATGTAATATTAAAGCTGCAGTTTGTGTAACTCTTATAGTCCTTAAGGAAAATGTCCTTACCGCATCACAGGTTTCACGTTTTTTCATGATCATCACGGTGTCGCAAGACCCCCATAAAAAACATACGTTATTTACGACCACATGTAAACATGTCAAAATGGCAAAATGGCACCCTTTGAAGGTTGCACTTGGAAATGATGGTTTTGATTTATTCTGAATGTGCAGTAGAAGTAAGCCAAGGAACCTGGACTAATATGATTTTCAAAACATTTCACCACTCGCCCAAGGGACTTCATCAGTTCTATTGAGTGGTGGAAAATTCTTCAGCATTTAAATCTGTCTCTAAATTAAGTCTCTCTCTCTCTCTCTCTCTCACTCACACACACACGCACACACACACACACACACAAAACACGGAAGATACAGAGACATAAATGTCTAACAGACCAGACAAGGTAACACATATACTATCTAAACAGAAATGCACATATTACTCCACTGGTGGGAGAAAAAAAAAAACAAAAAGCTACATCTACTTCAGATCTAGACACTACATGCAAGGACAAGGGACATTTGTTTGAGGACAACGGTGTTTTATCCCTCTAGCATCCTATATAAACTCTTTTTAGTGAAATCCTGTGATGAGTTTTAAGATAGAGACAGCTAGAGGTAATATAGCATCAACCCAAGCCAACAGGCATGTCATATCGGTAGCATTCATTTAGCTAACGTTATTATTCTGTCTTTGATACCTCAACAAAGTCCTCACTGTTTCTAGGAAAACAGTGTCCATGATTTGTAAATACTGTAGTCCATAATGGAAGCTTACTTCAGGATAACATACATCTGCTAACATCCTTAACATTAAAGTAAGCAATATACAACCTCTGATTGCTCCTTACTGACTGACTGACTGAAACACAAACATTCACCAGCCACTTTAATAGGAGCACCCATACCGCTGCTCATTCGTGCACTTAACATCCAATCATGTAGCACCAGCACAATGCATAAAATCATGTACAGGTGAAGAACTTAAGTTAATGTTCACATCAAATATCTGAATGGGGAAAAATGTGATCTGTGATTTTAACAGTGACATGGTTGTTGGTGCCAGCTGGTTTGAGTTTCCGAAACTGATGCAAATACCCTGGGCGTTTTATGCATACATGACTATGTCATTTGCACAGAATAGTGTGAAAAACAACCAGTGAGCAGCAGTTCTAGAGGAGGAAATGCCTTGTTGATGAGAGAATTCAGAAGAGAATGGCCAGACTGGTTTGAGCTGATGGGAACTAACTATAGTAAGGATATAGAAAAGATATAGTAACTCACATAACCACTCTTTACAACTGTGTTGAGCAGAATAGCATCTCAGAATGCACAATACGATGATCCTTGAAGCGGATCAGCTACAACAGCACAAGAGCACATTGGTTTCCACTATGTGAGCCACGAAAAGGAATTAGGGGCTTCAGTAGGCACAGGCTCATAGTTGCAGATGCCAAACTAGGACGCTTTAAGGAGGTTTCATAATTATACAAAGAACCCTTGAAGAATCCTTTCCTAAGAGTGTCAATAGTGACCTGACTTCCCACTGATCTTAATTATTTTTAATAAAATATAAGGTATGTAATATCAGTAAAGGAGAAAATCAATAAAATGCTCTCAGTAACTTCATAGCCCAACTAAAATTTCCAGCATATTTATTTTTATTTTCATATATATATTTGGAAAACTAGCATCAGTTTTCAGACCAAATAGTGGTGACCTAAAGCATACAACAGCATTTCTTGTTATTACATATAAGTTGGGATGTAGTGGGCAAGAGCACTTCACATATTAGTACTCTCCTTCTTGTTCTTGGGGGAATCATCACAGCAAACAGTATTTTACCATATGCCAAGAAAACCCTCTCTATTAGGTAACCACTGAAGCCTACAAAAACAGAAGGCAAGCTGGTCTTGTAACAAGGCCTGACCCCAATCTGTTTTTTA
This sequence comes from Pangasius djambal, assembly GCA_022985145.1. Classification (NCBI taxonomy): domain Eukaryota; kingdom Metazoa; phylum Chordata; class Actinopteri; order Siluriformes; family Pangasiidae; genus Pangasius; species Pangasius djambal. The sequence goes on from CM040990.1 coordinate 18,309,134, forward strand.
CTGGAAGAAAGATGGTTCATCTGAGTGCAGAGATGCAGACATGGCTGCAGTTGGACTTGAATTCACACAAATGGTCAGACACAAATGGACTGTATAGCTGCATAGTAGCTCAGAGTTTTTATTAACTGTGCTGTGTATAGTCAGGTGTGAGAGATTCTTTTCAATGGGAAAATGTGTTGGAAAAACATAAGGGGTGAAGATACTTTTGGGAAGTTTGGAAAAAGCCAAGCTATGCCAAGATTCCAAAACAAATCACCATTGTAAATTCAGATGGGTCAAATTACTACAATTTAGCAGAACAAGTTTATCTGCTCTGTAGTATCCGTGGCAGATGCTTATTTCACAGATTATTTTGCAATGCTATTCTGTTTCACCCCTCATAACTGCCGATTCTGCTGAAAAATCCAGCATGGTCTGACCAGCTACCAGCTGGCAAAACACAGGCTGAGCTGGTCAAGCTGGTAGACCATCTTTGCCAACTAGTAAGTGCAGTTAGACGACACAAATATAGTAGCACCGTCCTGTCCATCTGTGAAATTTATGCTTTATATGCTTGTGTCCCGATCTACACTACTTCTTTGGATACTCAGTGATCTACACATTATTTCTCAGAAATAAAGATATCAAACTGTACCTTTCTTTGTCCATGGGGTGGTACAGATTGTGCACCTTTAGTACGTGTCTTGGGGGTAGGGTGGTGCAGCAGGTATCGTTGCCTCCTCACAGCTCCCGGGCCCTGGGTTAGATCCTGAGCTCAGGTTACTCTCTGTGAGGAGTTTCTGCACATGATGGACTCCGGATTCGCTGCAACTCTGAGCATAAAACTGAATATGAATTGAGTACACTGAGTGAGTATGCGTCTTTCACCTTTAAGGTACATAATCTCAAGGACTACTGATGTACCTTTAAAGCCTTAATCTAAAAGCCAATTAAAGGTATGCCACATGCACTTTCCCAAATAAAATATACATACTAAAGGTGCAAAAGATCTCAAACATTTACTGATGAATTTAGTCAAACAATAAAGAACCTGGAAAATAACTTACCAGCTGGCAAGGCTGATCTACCAGCTTGGCCAGATTGGCCTGTGTTTTGGCAGCTGGTTGCTAGTCAGATCAAGCTGGAACTGCCTGCCTCACACAAACCTTAGACATGGAGAGTCACACCCTCAGGCGCCTGGTAGGCATCTGAGTCAACCTGTCCACCCTGAAGGGTGTGCCCTAGACAGCCCCCACTTCAAAACAAGGTGTTCTAATTGGCTTACATCCTAGAAGAAGGTGACGGTTTTCTTTCAATTCTAGGTTTGAGAGGGTTGAAACTGTTTTTCAAGACCCTGCTTTTTCACGCGTTAATGGTGCCAGATGCAGTACAACTACAGGACCGGCTCACATCAGTGGATCTGCACCATGTTTATTTTCATGTCCCAATCACCCCAGAAGACAAATTCTTTTTAATGTTTGTTTTCCGGGGATAGGTATTCCAATTCCAATTCCTAACCTTCATTCTCTCCCTGGACATGCGTGTTTGGAGATGTATGCAAGTGGCCTATTCTCCCCTGATAGCCATGACCCCAAGATGGACAACTGGCTTCTATGTACCCCATCAGGGAGAAGGACACTAGTCAGCTACATTACAGGCTCATGGGGATGTCAGAAAAGACATCCCTAACATCAAAACATGCCAGACAATTTACTGTTTCTACAATTTGACTGATTTCCTAACTGGTGCAGCTTGCTTGAGGAGTGGTCAGTAAGCTGGTTAGACAAATATGGAGACATGATTGGACTGGTCAAAGTAGGGGCAGGCTGCAGCGTTTTAGGCTCGTTGGATGTTAATGTATACATGGTCCAAATGCAGCACACTGCAGCACCATGGATAATATCTCTCTGGTAAGTCATAGGCTTATTATGACCTTTCTGAAAGGGGCAAGGCACCTCTATTTGCCATGATTTGCTTGATTTGCATGTAAAGAAGCTACTGAATTGATTCATGCAAAGTCATCCTTACACTACAGTGGTTACAATTGGTCATTGCGGGGTAACATTGTGGGACAGTGGGCAGTGTTGCCTGCTCCTCGGTTCGATCCTGAGCTCAGGTTACTGTCTCTACAGAGTTTCTGTGCATGTTTTCCCCATGTCCTTGTGGGTTTCCCTCAGGTTATCTGGTTTCTTCCCACCTCCACAAAATCATGTTAGGTGGACTGCCTATTCTAAATTGCCCCAGGGTGTGAATAAATGTGTGAGTGTGTGTGTGCGCATGGTGTCCTGTGATGGACTGGTGTCCCACCCGCAGTGTGTTCCCACCTCACCCCCTGTGTTCCAGAGCTGGACTCTGCATCCACCACCACCCTGACCAGGATAAAGTGGTTACTGATGATTGAATGAATGAATGAATGAATGAATGAATGAATGAATGATCATGTTTTCACACAGCAGTGAAATAAAACATAGTAGTTTGTAAGCAGTCTAAATCTTAATAAATAAATAAATAACTCCAAGAAATAATGGAAAAAAGGTACATTATAGCATATCTAGTCAGTCTTTTGCAGCAAGTTTAGACAGGGAATTAAAATTTTCCTCTGAAGAGTATTTGGACAAACGCAGTATGAGTCATGCTTGTAGTTTGGAGTTCAGGGCTGAAAGGACCAGGCTAATCACTCATGAATCACAGTAACCAAACCCTGAAGAAAGATAGAGAGTTAGTGAGGATGTAGCCCTAAAATGGTGGCCAATAATCACGGGGGAAATGAATGACCTTTCAGTCCATAAACACTGAGTAAAATGAACTGAGGACGGATCGAGTTCTACTGCTCTAGTGATGTGTCTTCAGTATTGCTTCCATGGCTTGCTGTTATATGGCCCTAAAACAACAGGGGGACCAGTTAGTGATAACACTTGAGATTAGGTGTAAAACAAATCCAGCTGTGTGCGAATCTGTTAGAGTGTGATGAAGCAGACCTCTGGGCATATTTTTATCTGCTTTAAGACCTTTGATATATGGTCTTTACCATAGAGGTTTACAGACTTGTGACACACACATGCATTATTTATAGATATTAATTCGGTAAGGTTGCGACTGTGTAGATGAGTTCTTTCTGCTTCCTAACTTACTGCTACTGTTGCAAGTAATACAATGCTAGCAGTGTCATGCCAAGTTCTTCATTCCGGTTCTATATCACTCTTAAAAATGTTCACCCTGTGTTCTTTTGGAGAATGTGGAGTTGACTGTAGCTCTTGCGGTGTTGATTGATAAATACTGAGTATTGAACCACTGCCATTTTCATTTTACCCTGCAGCAGTGCATTTGCATGGATGGAGTTCCGACTCAGACAATGAGAGATTAGCATGTCATTGGGAGACACAGTGGGCTGCACAAATAATCACAACCCTCGATTTTGGGCAAGTTGTAATGTTACAACCTGGAACTGAAATGGATTTAATGGGGATTATCTGTATTAAATAACATAAAATTGAAGTGGGGGGGAGGGATTAACTTTAAAAAAGTGTGATTGCATAAGTATTTATCAAGTATTGTTGCCTAAAATTCAGTTCCAGGTTGTAACACTACAAACACTACCAAAGGTGGTGAATTCTTATGCAAGCCACTGTATCTCTGTAGTCCTAATCCTAATCCTCTAGTTGAATGATTAAGCTTGTTGTACTTTAGGTCTTAAAGTGTGATGTAACATGGAAATGGACTGTAAACAAGAGCAATCAAACTTGGAAATGGGACCTAATCATGGAACAAAAGATCAATGTGTGTAAGCCAACGATTCGCCTCTCAGTGACATGCAAGTTCCAGGAAATGAAAGCCAAAACACTCATGCATGCCTCCTAGCAGTCTGCATACTCTTTACTAACCTGGCCTTGCCAGTACTCCACTAAAGTTTTCTCCATTTTTCACTTTCCCCACCTTGCTGTACCCCTGACCTATAAATCCAAACTGTTCCAAAACATTTAGGATGTAAACTCTGAATGTCAGCTGTACTAAGAACATTCCATGTTTTCCGCTGTAGTAGTGCTTGGATTGCTAATACTAACTTTGCTAATGATTACTAAAATCCTTCAAAGTGTGTGAGAAAAACATTTTTTACTACCATAATAAATATTCTAAAAATAAAAATATAGAACTTTGACTTCCCAATAGAGAAAGCTCAGCAGTTCTAAAAAGGTCTATAGTAACTTCCTTGTTTTCCTCCGAGAGGTTCACCACCATTAATTTGTTTCAGTGTTAGGCCATGGTAGCAGTTAATTGCAGTAATTATGTTATGGAGTTTCACTTTGTTAAACTTGGCCGGCTTATGTGGAGTCATGCCATCCATAACTCTCGAGAACAGCACTGCATTCATCAGACTCTCAATGGTCGCCCCCTGGTGAGTCGTTCGGAAACAAACACTTCAGTCTTCTTGTTATGGTTTGTCATAAGCTGAAAATTGTCAGCAATTTAGCTCCTCTTTTGCAGCACATCCTCAACCTTTTAATCCTTGTTCTTTGAGCTAAAACTGAATTTTAAACCCTACTGGCACCCTAGCTCAAATTAGATAACAACATGTGGCCATGAGGTACTAAACCACATTAACCTTCAAATAAGCACTGAATAGCAGGAAAGTTGGCAGCGACACAAGTAAAATGTTGTAAATGGAAGTACGTTTGGCGGGTGTCACCCGCCTCATAGAGAGGTAATTCTCAAGAGCAATTTAAGCAAGCACAGAAAATGTCTGCTAGAATTTGTCCTGTAATTTAACTTTACCCCATGTGGTCTATCCATGTGTTAACAACTTGACAGCTACTTGTGATGTTCACAGCTTATAAAGCACAGGCAAAATTAGGAATAAGGAAGTTTATAAACCACTTTATTGACATAAAATGTCAGTGCCGATACATGTTAAACCATACAATTCTTTTTTTTTTTTCCAGAATACACCAATGTAACAATGGAAATGCAATAGGATTTAAAGAAACAAACAAGATACCGGTTTACAGATAAATATTGTAGATAAGGTATGCATGTGAAAGAAATTGAACCGTGTTAAAATTGTAAGCATACGATTAAACTTATGAACACTATTGTATTGAGACAAAGGAAAAGGTCACTTAGAAATTTTGAGAATTCAGTAAGGTTCCATATTTACATCCTGGGAACTTTAAAATATTAAGTTTCTTGGATAACTTATTATTTCCCTGAATATGAAATGATTTTTAGAAAATACTGAACATAAATTAAGAAAAGTTTAATAAGCACCTTTAGCAAATAATTTGGCCTACTTTTGTCTATAGTTGGGACAGAACAATGGATTTCATGAATGATTAAATAAACCACTCCAAAATGACTACATGGCTGCATGAAACATATTCTTGCAACTCAAGGCCGTTTAACCATGGAATGCTTTTTGACATTATAAACCATAATGTTGCACAATACCGCCACGTAAATATCATATTAACACATAATATAACCGTTATGTTGCATGACACGCATGTAGCCCTAGATGGACACCAAATGAATCCGAACAAACTTCCAAGTCTTCCAATACAAGCTGTAAACACCATAAATACAGTATATCTTGATCCTCTGTCCATATCTTGGAGTGCTGATGTTCGAGAATCTGTGGAGAACATGATTTGTTAAAAAGAAATTGAAAACTGATTTAATCAATGGTATATGCTGCAAAGGGTTAATCACTGATGATTAAACTTCGAAACAGCTCGTCCACATTACAAAACGATTCATCATTGTAGACACAGAGTTATTACACACTGCTCCATTACCATTTATGGCTGTTGCGGTGTTTAGTTATAGCATTATAGCTCTGCAGTGAGGGGTCCACTGCTCTTGATGTTCCTCATGACGGACTGTACCACTTCCGATGTCGTGCCCTGCCCCCCTATGTCTGCTGTATGCCACTACAACACAACAGGCAACATGAAAAAAACTTAACATTCTGTTAATACCATTCCATTTCTCAAATTCATATGTGTAATATGTACACTCTCCAGCAACTTCATGCAATTATCCTCATCCATGCAATTATCCAATCAGCAGTGCATAAAATCATGCAGACACAAGTCAAGAGCTTCAGTTCATTTTCACCTCAAATTGGACAGCAAACAAGTTTGGAAAAATACCAGGCAACATTTATCCAATCTTTAATTGTCCAGTTTCAATAAGCCTGTGCCCACTGTAGCTTCAGATTCCTGTTCTCGGCTGACACGGAGATGCTTTTCTACTCACCATGGTTGTAAAGAGTGGTTATTTGAGTTCTTGTCAGCTCAAACCAGTCTGGCCAGTCTTCTCTAACCTGCCTCATCAACAAAGCGTTTCTCCAATAGAACTGCCGCTCGCTGGACGTTTTTTTTCCGTTCCATTCTGTGTAAACTCGAGAGACTGTTGTGTGTAAACATCCCAGGAGATCAGCAGCTTCTGAAATACTCAAACCCAACCAAGCTACTCTCAAAATCACTGAGATCACATCTTCCCCCCCTATTCTGATGTTTGATATAAAAATTAGCTGAAGCTCTTGGCCTGTATCTGCATGATTTTCTGCACTGCACTGCATGATTGGCCAAGTGGATAATTGCATGAATGATCAGGGAGCAAGTGGCTGGTGAGTGTATTTAGATATGGATACATTTATATAGTGCCCTTGAGTAAGGTTCTTAACCCTCAACTGCTCAGCTTAATGCTTGTTTTGGGTTCTGTCTCATTTGTAAGTCACTTTGGATAAAAGTCAATAAATGGACATGCACAATCAGTGAGATTTGAATGTGACCAAAAAGGGTAGCCAATTTCTAAACAAACAAAGGTTTGTGTTCTTTTTAAAATGAAACTTAAAATACTGTCAAAACACAAGTACACAACATATAATAATTTCCTTATGGTCCATTAAAACTTTAATTCCTAACCCAGAGAACTTAGATTCTAGTAGAAGTAGTTATTTATTTTAATCACATACACATTTTGTAAAAAGAATGAAACTCAGCCACTTCGTATTAATAACTTGAAAGAAAGTAATAAAAAAAAAAATTAAGACGAGTTCGTGTGTGTCTGTAGGAGCGAGTGTTCTGCATTGCTTTTCATCATTTAGTCTTCATTTTGTCAGTTCTCTGTGAGCTTAGCTTCTTATGAAGCTTCGTAGGCATCACTAAATGTACATGTGCCATGGACACACCTGGTAATTTACATGGGATTTATAATATAATTAATAAGACTGCTATCATTTATAATTACATGAATAAGAATTTGCTCACCATTGTGCTGCAATTGTGAACACACTTGAGTTGGTACTGTATAAGCGATTTACTTTAAAGGAGAACATCCTTGATCGTAATCTCCGGCTTATCAGATAATGAGCGAGTTGAGCTTTTGCAGCATAACAATAACGAATTCCGGCTTGAAAGATATGGTTGCAGGGAGTGCTGCACATGGGCAGGTACCAGTGATTTTCTTTAGCAAAGTGCCATTGTTATGCATATAAGCCTGTCACGCTTACAACAACAGTAAATATCCAAAAATTCCGCCTGAAACATGTTATACAAGTCCAGCAGGGTTACAGATTAAGGAAACAAACCAGTGCTAGGGGATGTATCATCATCGGCCTCTGTTTCCTAAGAATAGGAACTCATGGGACAGCTGCGGAATGAGTTGTCCTTACCTGAGTCTCGTTCATAGTGGTGAAAATAGCATTACGGATCATGCTGGCATACTCGTGAAGTCTGAAGAGGAAAAGTGAAGACTAGATTACACAGATTAACATCACTTATATTTTTTTTAGTAAGTGCTTTTATGCATAATTACACATTAGCTAGACTACAGCTTAAGTGGAAGAGTTGAGAGGTAAGGGCCCAAAAATCATTTTCTGGTAGTTCAAGGGCCAGAAGCAACAAGTCCAAGTGCAGTCTAAACAAGTCATTTCTTGTGTGGAAAAACAGCCACAGACAGCATGGTTAAATTCAAAATTAGACTTGATGTGTAGCTATGTCTATGCAATCACCCCATAATGTTATAAAATGATTTAATATTTCAAAAAAGTAAATAAATAAACAAATCAATAAGTAGTAGCCACACAGTTATGATTCAGGCCCCAAAATGTCTGGATCCAGCTGGGCCACTGATTACAGGTGCTAAGAGAAATGACTAACGTCTCAAACAGAACATTATGTCAAACCATCATGTGTGGCGACAGCTGAAAATAACAGACAGGGAGGGTCAGTGTGACCGACACCCCACTTTACTGAACTTACTTGAGGTGATCCAGCATGAGACAGCTGGCCAGGAGCATTGCAGTGGGGTTGGCAATGTTCCGGCCAGCGATGCTCTTCCCTGTGTTCCTAGTGGCCTGTCAGAACAATAAATCCACAGATCAACCCAATATAATCAGCATAAAATGAATGATCAACAATATCAGTCAAACGTATGTACTGAATGTTTATGTTGCACATTTTTAAAAAAAAAAAAAAACAACTAATTTATGCTTTTCATTAAAATCGATTTAACCTTTGTCCTTGTTTCAAATACACCATCTTCTCGGCTAACGTGTACTCACTGTTTCAAAAACAGCATAATCATTCCCGTAGTTGGCTCCAGGGACCAGCCCGGGTCCGCCCACTAGCCCGGCACACACGTTGCTGACCACGTTACCATACAGATTAGGCATCACCATGACATCAAACTGGTGGGGCTTGGAAACAAGCTGGGACAAAATACAATGCGCAAAAAAAACACCACAAAATGAGAAGGCAACAACAATGAGGCCTTTTTTAAAGGGTAAGATAGAATAATAGGGTAAGTTAGTATTATATTAGTATAAATATGTATTATTTATCTATGCCACATGGCTTGAAAACATAGACAGGGCATACAGAACTATGAATTTTTTAGAATTATGACCTAAGCTCACCTGCATAGTGGTGTTGTCTACAATCATGCTGTCGAAGGCAATGTCAGGGTATCCAGCGGCCACCTCCTTACAGCACTGGAGAAAGAGGCCATCACCTAGTTTCCTGTTGAGACAAAGAGAATGGGAAAGACAGGCAAACAGCGAGGGAGAAAGACAGAGCAATAGAGAGAGAGAGAGAGACACATACAGAGTGAGGGAAAGAGACAGACAGGCAAACAGCGAGGGAGAAAGACAGAGCGAGAGAGAGAGAGAGAGAGAGAGAGAGAGAGAGAGAGAGACACACACAGAGTGAGGGAAAGAGACAGACAGGCAGAGAGAAAGAGACAGACAGGCAAACAGCGAGGGAGAAAGACAGAGCGAGAGAAAGAGAGAGAGAGAGAGAGAGAGAGACACAGAGTGAGGGAAAGAGACAGACAGGCAGAGAGAAAGAGACAGACAGGCGGAAAAACACTGATTCAGTAATCTGCTTATGGCTCATGTGGCAATGTAGCTATATATCCATTTATCCAAGACTAACTACGTAATGACTGACAGCTGGACACTCAAAGCAACAGGAAGATTTGTGCAGTTACAACTTACAAGATTATCATCAACTCAAAGCTCCACAAGTGCCAGGAAAGCACTTATACTTACAAGTGTTGTTCAGGATCGAATTCAGTTTGTTTATATAAATCATCTGCAGTTTCTCAAGTACTGTATACCATTTATGTGCGAATTAAACCTCAAAACGGAGACAGATCTTTTGTTGGTTTATTATAACTGCTGCGACAGAAGCGAAAATTCAATTCGGTGAGCAAGCTAGAGGTGAGCGTGCCAAGGATAAAGCTCCGGTCAAATTTTGAATGCTCCATCCTCACTGTGTTCCCACCAATGATGCACATACGAGCGGAAGCTGTAACAGGGATTCAAAAGTGAAGCCAAACTGTCTCGCACAATAGGCCTCATTTAGCAAGCTGGATATGAACGGATTTATGTGCAATTTGTTCATATGATCATTCACCCCAAATATTTCTCATTCACGAAAGGCCTGTCAATACGGAAAAACGTTCATATCTTACTCCTGTGTACACTTACACATAAGAAGATTACCTCATGTAAACCTCGACTGATCTGGTTCGAATCTTATAACCTGCAATGAGTTATCGCATTTTTATATATGGATTACACGGTCAAGTTCAGATCGCTTGTTTATTTCATATACACACAAATTAAATATTTTTTAGACCTGTCATTACATATAGACCTAAATAGCACTAAGGAAACATTACATTCTTCCTTGGATATTTAAAGACTAGTATTTATTTTTTTAAATAAGTCGGTTCCGTTTGCCACAACATAAAAAGCTTCTCTCTGGTAGTAACTAGTAATCTTTACTGATTAGTTTTTGTGTCAAACCTTTTTCTTTTGACCTCACATATTCCATCGGATGGGCGACTTGACGGAATTCACGTCTGTAACTTCTCTCCATATTTTGGCCTTTTCAGGTGCTGTGACTCTGCTAGATACGCTGCTAAATAATATATTTTTATTATTTAAAAAGTACTTCAACTTCTGCTTCGGAGAATTTGTTCCTTTTTTGGCCAGGTTGTGCTTTCAGCTCTGTGAACATGGACTTTTTTTTTTTTTTTTTTTTTTTTAAATAGAGTTTTGTAGGCATCACCAAAGGCAAATCAGCTGTGGCAGGTATGTGCCGGTAATTTACCGCTGATTGCCATTTATCAATATACACAAGAGAATACGAAAAAAAAAAATCAGTGTTTATGAAACTTTTGCAAAACCCGTGTAAGTTTTTGTTTAGTTTGGCTTACACAAACATTTACACACAACCTTTACTAAAGGACTGATGAATGAGGCCCAATGGGAGTCAGTGGAGCCCTGTTATCCTCTCATATGGCTTCTACTGGTTGTGACAAATAGTAACACATGGCAGCGTTAATTCTTAACATCCTTCAACCAAGACATGACATTGACTATACGTTCTCTAGACTCCAGTACTAACAAATTAAACCCAGTTTTTAGTAGGAGGCTCAGGCTTCTGGACTTTTTGTGGTAGAATACACTTCAAAGTGATAATAAGTAATAGTTGAATCTCAAGGAAGGAGTGAATTAAACTGTTTCAGACTGGCATAAAAGGTCAAACCAGCATATTAAACTGTAGCGAGGATATGCTGGCACATGATACGTTTTTATTGAACATGCGTAACAACTCACATGATGTTAGCCTTGTGCACAGCTGTGACCCTGCGTCGCCCTTTCTCTCTGGCCAACTTGAAGGCGTACTCAGCAATACGCAGAGAGTTGTTCCGTGTGATGATCTTTAGGGATTCCACCACACCAGGTACACTCTAACACACACACACACACACACACACACACACACACACACAGAGAGACGACCAGACGCTTTGATCACCTTTATAATGTGGACTAATTGTAGTGACAGGAAGGTGACACAATGAAGAAGCCTGGCTTGTGAACAGGAAGGGAATAGAACTGCAATTAAGACCAGTTGAGCAGTGTTATTAAAAGAAAAAGCATAAGAAAGAAAGTGAGGGCACTGATGAATGGAGGGATAGCTCGTGTTTACCTCATGCTCCAGGCTGCTATATTCGCCCTCAGTGTTCTCTCTAATGATGATGATGTCAATGTTCTTGTGGCGGGTCTGAACCCCCGGCAAGGACTGGCAGTGCATCACATTAGCATACAGGTCCAGACTTGTGCTGAGAGACATAGAGAAGGATGAATAAAAAAAAATGTAAAAAAGAGAAAGAAATAGAGAGAGAGATTATAAGAGAGAGATTAAAAATGGACAGCCGTGGAAGAGATCCAAATACCAAGTTAAAACATGCTGTTGCTAACAACGAAATCTGACAGTCTACTGCAGAGGGGGAAGAAAAAAATCTCACGTCCTTTTAGAAATTATATCAATAGTCGATTACAGAAATACAGAAGACTTACCGGAGAAGATTGTTCCTTGACTTGTGTGACGGAGGCAGTGTGTGATTTGTCTCAATGTTACCTACAAAAAAAGGAACGTGTCAAAGCACAAAACCTGCACAAAAAAAACCTAGGTTCATGGCATGATTAAAACTTCGTATTAAATATTAACTAGATTATTTACTTTCACAAATATTCAGAAGTGTAATACGGCGCCGTGATGGATTTGTAAACATGGCGGTGCCATTTCATCAACTCCATTAATGTTATCTTTTAGATAATGGAAATTTGAGCATTATTGCGTTTCATTAAGGCTGTGAAAGATGACAGTTTTGATAATCAATTAATCTTTTTTTTTCTTCAATTAATCAATTAGTTGGGTTGTTTTAAAAATGTACTAAACACCAATATTTAGTTTTAAAAAAAAAAAAAGCTCTCTTTTTATCATTCAATCAACTAATACTACTACAGAACTCATACGCAGACTTAATTAAATAAGAGGTGTTTGCGTCAGGCGAATCGTTTTCAGCGTGTGGAATCGACTCCAAAGCTTTGCGGCTGACTCTTAATTTTCTTAACTTTCAGTGAATCGACTCTTTTGGGATCGACTCCCAGAACCACTGACGTGAACCCAAAGCAGGATGGCAATCTGATACACAACATATATTAAAAATATTAAGGAAATGAAGTGATGTAGTATTTAGAAACAATAACGAGTTGAGCATTTTTTAAACTATTTATAATCTAACTGATTCAAACTGCTTTGCTACTTGTGATGTAAAGTGACAGTGTTAGTTGCTGCATCCCTATACGTCATTATTATCATGATTGCATTATCCACTTCATTGTTATAAAGCCTTATAATACAGTATCATTACATTTCTACATGAACCATGAACCTGGTCTAATTTATTACACTGGACACAGGTATGTCGATTCTTGCACTACAAATTTGAAAAATCTTTTACTTCTCACAAGAAGGTTTAAAATAAACAATGGCAGAGCGCTAACCCTTAAGAGCAACTCCATTACGGCGTATAGCTGTGATGGCGTTGTTGATGTCGTCCTCGTTAGTTAGGGAAGAGTTGACATTGACCACCTCAAAGTCCACAGGAACGCAGCTGAACCTGCAACGCAGTAATAAAACACTTTCAGCCTGTATATAACAGTCAGCTCCAGAAATAGTGGCTAGAAATTAATTTAAAAAAAAAAATTTTTTAAAAAGTCTTTGTGACTGAATACTGAAAATATGAGAGCGAACCTTTACTTGAATATAATTTATTCTAAGAAAATAAAACCCTTATTAAATATTCTGTATTAAATTAATATTAACATTCTGTATAAATATTTTTTTTTTTTTAAGCAAAACCATACTATGGAAACTAGATCAGTCTGTTTGTAGATAGAAAGCTAAACTAAACTAGGAAAAGTGTTGTCAATATTAAAAATAAATAAATAAAATGATAGGGAACATTTAATGTAGTGTGGTTGGAGAAAAATACTGACATTGCCATTTATTCCTGTTTGTTTCTACGCTGAAGTCACACACAGTCAAGTCAGAGCTTTCAGAAAAGTTCATTGTAGATGTGAACACTTTTTTATTTACACTATAGTGACAGAGAAAGCGTTCTCGAGACTGACCTGAAGAGCTCTCGCACGTGGTTAAGCAGCTCTGGGCCGATCCCGTCTCCTGGGATCAGTGTGACCGTGTGTCTGCCTCCATATCTTGCAGGGGGAGGCTGAGAACATCAACACATTGCTCAGACATGTGTCATGCTGTGGTACTTGCAAGTGTTCATATTCTTGAAACGAAGTGCATGATACTTACAATGCTTTTTCCCTTAGGGGTGAAACCCGAAGAGAGGAGAAAAGAGGAGGTTAGACACACCGAGAGACAGTATTACAAACAGACAATGGGATGCATGATACAAGAACAGGTTAAACATTTCTTTGTGGTCAAATGGGATCAGTGCATGTCTAGAATGGTTCTAGTTACTAAGATTATTCAGTGCTGTCTTGAAGGGATGTGACTTTGTCTTAGCAACTCCTGACTGGGTTTAGGTTTTAATGTTTTGTTTTGTTTTTTTAGATTTTCAGAGAAGAGCGATGCAGCAGTGCTTTAGTGTCTAGCTCTCTCTAGTCTTCATCTGTACACTCAAATAAATCAACCAACAAATTAGCACCGAAATCACTGACACATCACATATATTTCAGTATCAACATATCTAATGTGGTTCAGGGTGGAGTCTTCCTTTAACAGCCAAACTGTAATCTTCGTCAGCCAACAAAATCTATACCCACTGTGTATGAAGATTTCTCCCTTTGGTTGGAAAGTGCTGTTCCAAATACCTAAGGAGAAAACAGTAAGATACACAGTTATTACAGCCAGCACGATTACTATAGTGTCAGTACTTTTGGTCATTTTAGAGGATGGAATGTGGCACGTCTTTGAGCTCCCTGTTTAAACTTGTGTGCACATATTCCTTTCTTTCCCACCAGTTTTCCGACAAATCCCACCTCCGGCGCTCTAATTGGCTGTAGTGTCCCATGTGCTGTGCTCTGATTGGTCAGTTGCTTATACAGACAAGCGACGAGCCAATCCTAACGCAAAGGTGGGATTTCTCTGAAGGAATTCAGGTATCAGCTAGTTTGCATGGCTAATGTTCTAACTCACGTAAGCACAAGTGTTTTCTGTTATTTCTACAAGAATATCTGAACTTATTCTCTGTTTTTTATAGGGATTTATACGTTTTGTTTCAGGATTTCTATACTAAACATGCTAGTTTTCTTATACGTCTAGGTCATTTACAAGCTAGCCGCACCTTTTGGCAAATTGCCATGCGGTAAATTGATTTTTTATAAATACAGTAATATGGAAATTATAAATTCACTTTGTCCAATAAATGTATAACTAGAAATAATAACTAATATCTTACTTTAACCGTATTTCCCAGCCGTACTGGCTTTAGAGCTTTGGAGAGAGACAGCGCTGCTCTGGAGGTCGCCATCTTAGATTTCCGGGTACCAAAGCCAGGTTGAATCCCAAATGCCTGCATGCTCCCTATATAAGTGCACTACATAGGCTTTACAGTACTTGGTTTTTACACCAAATATAGTGCTCTATATTTTTAATAAGGAGCCGTTTTGGATTTAGCCAACTTTGTTGGCTTGTTTCTGAATTTACTGGGACACTGATTGATTTTAGTTTTTAGTTATTTATTCTTTGAACATTTTTACAAAAATATTTTTCAAACTGATTGTGTTCATTTACATGCTATATTAAAAACTAAAAATTAAATTAAATGTAAAATGTAACAATATATTGTTAGATATATAGTTGGCCATATACTAAAAATATATAGCCATATATAGAGAAAATTATTTGATTTTTTTTTTTTTTGTTGAAAACTTCTTCACATGGTCCAGCTAACAAACAAGATACTTATATTTTGAATTCATAATTAAATACATACATAGTTTAAATGTGTTTGGGAAAATCTTTGGAAACTAAATATATACTTTTTAAAGTAATTCATGAAAATAGCAATCATAGAATTCATTTTTATATGTGAGAGGTCTATACAAAGAGTAGCCTGTGTACACATGTACAAAACCCATCAATGTTATGAGACATTATGTTTCCTAGTAACATGTGGTGCATGCATATCTGACAGAGAATTATAGGCCTACACTCAGTTGACCATTTTATCAGGTCCACGTCTCATCACAGTAGTGATATGGACATGCTAGTGACATGTTAGGGTACATGTTAGTGGCATGGGGGCAGTCGGGGCAGGGATTGTAGGTGGGGGGAGTGAATTGTGAATAGTGACTTGTTAGGGTGTGGTATGGGTGTATCAGGTGTCAGTCACTGCTGATCTGAGAAACAATCCACCACAACAAAATACCTAGTGATGGCTGGTGGTTATATGAGCTGGGTGGTGGTTATATGGGAGGCTAAAATCTAATATCTATTCTAAAACCTACCAATAGCTCAATAATGAAACTATTAGGATTGTGCAATGCATTATATGACAAGGTCTCATCGATGTGGGGCAAACTATAACACACACACACACAGACAGTTAAAGACAAATAGGCAGTCATAATTTCTTCATCATCTCCTCCAAATACCAAACATGCCCAACAGAAAGTCCAGTCTTATACACAAAGGGCTGGTGTGCATGCAGGGTTTCATTCCAACCAAGCAGAAGCCACACCTGAGTCTACTGAAAGCCAGAATCAACCGATTAAAAAGAATGAGGTGGAATGAGGTGTGGCTTGATTGGAATGAAAACCTGCACCCACACCAGCCCTTTGTGAATAAGACCGGACATCCCTGATCTAAGCCTAAAAATAAACACATTTAAAGGTGTTATTATATAACAAAGAAGAGCGTATAATCAAGTTTATGGGAGGAGTGTCAGTGCTTTGCAACAGTAACAGTCAATACGTTTCCTGAAGTTAGTTCCTGTCTCGCAGATGTTCCATAACCTTAAATGTAACTATGAACAGTTAAAAAAAAAAAAATACAATGTTCATTAATAAATTCAAACTTGTATTCTTTAGCAATTCACTGTGGTTTAAGAGGATGTACAAACTCTACATAAATACTCACTTTTAATGTTTGTTTAGCCTATTTTGTCATTTGTTTATCTATCTATCTATCGATCTATCTATCCAGTCTGGGTTAGAAGGAAATCAGCCCCAGCCTCAGTTCTTCATCCCATTGTGTGTGTGTACAGTCACTACTAACTTTATCTATGAAGTACAACTGCAGTATACTATATATAAAGTATATACTGCATATGAACAGAGAGAGAGAGATATTTTGCGCCACAAGTATGTACTTCTTCTTCACAAAAGAGTTAGTGCACAGTATAAGTAGGTGAATTGAGATGCAGCGTCTTAGAGAATGACCTGCAGGTATTCATGGGGCAGGTGCTGGAGATTGTCACGTGGTCTGTGACGTATTCCTCTTGCAGCACATCCAGGAAATAAAGACGCTCTTGCGCTGGTGTGGTGTAATATTTGCTTATCTTTGTTTGCTTTAGGATCAGCTGCTTTATCCCGAACATTCTGCGCTGATTCGAGGATCAGTGGATGGGAAGTGCTCAGTGGATGAGGCGTTTATGAGCAGTGCGGGATTAGGAGATGTTTTGATCATGTGCGCTGTAGAGCGGGTTCGCGGCACAGGATTCAGTCACGCGCGCACTTTACTCTGTCACCGCTGCTTTCTGGAAACTTCCTGACTGAAACAAAACAACGAAGTCACTCAAGACATCAACGGTAATTCAACTTCTCTTGTCATTCGCAGCCAGTGACCTGTAGCTGATGCTAGATCGGTTAGCTAGCAACGAAATTAGCCAACTAGGTAGCGTTAGCAACGCAGACACAGTCAGATTTGCTTGTGTACAAATCATATCATCCCGGAAGTCGCACGTGTGTATGGTATGTTGATCGCAGCAGGTGTGTTTGTCAGTGGTGTCTCTAGAGGCGGGGTGTAGGTTTAAATCCTCAGCAGTGACTTGTGACTTGTGTCTTTAAAATCCTGTGTTGTTCTCTTGCTTGCATTTCAGTGCTGGAAATACATCCTGTCCTGCTCTAATCTAGGAAATGATGCTCTCTTTCCTTCAGTTGTGTGTATTATGTGTACTCTGTACCATCTACAATGAAACATTTGTACACGAACTTGTCGCAGTGCATTGTGGGATTTGGGTGGATCAGGGAGTTATTCATCCATTATTCTTTTGGACATGACTACAAATGTCAAAACTCCGTAAATCGTGCATTGACTAGATGGGTCATTCCTGGTATTGGGTGCCTTTTGGACCTCAATTTTTATTTACTGAGTTTTTAATTAAACATTCATCCATCTATCCATCCATCCATTTTCTGTACTGCTTATCCTACACAGGGTGACAGGAAGCCTGGAGCCTATCCCAGGGGACACCCTGAATGGGGTGCCAATCCATCACAGGGCACAATCTCTCACACACACACACACACGCACGCACACACACACACACACACACACACTACAGGAAACACATGTCTTTGGACTGGCGGAGGAAACCGGAGCACCCCGAGGAAACCCCCAAAGCACTGGGAGAACATGCAAACTCCACACACACACAGGGCGAAGATGTTTTATTATAAAAGGGACATGTTAAAAGTTTCAAAACTAAATTTAGTCAAGCATCCAAACTGTAGCGTCTGTTAAAACGTTTTAATGAAGTGCATGACACAGGACGTCGTCCCTGTTAGAGACAAGCGATGCATCACAGTTTGAAAGACTTATGTGCAACACAGCGTTATCTAAGAGTTAATATGTCCCTTTTCAACTTAAATTTAAACTTATTCTTTATTTAAAAAAAAAACAGATATTTTATGTCTGTCTGATTTCTCACCAGCACACAATTTCACATTTTTGTTTTAGATAAAAATGAATGCTAGTAGTATCTTTTTGATTATTATTATAGGTACAAGCTTGGGGCCTCCTTTTATGCAATAATTTACAACCAAAATATGAATTACTCCTACTAAATTAAATTAAATTAAAGACAAAAAGCTCATGCATATCAGGGTGGATACAGCCATAAGAGAGTGGACAAATCAGAGATAATCAGGAATTTATGGATTTAAAAGTGATGTAAAAACAGTAACTAGAAGCACCTTAGAAATTTAAAACCTTCTGAAAATCATGAATTTATTCCACGACACGCAAGTATAGCGACCGTCATATGGTATAATTAAGCCTTGTAGCTTCCTAACAGGTCTTCTACATACTTCCATGTGAATTTATCTATTTGTTCAGAGGCTGTGGTTCTTGCATTAGGCATAGTATCTGGTCATCAGTATATCAGCTCATATCATCTAGGCCAGAAGTATTTATCATGTCCGTTGCCGTGCATGCGTTTCACCGTGACACTGATCCTTTCAACGTCTGAAATAATGCCAGGGTATTCTTTCTGATCGTAACTCACCACACACAACACTGGCATATATACCGGTGGTTTGTGATCTTGTTCAGGTTTGGAAAGTGTTGCAGCCGTGATGTGCATGGCTTCTTTAAGGTCATAACAGGGACAGTCCATTATGCATGCTTTGATTTTGCATGCACAGCTGAGCTTGTGGTATTTCATTTGGCCTGGGCAGATGCTTCTTACCTCTTCAAGGTTCCCTTTATGGCTGATAAAGGAGGCACCTAAGCCAAAAAAAAAACTTTACCCCACCTCAAATAGTCATGAATGCAGGTCAGAACTGCGTGTGTGTGTGTGCGCGGAGGCGGGACTATCTGCCTATCTCTCCACCATTTCTCTCTGTCTTTTTATAGGTATTGTCTTCTCCTTTCAGGATCGGAATCATGGCGTTCCCTGCAAAGCTTCTGTCTCTCAGCTGCAATTAAGGGCATTCTTTAAATGATGCACACTGAATATCAATATTTTTGCCATCATTCTAATCAAACTGAACAATCAAGCTATATAAAACACACATGCACTTCACTAGATACTCTATTTCGATGTCCACACTGTTATGTAGATGTCCTTTGATGGTAACAAGTGGACTTACTGACATAAAGTTAGCCATTACCCGGCATGTGAGCAAACCCAAGCTAGCATAAAAGTGAATTCCAAGAAGACCAAGAATTTTATGCTTTGTAATCTGATTCTTTTGAAATTATGATATTGCTTTTTCTCATATTTCTCCTAGCCATGTTATGGTTGGCCATATCAGACTGATTGGATAAAATGAGGAAAAATAGACATTAAAAGGAGGAGATAGTGACTCACCTTCTACAGTTGTTTTCCATCCAAAAAGATTGTGAGCTCCAGGAAATGATGTCCATGCATAAGACGGCTCTTTATTTAAGGAGATAGGACATAACAGGGCGGACCGTAACATGAGCGACATGTGGAAAAACTCTTTGAGAAAATGGATCCCGCTGCAGAATAAATCTATAGTTTTGAGAAGACTTAAGCAAAACTTTTAAACAATGAAAGACTGAAACCTTTTTTTTTATGATTATACCTCATATCTCCATCACAAAAACAGATAACACAACCGTAGGGACATGGGGAAAACTAGTGTCTGATGAACAAAAACAGTGTAAAATGTCTAAAATTATTCATTGGGGTAGACTGCGTAATGTTTACCATTTGAAAAGTGTTCATTATTTTAGTAAGACTTTTAGAAATCATATTGTTTAACATTTTCCATAATAAATATCATGATCTGTGCTGCGGATGGAAAAGGCACCGAATTATAGGAAAGAACTAGATATGAGCATGTTCAAACTCGCTGGTTTCCCAAACTGGTCTTTATATAACACAGATAATCATTTTTGTATTTGCTTCCACAACTATGTGCTCAAGGTGGCTTATGAGATAAGGGGGAAAAAATGTGAACCGTCAGGGACGGTACAAAAGACCGGTTTGGGAAATACCATTGAATATCTTCTCAGAAGACGTGTCAGATTAATGCTCTGCTTCCTCATTTCAATCAGGAGGCTCATCTTCTCTACCATTCAGGATCTGCAGTCGGGATATCATGAGACTGGCAGGTGCGTACACTTCCTACTTGTTGTGTGCATGTATTTCTAGACTTTGTGTAGACAGCTTTGGGACAGGGAATACAATGTATATCTTTGTTGTATATGTAAGATGTTTCGATTAGAAATGGAAGAGGGACGCACTACGACGAGAAAATCCACAGCAGAACATGTGCTCAGGAGTTCTAGTGCTCAGAATGGACACACACTAGTCCAGGCTTTCAAATGAATCTTATGAATTTTGCGGACCTCAAGCCTTGACTATCCTGGAATGGATTTTTTTTAAATTCCAGATTTATAATATAAGACTACTGTAACATTTAACCATTTTTTATGTCCACAAGTAACACAAGTGACTAAAAACCAAGCTGATATTAATTCCACTGACTTACAAGTCTAGTGGGAAGCGTTGTGTTGTGTTATAGGAAAATCCATGCTGTGGCGATGTGATAAGACCCGGCGTGAAGCAGATGTTTAATACTTGACGCACGATTTTTTTTTTTTTTTTCTTCACGTGGGCAGGAACGTGAGCAGCATTGTTCACACACTCGCTGCATATCTTGTGTACTTCCTGAAGCGACATCTACTGGAAAGCGTGTCAGAGCCAAAACATTCCTGTCTGAAGGGTTTTCACATCGAACCGCAAAAGGTTTAGGGATTTTATAGCAATGTTAAACAGATTGAAGAAATCCGTGTCTCTCAAAACTATCCGCTGTCGTCGTGATTATTGTCGTGGTCTGCATCTCGAATCAAAAACTCTGACCTGACATTCAAAAGTATTTGCTAATCTGGAAAAACCAGAAGGGTGACGTGGGTGGTTTTTAAAATTAAAGCAGGAACTGTAATAGGGGGAAAAAAACCGGTTAGTGTTAGTATTCAGTAATGGTCTAGAATCATACATAAACTCATACAAGTATATGATTTGAGGCTTATTTGGGGGGATGGATGGGGAAATTTGTATTTTTTTTTTTTTTTTTTTTTTTTTTTTTTGCTGAACTACACTACTGCAGTGTGTCAGGATAATGAAGAAGACTAAAATATCACAGAATAATTTAACCATGGTTTGTCATGGTTTGGTTTGAGTGTGACTCCCAGTAACAAGATATTAGCGTACAAAATGCATCTTCGAAATTTCTAATATTCATTTGTAAAATAACCGAGTGAATGAAACAAAACGAGATTGTGAGTTTCTCTTCTGACCCCATTTGTAAAATCAAGCAACCTTGATTTACAAATGATGAATCAAGTCTAAAGTTCAATTTATTTAAAAAAATTTCTTTTAAATTTAATTTCAAATATTTGATACGTTTTTAAATAATTCATTAATTTGCAAACAGACCTCTCTGTGAGTTTGTGGAATCTTGTGTCGAGACACCATGTTTCGTCTTTGCCCTGCATCCAGACAATTTAGAGATCTTTTTCGTCCGTCAAGACATGACGGACAGTCTCTCCGAAATATAGCTAATTGTTGTTCGTAGCACTTTGGAGACCAATAGACAAATATTTGTTGTTCCATGAAGTAAAATGTTTGTTTAAGAGAGGAAGGGTGTGTGAGAGTGATTATTTATAGCTGTTGGAATATACAGGATCTAACTCGTCGCATAGACGCAACATTAAATGAACTTTTAAAACGATGTTTTCGTCATTAAAAATGGTTACGTTTTTTTAAATTAACAAAACACTGTAGTGAAAAGCAAACTGCTGTGGTATAAGAAGAATAATTTAGCACTTATGGGGGGGAAAATGCATCACATCACCCTGTCGTTGATTATTTTCCTATAACAGTATGCGTCTTCAGGTTTTATTCTTTACAGTAGCACGATTCTATCGTTTATGTTATAGTGTTCTGTAAAGAAGTCTGTGTTGCAGTAAGACGTGAATTACACAAAGATCCTGGTGAAAGCTGCTGGAGACTTGCTCATCCTGTCGTAACTAATTGCCACCCGGATTGAGAGTTTCACACAGAAAAGCCACGTAGATGTTTTACTGCATACCTCACCCTAAGAAGCAGGGCAGTGAACGAAAATATTGTTCCAAAACACGCCTAGATAGACATGTTCGACGTTCAAGTGCTGTAGGAACTCTTTAGGCCTTTCTTGAAGGTTGCGATTTTATGCAAACATGTGTTCAAATAATCAGTGAAATCACATTATCCTGGTCAGTGTTGCAGTGGATCCGGAGTCTATCCCAGGATCAATAAATGAGGCAGGAATACTACCAAAATGTGATGCAAGACCACACACACACTCACACACACATTCACACCCTCATTCACGTCTAGGTGCAATTTAAAGCCAATCCAATCCACCTACCCGCATGAGCTCAGGGATGCCGGAGCTGTGAAGTGGCAACACTGTTCACTTCACCACTGTACCACCCGTATTTAAAAAATTCTAAATATTACAAATATTTTTTTAAAAATTTAGTAAAGACAGATTTTTTTATTTTTCCTCCTTTTCAATACATAATTTTTTACAAAATACAATACTGTTGGCCAGCAGTTTGTTAGAAAACCTATATATCGTAGTATTGTAGAAATGTCTTCAAGTATCATGATGTGATGTTTTCGCCATATCAAGCCCTCCTTCTTTAAAGCACTAAATAAAAACATTTAAAAAAAAAAAAGAATAAATCAACCAGTTAGCAGCCACACTCAGCCAACCGAACTGATAACTTTTCAAACTGGGAAGAACACACAGCAGAGCATCAGGTGTCCATTTATTCTTATCAGCATTAATGTAATGGTCTCAGGCTCCATGATGTTTGTGTCAACATGTTTCGTAGTGTTTATGCAAACCTTTTACTAAGTATAACCGGCCGTCCTGTTGTGCCGAGGTTTGCAGAATTACAGCACCTAGCTCTCAAAGGTGACCTAAATACTGCAGTCTGCATTTGTTAGTTAATTGATCATATTTGCTTATAAAACACATTAGTCACATTAGACTTCAGGAATGCAGCAAGCCCACTTCTTCTGGCTGGTGCGAGCGTTGGAAGCTCGCGGAAATACAATTTCTGAGATGGAAATGAGTGTGCAGCCACATTGTGTTAAGCTTCTATGCAAAAGAGATTCGACTCGTGTACCTGACCTCACACCTGACACCCTTCGTGTTCATGGTTTAATGTTGACTTTATCTCTCTGTACCTCACAGGACCACTGCGTGTAGTCGGTGTCGTGTTCCTTGTGGGCTTGACTTGGCTTCTGGCAAGTTCCATACTAGGAGGAGATGGAGGCTCTGTCGTGAAAATGTTCTTTACTGGTGAGCAGTAGAAAACTATAAGTTGTTTTTATTAACATGTCAACGACGTTGTCTCTCCGGCGCGTTGCTAATCACACTGCAGAAGAGGAGATGTACTGGATATTATACCACTGCAGAAAAGCTCAAATTTAACCATTAATGGTTTAACCCTAGTTAGGTTGCACTACTACTACTAATAATAATAGTAGTAACAATAATAATAATAATAATAATAATAATAATAATAATAATAATAATAATAATAATAATAACAATAATAATAATAATAATAATTGGCTTGATGGATTAATGGTAAAACCATGGGGGTGGTTGGGTTGTACTACTACTACTACTACTACTACTACTACTAATAATAATAATAATAATAATAATAATAATAATAATAATAATGGGTTCCTGAGTGCTGTAACAGAAAAGTTTTTGCTTGTGAGTTCGAATCCCAATGATGACCCAGCCATCAGTGCTGATGGCTGTGAGCAAAACTGGCCTTGGTCTTTGGGTTAGAGGGATGGCATGCTCTCTCTTCCCCGTCAATCAGTCATACTAGCCAATCATGGGCTTCTTTGAGCTCATATATGCGGAAGAGGGCAGATGGCGCTTTCCTCCGAGTGTATTACACTGCCCTGAGATGGAGAATGAGCAGCAGTTTGAAAACAGAAGGTGGGGGGATGATGATGATGATGATGATGATGATAATAATAATAATAATAATAATAATAATAATAATAATAATAATAATAGCAAATTAAAACCACAATACACATTTAATATTTAAACACAAATTGTCAGAATGCTAATAAAATGAAGACTTTTTTTTTTTTTTTAACTTTAAGCCATTGCTCTTTGACTTCAGTTAACGTGTCTCATGAGCCAAGTGTAGACGTGTCGCAATGCCCTGTGCTCGTATAACTGACCTGCAATCATGCTTGGCAGTTACTGTACACGTGCTTCCTTGCTCCATGCTCGTGAATACCTTTAAGTGCATGTGATTCAAGGCATCCTTGCTTTCCTTTTTTTAAGGACGTAGTCTCACTTGTTACCTTTGCCCCTGTTCGGTACGTTCGATATTTTACTGAATGTTTTCATTCAAAATGAAAATAAAGTAAAAATGAATGTTTTTTACTATATTTATTACTATTTTTTATTACTATTTATTACAATTCTACTAGTGTTACACTTATTGTTCTTTGCAGTAGTTTATTAATGTATATAGCTTTTTCATCTTTCACTGATCATTTCCTACTTTGTCATCCACAGGTACGCAAGAGGAGCCCACTCCAGGTACAAACTTTACTAGTTGGGAATATATATTTGGTGTTAAAGTTTGGTTTAACAGTGCTCTCTGTCTCTTTTCTCCTAGAACCAGGGCCACACAGGTACAAGTGCGGCCTCTCAGCCCCATGTCCTCCTAAACACCTCGCTTTCCGTTTGGTGTCGGGAGCTGCAAATGTTATTGGACCCAAAATCTGTCTGGAGGATAAAATGTAAATATATTTCTCTGTTTGCTTTTCCGTCTTCCCATGCTCAGCGTGTATTGTCAGTTCGTCTCTCATTTCCATCATTACTGGCTTCATAATCCCATCAGGAGCATAACGAACTGTACATTAGCTTCTTTAACCAGTCTGTGGTTCCATTGCATGTGTTGAGGACCTACTAAGTTTGGGCTCAGCCTAGGGGAATAGTGCAGGGTTAGTAACATGATAGGTGATAGATAGCTGGATTGGTGGGGAATGAAGAGACTGGGGAACTGGGGGGTACATAGAACGTTTATTATAACATACACAATTCACACAGAACACCCTTTGTAAGACAGCTTCAACAAGTGGCAAGTTGAATAAGAGCCAATGTAAGGATGTGGTCCTCTAGGGAGAGAACTAGACGGTACCAAAGGAAAGAACACAAGATACATTTCTACACCCTACTCTGGATTTACCCACTTACCTAACTGCCAAGATAACACTAACTACTATTCTACCTTAAGCCTCGACAAAAATTCAAAGGGTGGTACCCACCCACTTACCTAGTGTGTCTAGACAGAGAGATTCCTACATGGGGCTTATGTATGTGTGTGCATCTGCTGACCTGTTCGTCTGCCATAGGCTTGCACCATGTAATGTTACAGCGATGTGTAGCGATGGGACAGACAATACAACACTAACGTAGCAAAAACTGACACACAGGCAAACAGATAAAATAGCGCACACATGCTATTACTGAGAAGCTGCAAATGCACTAAGTCAGTAAACAGTGTGCGTGTGTGCGTGTGTGCGTGTGTGCGTGTGTGCGTGCGCGCGTGTGCGTGCGTGCGTGTGTGGGAGCGCCAAAGGGCCTGGTTCGCCGTCGCCACCTTACACGCTTTAAAGATAGGGCTCCTCCCATTCCGGCGCATCCCCTCGATCGATTGACCCAGCGGTAACGATGACTGACACTCGGTCCATCAATCAGTCAGAGAGCTGCGGAGAAAGGGAAAGGAGAGAGAAAAGAGAGCAAGCAAGTGAGCAAAACAAGGAAGCGAACAGACAAACTAATACCTGTGCACGTAACAGCATGTCATTGTCTTCAGCCTCCTTCCTAATGCTCTTAAAATGACCATAAGACTAGAATTGTGCTAAAATGAATTCTAACAGTTGTTAAATTAAGGGATGAATCACTACAGGGCGTGCGGCTGTGGGACGCTAATCAAAAGTGAGGCGGTGTGACGTGAAGCGGAGTTATTTTCCTATAACAGCATGTGTCCAAGCTAACAACGTCATGTGCTTTTGATCCGTTTATAGTTACATTTAACTTTATGGAACACCCTGTTATCAGTAACATTTATAGCAGCTATAAAGAGTCATTCCATCAGCGGTCTCTCTCTTCTTTCCGGTCTTTAAGACAAAATGCAGCTTTTCATGTTACCGCGAAACAGGAAAATTTCCTATACAGTAAAACTTAAAGTTAGAGCTTTACGTCTGCACTGACGCTGGAGACTCCATCCCTAAATGTTAACATCTCCTCGCAGAAAAACCTGTTGATGAATATACATGTTTTTTTTTTTTTTCTATACACATTTATATAAGAGTCCCTTGTACAATTCCCTGTCAATGAGCTGTTAGTATAGAAACAATAACACATTAAAACCAGAATTAATCTAAATCTGCAGTTTGCCTTGCAGGAAATGTGATTAAAACAGTTATTTCATATGTCCGTTTCTTATTTTAACTAACTACATTTGGGTGGACAGAGAAACTATAAATGCATGTATATACAAAGAAGTTAAAAGTTTACTAGAGTTTTATGCCCTGAACTCCCACCCAGCTTAATGTCCGGTTGTAGACAATGCAGCTATTTTATTTCTGTACACAGTCATTTACTGCCTGCTTGAAGCCTTTTCTCAGCCTGGAAACAAGCAGAGGTGTGCCTGCAATACATTATGAAGCAAATACAGTCTGATGACCTTCTATGCTGTTCTTTCAGGCTTATCAGCAGTGTGAAGGACAATGTTGGCAGAGGACTTAACATTGCCTTAGTAAATGGTAAGACTAAAGCTGCAGCTGAACATGTATAATAATGATGACACAGAATATTATATCTCATTATACATGGAGACATTTTATGTGAAGAGAGTCTACATATCATTTCTACAATTAAAGCCTGCTTATACTGCATTGTTAGAGAGCTAAACAAATGATCTGGCTTTGCTTATTTGCCTCAACAGTGCAACACATGCCACATTTACTGGCATGAAATGCATACTGGGATCTTGTAAATGAGATGTGAACTTGTGTTCCCATTTTAATTGAGTATCTAGAAAGAATGAGTGTTAAAAGCCTTATATTGCAAATATAGTGATGGGACTCACTGCCTCTTAATGACATTTCCATTTTAGTCCATAATAATGTCCTGAAAAATAAGGACGGAATAAAACACAACAGGGTATGCTGTTATAGGAGCATAATCAATGACAAAGTCATGTAATGCAATCGGATGCAAAGTTTTCTACTGTTAACACCCCAAAGTTTTCCAACAAAATGTCCCAAAATGTTTTATTACATTTTTTTTATTAATCAAAGTACAAGCCCTACTTTTTTTATCCATTTGTAGTCACATTTAATGCTGTGAAACATCTGTAAGACAAGTTAGTTCCTTCTCTCTTGAAGTTTATAAGATAAAAATGTAGCTTTTCATGTTGCCAGACCTGAGAGTACAAAAGTCCTCTGTCCTGAAGAATTTTCCATGTCGGAAAACTTAGCTACAGCTTTACCTCTGACTGTTACAAAGCACCGACACTGGAGACTCCTTCCAAAAAAAAACCAGCTCCTTACAGAAAACTTTGCCATATTGACAATTACACTTTTTTTTTCTTTTTTAATCCATTCATGTGGAGCGTCCACTATACAAATCCCTGCGTATGTTGTTATTGTAGAAGCTATAACGAATTAAAACGAGTGTATTAATGTAAATCTGTGATTTGCAGAGCTCCTTGTATAGAAAATTAATCAATGGATGTGCTATAGGGAATATATTTGTATGGTAATTATATAAAATATATGTTGTTTGCCTTGCACCTCCAGGGTTGGGGGGTTCGATCCCCACCTCCGCTCTTGCATGTTCTACCCGTGCTTCAGGGGTTTCCTCCCCCAGTCCAAAGATGTCACAGTCCAAAATGTGTTGTAGGCTGATTGGCATTTCCTAATTGTCCGTAGTGTGTGAATGAGTGTGTGAATGAGTGTGTGAATGAGTGTGTGAATGAGTGTGTGAATGAGTGTGTGAATGAGTGTGTGAATGAGTGTGTGAATGAGTGTGTGAATGAGTGTGTGTCTGCAATCCTGTGTAGGATAAGCGGTACAGAAAATAGATGGATGGATATTACCTGCCAGCCCCCCCCCCCCCTTTTTTGTTAACGGTGTGATGGTGACGAAGATTATGATGATGATGATGATGATATTAACACTTTGTTCCTTTTGTCAGGGGTCACTGGAGAGCTTTTGGAAACAAAATCATTTGACATGTGGGAAGGAGGTTAGTGTCTTCAACTTGTACCTATTTGTTTTCATCACAGACTGCCATAACCGTCTTTCTCGTTTTCTTCCACAGATGTTTCTAATTTGCTGAAGTTTCTGCGACCTCTCCATGAAGGAACTCTAGTGTTTGTGGCGTCCTTTGACGATCCAGCCACCAAGTAAGAACACGCAATACTGTATCTCCTGCACACATCTTAAATCACCACTCCCTCTTGCGATGGCTAAATCGATAATGAAATGTGCGGCTACTCCATAATCTCATAAACCCATTGCTATCAAATCCCTGTCTGGCTTTTTAATAAGCACGTAATATCTCTTTGTGTTCATTTGATGTCCTGGAGTTAATGGCTAACTAATCTGCGGCTTTCAGGTTGAATGATGAGGCACGGCGGCTGTTTGAGGAGCTGGGCAGCACCGCAATAAAAGAGCTCGGATTTAGGGACAGCTGGGTGTTTGTGGGAGCCAAAGGAATAGAAAACAAAAGCCCATTTGAGCAGGTAGGACCAGCATTATTATAGTTAACAAAAAAACACTACTATACTTTTTTTTTTTTTAATAGAAACTAGAAACTGACTGAAATAAATTATTTAAATTCAATTCAAGACTCATTTCTAATAATGCTCCTTCTAATAATGCTCATTATTTAAGCTCATTGTTTAATTATACCATGAATATATTCAAATTCATAAATTGTTCCATAACTTACATAGTATAGTGCTTGAATCTGATCAGTCAGAAGGTGTTGATTAGTTTCCCATAACAGCAGCTCTGACAGTATTTCCATCTGCAAAGCTAATCGCAGGTTTCTATTAACACACTCGTTCTAATACGATGTTGTTTCTATAGTAACATCTTACACAGAGACCTGTAGGGTGGACACGCCACGTAAATAGATTGTTGATTGTTGATGTGCTGATGTTTGTTTAACATCATTGAAGGAGTCTCCAGTGTCAGTAATTTGTACCAAACAGAGGTAAAGCTGTACCTTTGACAGAAAAGCATTCAAGACAGAGGACTTTGCTGTTTCAATGAGTTTTTTTGTCCTATTAACATCAAGAGACAGGAAAAAAACAGGAGGCTGGTGAGGGAATGACTGTTTATAGCTGCTATAAATGTAAGCGATAACAGGCGCTAACTTGTTTCCTGGACATTTCACAACATCAAATGTAACTATAAACAGATAAAAGGTACCACATGTTCTTTAATTAATATAAAAATTGTGATTGTCGGTTGTGGTATTAGAAGAATAAAACACTTCAGGATATTCTGGCTGCATCACACCAACATGCTGTTGATTATTTTCCTATAACCGCACACCCCATTACGTTTTGAAAATGTACTTATGCCAGTTAGAGGTGATGTCACTCAATAGGAACTATGTATTATGCACTTATTCATTCCTTTCTAGACATATACAAAATACACAAAAATAGCTGCACAGTGTTTATTCTGTCATTAGAACTATAACTCATAAAAGTAAAATACTAAAATAAAGTTCATACCCAAGTGCAAATAAAAGCGAGCAAAAGCGTCATACGCTTAGCTAAAACCTCCAAATTTCAAATGAAAACTGAAAAAAATATGAAATTTCAAACTCTTATTAGTGCCTGCAAAGACTAACAGAGAAATTAAGAATTTAAAAAAAAAAAAATGTAGGTGACAGTTTTAATCATTTTTCCCGAATGTGCAACTACTGTATTTAAAAATAAATAAATTAATTAATTTAATTTAATAGGAAAAAAAAACAATTATTTAGCATGTTTATGTTGAATCTGTGTCACAAAACCCCTGTTTCTCTCTTTTCTTTTCTTTTTTCTCGCAGCGAATGAAGAACAGCAAAAGTAGTAATAAATATGAGGGCTGGCCGGAGTCTTTGGAGATGGATGGCTGCATTCCTTTACGCGCCCCACAAGAGAGCTAATCTCTCAGTCGAACAAGCATGAAATAAGGAAATGCACAAACAACTTCAACGCTGACTAAACTGGTTCAGTCAGGCACCTGGTGAACTCTTGGATCACACTACCTAATTTCTTTTTAAACAATTTTTAAAGAATTCCAGTTAGTAATACAAAATCCTTCTTGTGAAAATGAGCCTCAACACAAATAGAACACTTTTAGGACAGTAAACAGAGAAAGAATATACATCAGTCATGACTTTACCTGTCTGGTGTATGCTAGCCATAAACACTCACATTTTTATATGTAAAGCTTTAATTTATCTTGTCCATGCATCCGTTGACCAATGGCGCATCATGCTTCATGGGAAAACTTATAATATCTACAAACATTCCTAGTAACTGGTGTTAGGGAGTGCAAGTGTTACGTAGTAAGGAATGCCTGTGTTTGTTTTATATTTTTAATACATTTTTGCCATAATTAAATGACACGTGGCACGTAGTTGCTGTGAAAGTCATGCCAAGTTTGGGATTAACGTTTTGGAATTTTTTTTTTCTTTTTTTTTTTTTTTCTAATTTTATAGCAGACAAATGAAGATGACTGTGTGCTGTATTTTAAGAAGAATTGTTCGAATAAAATATGAATGTGATGTTACATGAGCTCAAAAAGGCATCATGCTGAAATAAGATGTTTTTTTTTTTTTGTTCATGTTCCAAGCATCCTAGGTGGTGGAGTTATCATACTGTGGCCACTAGAGGGTGACATAGATTCAAGAATGTGTATGAAATCTAACTATGCTGTCCAATAAACTACTGTATATACTTATACAGGTGGCCATACTTACTTTATACAGCTCCATTAGGGGGGAAAAAATGGGTGTAAGGGTAGTAACATAGTTTACACACACACACCAAGTTTCGCATTTTAGAGACACATGACCGAGAGCTTTGGTTTTCAGTGATGCGAGTAGAGATCACTATCGGCTACTATATGAGCTGTTCAAATTCTTACAGCTTGTTGTTATTATAGTTATAAGCTTGCCTATTTAAATTGTCACGGAATTAGTTGCGTTAATGTAAAATATCTAACTATATACGTAGAGTATATATGCAGTGTTACAATTACACAAGGTTTTCAGAGAAACAGGATGCATCAGACGAAGTCTTTCAGTAGCTGTGCTAGCAAGGTGTAACTGTGTTGGGGTGTGTGGACCTTTGTGTCTATTATCTGTGTGTCTCTACAAGCATTGGACACATGAATTTGGGCAGTTTATCTCATTTTTCCTGGCAGATCGTCTCAAACTCAGTCAGATTGTATGGGGAATGTTTGTAAATCTTCAGGTGTCTACAGAGATGTTTCATGGGGTTCAAACCTGGGCTTTGACTGGGACGCTCAAGGAGACCAAAGCCACGCCAGTATTGTTTTGGCTGTATGCTTCGGGTTGGTGTAATGCTGAAAGATGAAACTTCACCCTAGTATGAGGTTGTGTGCACTTGGGAGCAGGTTTTCTTCAAAGACCTTCCTGTATTTGGCTGCATTTTCCTTTGCTCAATTCTGACCAGTCTTCCCAATCCATGCCTCTGAGAAGCACCCCCATAGCATGATGCTGCCACTACCATGCTTCACCATAAGGATGGTATTATCAGTTGATCACTGAGTTCACTAGACATAGTGCTTGGAGTTCTGCCCAAAATGTGGGGGGAAAAAATAAAATTGTGTCTCCCTCACCACTGTTGCCTCTGGCTTGCTCATTACGAATATGAAATGGATCATCTTAATCAACCTAATTGAAACCTAGTCTTTCAGAATGTAGAGTCTGCTCTTGTAATGCTGTGGTTTTGTCCATCAACTTGGAAGAGTCTTCTACTTATGTAAAATACTACAAATCTTAATGTTCTCAAGTGGACTTTTACATACCAACCACAAAACCATGCCCAGTGATTTAGAATTGACATCTACAGAGCGACCCGTGATCTCCAAAGGCCTTAGATTTATACTAAAAGGCCTATCCCCACTGAATTCATTGCTTTAAAGACAGTAAAAAAAATTCATTTGAGGCTTCACGGTCACTTTATGTAATGAGAATGACTGACTAAAATACACAATCCAGGCTTCCTCAGTACATACCTTGTAAATAAAACTCCACTATATCATCCTGGACACCTTCAACAGGAGATATTCAAGAACCGGATTTATATATTAATACCTGTGAAAGAAAAATGAACAAAATAAAGTTAAAAAAAAAAACACACACACACCAAAAGCTGTAATCTACCAAGACAGGAATCTGCAGCACTGAAAGCCAGCTGATAAAGGTGGAGCAGTTGTTGGTTGGAGAAAAGCCCTCTACATTAAAGAAACAGAGAAACAATTTTCTCATACCAGCTTTTATAGGCATATTGACAATGATATCACTCTAAACAAGTGTCCTCCATCCAGTCTACTATTACTAATGCTAATGCTAGTTCAGAAGAACATCTCCATGCTTCTGCATCTGCTCACAGAACCTGATTACAGATAATCCTCACTGCAGCCATTTCTGTCTTCCCCCAAAATACACAAAGAATACTATCCTGGACGTCTCATCCTGGACACTCCCAGCTTCTGGAAGACATTTGGACATTTTCCATATATATAAAACCAAGATTTTAAAAAAGTGAAACAGTCAACCTTGACAATACAAAATGTAATGATTTCAACTGCACAGAATTAAATGTAACTTTCTATTATCCTGTATTTCTTTTACCTTTTTATTTTATTTCCAGACTGACGTCCTGCTGAAGTAAAACATGTTTATCCTGTATCTAACAAAATCCTACAGAATCATTTCTCCTACTACTACTTAATTCTCCTACATTTAGATCATCGTGGTTTCCCCTATAAAGGACATTTATAAATGGGTTGTTATTTTAACTCACAAATAATTAAACTAGCATCAGACCTCACTACACAATTCCTGACATGTTAATACACAAACAATATAGCTAAGCAATATTTAACTTACTTTTTCTGTTTCAATAAAGTGTGCTTGTTGCAACAGTGACTTGCTGTGCTGTACGAGACATAAAACACTTCAGGTTGGTGACAGAACTAAAGGGTTGTGACAGTAACTCCACTTCGCATCAGGCCACATCACACACCCTGCTGTTGATTGTTTTCCTATAACAGCACGCCCTGTCGTGTTTTACAGCTTACCTACATAAGCTGCAAGTGTTGTCACATCAGTGGGAAGTGAGTGCGTACTTACGCACAAGGAATGCATAAGTAGATACTTATAAGTATAAACAGTCTACATTTCTTTCTACAGATTAAAAACAAAAGTTAAGATGCCGCGTATTTACTCACGCGCACATTCAGCCCTCCCCATCCCGTCTACTGACTAAACACTGAACCATGAGGAGAGACACAGTCCCTGACAGCACTGCTACAACACTGACACCACCGCCACGTTGTAAAATAGGTTATGTAAAAGAAAAAAAAATAGAAAATATGGAACTATGCACATGCAAACCACTTGGGAAATAACCTCATCAGTTTCTGTATGAACTATACTTGCTTCACTGATGTTCCATCCATTCATTTTCCATACCGCGTATCCTACACAGGGTCACTCAGGGGAGCCTGGACCCAGGGGACTCAGGGCACAAGGCAGGGGACACCCTGAACAGGGTGCAATCCATCACACTGCACAAGTGCACACACATTTATACACTACAACACAAGTCTTTGGACTGGGGGGAGGAAACCTGAGTACCCGGAGGAAACCCCCAAAGCACGGGGAGGACATGCAAGCTCCGTGCACACAGGGTGTAACCCCCAACAGTGCTGACCACTAAGCCACCATGCCCCCCTCACTGACCTTCCACAACATTAAAAGTAACTATAAACGAATAAAAAGTATGATGGAAATAATTATATGATATAAATAATCGTTGCTGTGCTGTATGAGACATAAAACACTTCAGGTTGGTGACAGAACTTCAGGGTTGTGACAGTAACTCCATTTCGCACTGGGCCACATCACACACCCTGCTGTTGATTGTTTTCCTATAACAGCACGCCCTGTCGTGTTTTACAGCTTACCTACATAAGCTGCAAGTGTTGTCACATCAGTGGGAAGTGAGTGGGTACTTACGCACAAGGAATGCATAAGTAGATACTTATAAGTATAAACAGGCTCCATTCCGCTCTACAGATTAAAAAAACCGTTATGATGCTGCTTATTTACTCGCGTGCGCGTTCCCGAGCAGGCGGCTACACGCAGGAGCGCGCACATTCAGCCCTCCCCATGCCGTCTACCGGCTGAACACACCGAGGCATGAGGAGAGACGCGGTTCGTCACAGCACTGCTACAACACAGACACCATCACTGCCACCGCCGCTTTGGGAACTATGTAAAACAAAAAAAAAATAATAATAATAATAAATAAATTAAAAAAACAAAGAAAATATGGAACTATGCACAGCACGAGCGCTCAGCATGAAAATGCAGCGACGTTAGCAGTATCCGCGTGAGAATCTGTGCGCGTGTGAACGCGCGCGCGCGCGCGTGAGCGTGTTCGCTGGGGATTTAACCACGGCGCTCAAACAGAGAGCATAAACGTTTATAGCCAAGGAATACACCAGTGATTTTGGGGAAATGTATTTAATCCTTGGTTTTGAATATGTAGTGGAATGTTGTGGAATTCATGTGGATGTTCATTGGTAAGGAATAAACAGTAAGCAGCCCGCTTTTGTTCCCAGCCCGGTGAATATAAACACAAAACGGCGGAACGGCGGAAGATGCCTCATACCGTATAGGTGAGTAGCCTATAACAGCAATTTCGGAAATACGTAAACATTAAGTCGAGAATATGTTCGCTGTGAATAATATTTAACACGAGAAACACGCAGCAGTGCCAACCGTCGCATCTTTATCAAGCTAATGTTAACGGGCTAACTGCTAATACTGCCAAGCTGCATTTCAAATATGTAAGCTCAACCGTCCTTCTGGGCTTCTGGACTTGCTAGAGCACACTGTTTATCAGGTAGTTCATGATATTTTCATTACACAAACGCCTCTTTAAGGTTGGTGTAGTAACAGGTAGGTATAGGCACCATCCATATTGCCGGTTATCACTGCTGCTGCATCCTCAGGCTCATGTGGTAGTGTTTATGTCCACTGACGCAAAATAAATAAACAAACCTGGAAGGTTATAGCGACGCTGTGAAACGCCGAGGTGAAAACTTCACATTTCATTTCTTTCTTTATTTCTTTATTTTGCTTAACATTTACGACATGTTGTCAACCTTATAACAAACATTCTGCTCAGACAACCGCGTCCTCCAAAAGTAAATCATGGCTTTTATACAAACAAATGAACAAACATAACACGGATTCCCATGCTGAGCCCGTCGCTGACCTGTTCATGCTTAAAGGTGCAATAGTCGAGTTCTTTAATTTCTTATTTGTACAAATAAAGTATGTAGAACATGATAACACACATAGTGGGTTAGGGTTAGGGTTTTCATCTCAGGACGAAAGTATTTTGTGGCTGAGAAAACCCGTTTGGAAAACTGATTTCCGGTCCGGAAGGTTTGTTTGGGTATGGATGAGCATCACTAGGGCTGGACAATATATCGAAATTATCGAAATATTATATAAATACCGATAAATATCGAAATATATATATATATATATATATACAGTTAGGTCTGAAAGTTTTTGCACAGAGTTTTTGTGATTTTGCCTTTATACACTTCCTCCCTGGAGATGCTTTGCCAGGCCTTCACTGCAGCCACCTTCAGTTGCTGCTTGTTTGTGGGTCTTTCTGCCTTCAGTCTTGTCTTCAGTAAGTGAAAAGCAGCTCTATTGGGTTGAGATCAGGAGACTGACTTGGCCGTTGAAGAATATTCCATTTCTTTGCCTTCAAAAAGTCTTGAGTTGCCTTTGCAGTATGTTTAGGGTCATTATCCACCTGCACTGTGAAGCGGCGTCCTATCAGTTTTGTAGCATTTGGCTGAATGTGAGCAGAGAGTATAGCCCCATACACCTCAGAATTCATCTTGCTACTTCTGTCAGCAGTCACATCATCAATAAACACCAGTGAGCCCGTTCCATTGGCAGCCATACAGGCCCATGCCATAACACTGCCTCCACCATGTTTGACACATGATGTGGTATACTTTGGATCATGAGCTGTTCCTTTCTTTCACCATACTTTTCTCTTCCCACCATTCTGGTGTTAATCCTGGTTTCATCAGTCCAAAGAATCTTATTCCAGAACATGGGAGACTTTTTTTACATGTTTTCTGGCAAAGTCTAATCTGGCTTTCCTGTTCTTGAATGTTACCAGTGGTTTGCACCTTGTTGTAAACCCTCTGTATTTACATTCATGAAGGCGTCTCTTGATTGTAGATTTTGACAATGATACTCCTACCTTCTCCAGAGTATTCTTGACTTCTCTTGATGTTGTGAAGGGGTTTTTCGTCAACAAGGAAAGGATTCTGCGATCATCCACTTTAGTTGTCTTCCGTGGTCTTCCAGGCCTTTCGATGTTGTTGAGCTCACCTGTGCTTTCTTTCTTTTTAAGAATGTACCCAACTGTTGATTTGGCCACACCTAAGGTTTTTGCTATCTCTCATAGATTTATGTTGTTTTTTCAGCCTAATGATGGCCTCCTTCACTTGCATTGAGATCTCCTTGCACTTCATATTGGTAGCTCCAGTCAAACTGCTGCCAAATGCCAACTCAATACCTGATATCAACTCCAGACCTTTTATCTGCTTCATTTGTCTTGAAGTAATGAGGGAATGGACCGCACCTGGTCAATTAACTTCTTATCAGTCAATTGTCCAAATACCTTTGAGCCCCTGATAATGGAGGTACTTTGCTGAAAATGGCTGTAATTCCTAACTGGTAAATGCCTTTTTTTTTAAAATAAAGCTGAAAGTCTACACTTTGATCACATCTTGATTGTTTTATTTCAAATCCATTGTGGTGGTGTATAAAGGCAAAATCACAAAACCTCTGTCATTGTCCAAATACTTCTGGACCTAACTGTATGTATGTATGTATGTAAATTTAAATAAATTGTACACACTTATAGCATTATCATACCGCATATCACGTTATTAACAGGTTATCGCATATCGCAATTTTCTTCTATATAGTGCAGCCCTAAGCCTCACCTTAGTCACTGGCTGGGTCCGAATATCCCTACTACCCTCCTATACCGTAGGCGTAAAGCAGTACACCAAAGGAGTTGTATGTCTGAATTCTCTGTATTCATAAAACAGTAGGCATGAAGTACTGTTTCCGCCGAGATTCTGCAGTATGGAAGCAATTGACGACGCGCTATCCCATAAGGCAACAGGACTGGCGCAGAAGAGCTGTCACAATCAAAAATTGCAGAGAGTAGAACGTTGGCTCTTTTTAAGTGTAAGTGCTATAGGTATTAAATGTTGTTCCTTGTTCATTGTGGTCAAATCATTAAACACTTAAAAGTCGTTAGGCTCAAACAAACCGTATATAGAACATCAAATAAAGTTAAAAATCGCTAACATAAGTAATCATTTGAGCGCTACAACAACGATAACAAGCTACTTACATTTGTAGAAGAAGTTGGCTGAGAGTTCGTCCCGGATTTTTTTCGAGCTGAGAGGCTTCAGAATATATGACATCATTTCCAGTAAGGGAACATAGTGAGCATCGATGCTTCCTGGTTTTTGCGATGCATTGTAGTATTTTTTAGGGAGCGACCTGGAAGGATTTTGCGATTGAGACAGCCCTTAAAAAGGCCGACTCCCTGATCAGTGTCCTGACTTCTGAACTAGGGAGCTGATTGAGACACACCCAAGGAGTTAGAAAATCATTCAAATCTTGAAAAAATTTGACTAATCTTACCTAACGCACCTTTAGCATGCGGTTGTGATGGGAACACACAACACAACAATTAGTCTCTGATCTAGGGATACTGCGATTGTGGCAGATTCAAATAATATGTGTAGCTAGCAGCTATTTAATTTAGTGATGCAGTGTTCGTGGAAATGTATTGATTTATTGAGATTTGCTGATTGAGACTTCAGGGTGGACCTAAGTTTATTAGTCCTCCACGCCATTAAAAGCTCCATCGTGCTGCTCAGACCCATGATTTAATTTTATGCAATAACACATGCAGAGTTAACTAGTTAAGACACTAGTTAAGTTCA
This sequence comes from Pangasius djambal, assembly GCA_022985145.1. Classification (NCBI taxonomy): domain Eukaryota; kingdom Metazoa; phylum Chordata; class Actinopteri; order Siluriformes; family Pangasiidae; genus Pangasius; species Pangasius djambal. The sequence goes on from CM040990.1 coordinate 18,347,864, forward strand.
TGATTATTATTCTCTTTTAACAAAGTTTTTGGCTATGAGCTGTGGTGTTCTGTCCCTGTGTTGCATGTAAAATATTATTCAAGTCTGGCTAGAGTCATTATTTTCTCTCGATATGTTGCGACTGAATGCAGTAAGCACAAGTTATATGACAGCTTTATTTTGCTCAGTTTCTGCAGAATTTAACATACAGCCTATAACACCTCAGCCGATGTCTGTAGTTCAGCAGGGGGTTGTAGCTACAGCGTTGAGGTGCGTCTCAGTATTCACTGTTGCTGTCCTATCTGCACGCGCTGCAAACTGGCAGCGGATGCGGATCGAGTAGCAACACGCCGCCTGATCTGTACCATGCGTGCGTTAATGTTTTATGACTTGATTCAACCTGCCGCGTATGCATAAACATCACATGATATCAATCTTCAGTATCCACAAACATACCAGTGCGAAAAAAAAACCTGCAATATGAGCTTGTGTCATAACATAAAAGGCATAATGTTTTTTTTTGTTTGTTTTTTTTTAGTGTTATTATGAATAGTATTGAGTGTTTTTTTTTGTGTGTTTTTTTAAAGACATTTCATGATTACATATTAAAAATATTCTTTCCCCAATATCCTGAACCAATGAGCTCAAATTGAAGCTTATTTTTATCTTTGTAATGCCATTTTCATGAAATCAGTGATTGAATGACTAAGAAGTAACAGAAGAAAAGAATCAATAATTTTATTTATTTATTTATTTTTTCCTGAGATTAGCAGGAGACTGCTAACAAAGTAATAAAGGATATCTGGGATCAATGGTCGGAGTAGCTATTTGAGTTTTCAAACAAAATTGAAATAAAATTTCTCCAAACTTTTGTAGCCAGGGATCCCTTAACTGTAAAATAAATTCCAAAATTTAAATAATGAACATTATTTAAATTTTTCAAATAATATATATTTTTTTGTGGAAAGCCATAGAGCTTTCTGTTTCTGAACTTTCCACCGGCAGAGCACATTAGGTCTGAACTGACTTTTGTGCCTGGACCCCTACATATTATAATGTTGATGATGTGGGTTGTGATTGCCACCACTGTAACAAAATAAAATTTAAAAAGTCATGGACCTCCTGGCTATGCTTCATAGACTCCACTTTGAAAACCACTGGCCTGGGATATACTGATTTTTCCAGCCCTGAGGTGGCGTTTAGGATTCTCTGTCTGAGTCCATCACACAGTTTAATTAAAAGCAATGTTAGAATGAGGTTAGGAAATCATTTGTAAAATTCAGAAGTGTTTAATCTTGTAATTATGATGTATTGTGTGAGATTAACAGCAAAGCTGCTTTACGTGATGTGTGTGTGGGTGTAAGACACTCTCGTGTTAAAGCATGATTTCCTGTACTTTTCGTAGATTGACTAATGTAACTTTATTTAAATAGTACATTTTGACACATGTGGGATGTTAGTCCTGTAAGACATCTCCACAGTATCTAGCTGTAAATTGGTGTATATTTCTTCTAGTATTTTAATCGGCAGCCTCAAAAGGTCCGTTGTTATGTAATGTGGCCTATAACTACTGTATGTTTGCTTATTTTGAAGTGATTTTGTGCTTATACTAGAATAAATTACAGTCAGAGATGTAAAGGTGTGTATTAGTGCTATGAGTAATTAAAAACAATCCAGGTTATTAATAATTCCAGCTTAATCTAATATCCATTCTAACCTTCTTCTCTTCGCTTTCTATTTGTCACCAGTTCCCCAAATTGGAGGGTTTTTTTTGGCTTAATTAATTAATTTATTTTTCCATGTGCACACCCTCACAGCATATTTTGTCAGGAGAGAAATCCCCCCACAATGCTCTTTTTTTGTATTTGCCAACCCCCAACCCCAATGTCACGCTGTTGTTTTCATTCACACAAACACACACATTTTTCGCACCCTTCACCCCCCCACAAACCATCACTCTCTCCGTCTCTGCCTTGATGTCTCCTCCCTCTTCACCCGTCATCCCGTTTTGTCCCCTTTTTCATCAGGCTACATCATGTCTCACACCCCTCTCCCGCGTCTCTTCCACCCTCCCGAAACACACACATACACGCTGTGTCCCCTGGCTGCCTCTTTGTCTGCCTCAGTAAAACAGCAGAGCCTGCTCAGGCCCGGGGGATTAATGTGTGTATACCCGTGAAGTGAGCGATGATTTTAAAAAAAAAAAGGGGGGGAGAAGCAGGGAGGGCTCATCGATGTGCAGCTCCTGTTGTGTTTGGTTTTTCAGAGCTCTGTGGGAGAGGACGACATTGTGTGTGAGAGACATGATATGAACCACGCTGAGCTCTTTACTGTGCCAAGGAACATCATGAGCTGAGGAAGGCCTCACTTGATCAACTGGTGCTCCAGAGACACCTGTGAGAGCCTCGTCGCTTGAAAAAACGAATTAGGAAAAGTGTCAATCATGCCATACAGTTCTGGCTTATGTGTGTGTAATACATGCTAATCACATTTCTGACACACCCATCCATTCCGTTGTTTTCTATTAATACAGGTAGGGATGTGAATGTCATACTGATCATGTTCTGTAAGCAAGTCATGCACGTATGCAATAACAGGCATGTTTTCAAAAGAATAACGAACATAAAGCTTAGTATTTTGATTTCAAATATAAGAACTGGAACAAGCTTACCTGTATAAAACATAATGATTGGTTAAGTGTTTGGTTTAGCAGATGGTTTTCTTCAATCATATAATTAAACAAATTCATGTAAATTTTGCTTGAGATTCTGCAAATTACATAAACAATGGACTTTTGGTGATTTTCTTTTCCCAATGAAGAACTTTTAAAGGCAAAAGGCTTAGTACAGTCCCTACTTGTTTAGCTCATTTAGGGAATTTGCTATGTTAATAAGTTACTGAAGTGCGTGTCAGACTGAAAGTGAGAGGATTGATATTCCGTACTAAATCTGTCCAGTGGCTTTTATGAGAACTCATGAGGACAAATCAGCCATGAGGACATAAACAAATTTCAGCTCCTGTTTAAACATGAACTCCCCCCTCTGTCATGTGTGGCATTTTGCTCTTGCCCCTTTACCTTTTTTTCTAGCCTTTAATTTTCCCCAAATATATTTGATAGGGTTGTTAGAAAGTCATAGATATATAACTAAGTCTCATAGATGTATTTAGAACTATAACATCCCAAATCAGTGTATTGTATCCATAATTATGTGCCTTTAATATTACATAAAAACATTAATATCATTGGTGAGCAGCACGGTAGCATTGCTACCTCACAGCTCCAGAGTCCCCAGTTTGATCCTGAGCCTCGGGTTACTGTCTATATAGAGTTTCTATGCATGTTAAGCAATTTCCCCCTGGGATTAATCAAGTTCTTTGAATCTTGAATCTTGAATGTTCTCCACATGCGCACATGGGCTTCCTCTAGGTTCTTCTGTTTCCTCCCACCTCCCAAAAACAAGCCAGTATTTGGTCGGCCACTAGGTGTGAATCAGTGTGTGAATGTGAGTGCGCTGCGGTGGACTGGCATCCCATTCGGAGTGTGTCTGCTGCTCTCTCCCAGTGTTCCCGGGATAGGCTCCACGACCCTGACCAGGATAAAGCGTTTACCGAAGATGAATGAATGAATAATACCAGTGAATTTTTTTGTATGCTATAGCTGGAACTTAATTGAATAAGGCATAAAAAGCAGTTTTTTGTATGCTGTAACTGGAACTTAATTGAAATGCATCATATGCATCATCATGCAATTATCAGTGCAATTCTATGGTATCAGTTAACAAATTACACAGCCATATTGTCAAATTGATAGATACAAGATGAAGCAAAGTGCAGCTGTCATTACAGAGTGCCATTAATGAATATAACAGATATAACACAGTATGAAACAGTAAACTATTCCCCTGTGACAACTCTTTTGCAAATTAAATCAGGAACGAAAGCCAATGTAGAGTTATAATGCAGGCCAGAATACATTCCAGGTTGACGAGAACAGCTAGGCTACTAACTAGGCTAAGAAACTATGAAGTGAAATATGAAACTGGCCAGAAACCAATAAATACTTGGGAAATTCTGTTTTGCTCAGGTCTGATGTGAACAGCCGAGTACTGTTGGTTTTGAACAATTTCCTCAAGCTGTAATTTAGTGCTCTTAATTACAGTCCACAAAGTCCAGCTTAGGAACCACTGGGCGATGGGCTTTTGTTTCCGTATATCTTTATGAAAATGCTTCAGTGAAGAAACTATTTGGGATTTTGGTTATGATCTGACTTCAACATCTGAGTGCCATCTGCTCTGCAGGTGATATCTGGATAAACCAGGGCTTAATGATGATTAGTAGAGCCTGACTTGCTGAATGTCCTTAAGGAACATGAAGGCCCACAACAGCGAGAATAGTGCTTGAGAAAGAGATAACGATGTGCTCTTGATGTCTGGTATTTGCACAATATACCACAATAGTAGTGAAAATGATACTTTTGCATTGTGGTGAGTCTGATAAAGAAACCGCAGACTGGCAGCATTCAGCCTAGACTGGCTATAATAGTTGAATCAATGCCAAATGGGGAACAGCCTCTCAGTCTGAAATAGTAGTGTCAGACTGTAATGCAAAAAAGATTGGAGCTGAAACAATTAATCAGTATTGTTAACATTTAAAAAAAAAAAAAATTGACAAATATTTCCATTTCAGAGAATCGAGAGTGAAATTGGTAACCTTTCTGCCAGCACACAGTATCTAGGAGAAGAAAAGTTCTTCTTTATTTGCCTGAGCGGTGGAATTTGGCCAAATTGATTAAACACAGTTATGTTCAGGGATGTGTCTTCTGCTTAATTTTAATATTCAAACATCCATAAGAGTTAAGCTTGTCTGGATTTTTAAAATGTATTGAATTACTGGCATGTTCTTACTCTGATAGCCAATATCCTGAGCAAAACAACTGCTGTTTAGTATAAAACCTTAATTATATTTTCACACCTGTGAATGCAAGGCTCCTGTGATCCTCAGCCCACAAACTCCTCATCCAGTCAAGCTCCTCCCCACTCAAAGTCACCTGATAACTTACAACACTCACCTGTTTGCAAACACACTACCCACTTTAAATAACCTGGACACTCCGTGTTACTATTCCAGTGTTTGAACACAGCCTGCTTTACCGATTTTGGCTGATCGCCTGACTATTTACCTGTCTCTCGTTTTTTGAGTATTGCATAGCCCATTGGTTTGTTTGATACAGTGGCGTTAATAAAACAGAAAACTTGCACTTGCATCCATCTATCCACTTAGTGACACATATGAGGGGCCATGAGCATCTTCCCAACAATAAAAAAAAAAAAGAAACTCTTGCCTTTGGACACAAGCAATATTTCTGCCAGTAGTATCCTAGAAACCACTCATGGTCAGAATTTGTTCTTTATAAAAATCATTCTATGCGTGCATTATTCGGAGTCCAGATTGAGACCGGGACATTTATTCATCCATTTCATTCATTTAGTTGTTTGCCTGGTAATAGAAAATTTAACACAGAATGCATAATATTAAATGTTTGTTTACCTGGACTAGACAAATTAGTTTGTTCCTTTTCACCGCAAGTGGGCATTTGGTTCATTTCTCATATTAGCCTTCCGAGATTTGTTTTTCTCCTTTTCCTTCTGTAGACTTGCAGCATGCCCGAGTTGCATGGTTGAGGTCATATGGTACAATGTGTGTGGTTACAGGTCCTATGGAAGGATAGGGGGGACTTGTAGCTCTGCTTTATATTTTGCTTGCTGAATTGACTCTATATTTCAGTCAGACTGCACAGAGCAACACAGCAAGATCAAGAATTTTGGACAATCTTTTTTTGTACAAAAGTCATTTTTCACCTTTTGTACTACAAGCTGTGCTCAGTGGCAAATTCTAAACTTTCATACTTGAAGGA
>CM040990.1:18353856-18447634 GCA_022985145.1 Pangasius djambal
TTTTTTTTTTTTTTGGGATTAGGGAATAGGTGCAAATGTGAGCAGAACACATGCACTGTGAAACCCTGCATATATCACAATATCTCAGCATATTGCACTGTTTTAGGATTTTCAGAATCTCTAATGATGCTAACCAATTAGTGGTCTGTCAGGTAAAATCCTTTAAGTATGTTTAAACTGATTCTATTTGCAAGCCTATCCGTATACCGTTTAGCCTATGTAAAAGTCTACACACCCCTGTTGAAAAGCACCCTTTGCTTGTAATAAAGTTTTTTTTGGGTAAGAGTCTGTTCCAAAACGTTGATCTACCTCTGAAGCCATTCCTTTGGTGACATGGATTTGTGCTTTGGGTTGTTATCTTGCTGGTAGATGAAATTTTTCTTCATCTGTCTAACAGAGGCCTGCTGCTTCCCTGTATCTTGACTAGAGCCCCAGTCCCAGCTGAAGAGAAGTAGCCCCATAGCATGATGCTGCCACCACCATGCTTCACTGTGGGTATGGTGTTGTTTGGGTGATAAGCTGTCTTGTTTTTGCACCAAGCATATCTTTTAGAATTATGCCCAGAAAGACTTTTTATATCTACAGTAGTCCACTTATGTTCTTATTTCCTGCTAACAAAAATGCAAGCAAAACTGAAATATCTAGCTTCCGATCCATGTATGGATGGTTACAATTCTGCTTGAGCGTTACTTTAAGATGGCAATGGGGAAGCCACACAGGCATGTTAAAGGCTAGAAACAGGGCCACTGGCAGCATTAGTGCCTGTTACCTTGTTTTCAAAAACAGCATGGTTCTGACTGTAGTCCCATCTGTAAGGCAGATCACAAGTTTATAATTAATCCATATTAACAAAACATTTACAGGGACTGGTAGAGTGAAAATTCATGTGTCGCTCTGCTGAAACTTTCTGCAAGGAGACATTTATTTGATTCTGTCCTATTCTTTTCTATACAAGACATTGTAAATGATTATGCAAATGATTGTTGAATATATAAATTACCACAATACATCGTCCAGCAACTTTGAGAGACTTCTGAGCATGCTTTAGCTATTTTACATTGAAAACTGATGGTATTGTTGACACAGGCTGGGATAGCTTTTGTCTTATTAACAAATCCCATACTCAGTGCTCATAAAAGCATGAAATTGATAGCTTTAATGATAAATTTAATGATAAAATTAGTTTGGATGATTTTATGGATGAATAGATGATTGACAAACATATTTGGGTTTTTTGGGGGTTTTTTTTTTGTTCTGACGGATAAATCACTCTCACTGATACAGTCCTAGGTTCTATGTTCTAGTTCAATACAGGGTAAATGTTACAGGTGTCTTTTACTATAATTAGCCCCCTTTGTTGAGCAGTCATCTGAGGTTGCACACACAGGTCAGCCTGATATGTGCTGTCAGTGTGGAGGACAGTGGCACGCCTGCCTCAGACAGATAGACAGCGACAGTGGAGAGATTTCACCAGAGGGGAGAGAGAAAGAGACACACATGGGGTAAAGCGAGACACAGGATAGACTGTCAGAGGCAGACAGTAAAACCTAAATTGGATTCATGCTGCTTTTTATGACTAGATTATTGTTTATCAGATTCTGATTATTGCTGAATCAGCTTTTGTGTGTGTTTTAACAACGATGATTCAGTGGAAATAATCATGCAAATATGATGCAGCGATTTTTAATGGACTTGAAGAGCAGTGTGGATAATGATGTAGAGCATTTTAGGTCAGAGTAAGAGAGATGGATGCTAGACAGCACCCAAGGATTTCCTCTATGTGAATGAAACCCTGAGAAACAAAGAGGATTTACTTGATGGAGACTTCTAATGTGCATGTCAAAGTGGGACTGAAATACTGCCGACCACCTTTAATGTTCTTATTTACTTTGTGTTCCCCTGACAACGATCCATTGCTTTTACTTCAGGTCAATTTGCTATTCCCTCTGCTTATGAATTATTGACTTCTTAAGGGCTTTAAATGCAGCATCCATTTTTAAGAATCATCATTATGGCATTCTCTGCCTTTGTGCCTTTCTATCGACTTGTGGTCCAAATACTACCGGGAAAAGATATTTTAAAAGCTAAGTTCCTGACATGATGCGATTTTCCCTTATTGAGTACTCAGCCATGTATGGGCTTTGGCATGCCCAAAGTCTCTCCATACAGTTGTACATGTAGATGAACTTTTTTGAATTTTTTGATCTGCATTAGTGTCTTTTTTTTTATTTTTATTTTTTTAACACAATTAAATTGCCAGTGGTGTCGAACTGTGAGTAGCGATTGTGAGCCATTAGAAAGTGAAGGCAATGTGAAGGGAAGTGGATGGCTGTCCGCTGCAGATGCTCTAAGAGCATCGAGGCCCTAACCTCTTCACTCACAGAACTAAATGATGATGGGCTGGACTAACATTTCTGTTTCAATGGGGGGGACATAGAATCTCCATGCACTTATGGTGATTTGTAATCTAAAGGCATTGTGCGTTATATAAAGTGCTCATATACAGATCTGCTGGTCTGCTGAGTCATTAATGTTAAGCTGGTTGTGGTGTGTGAATGAAGTGGAACTGCCTTTTATACTCAGAAGTATTTGCTAATTAGACTATTAGTTATAGTCTTTTTTATACCACAGCACTGTTAAATGCTTGAGTCTGTTCGATCTGAAGGTGTTGATTAATGTTTTCTAACAGCAGCTGCGACATTAGTGCCATCTGCAAAGTTTATATTAATGCACGTGCTCTAATAGGTTATCATTGCTATAGGAACTACTTTCACAGAGGCTTGTATTGCAGACGTTCCACGTAAATGGACTAAAAATGCATGTAACCATTGATATGGTGAGGTTTTCTGTGAACAGATGTTTATTTGGCATCTCCAGTGTCAGCACTTTGTAACAGTCAGAGGTAAAACTGTAACTTTTCAGAATGGGGAAAGTCTTCAGGACAGAGGGCTTTGTGGTTTCTCAGTAACATGACAAACTGCGTTGTTTGTCGTCTTATTGACTTCAAGAGAGAGAGGAAAAAGAGAGGCTGGTGAAGACAAGACTTTATATCTGTTATAAAAATGATAATAGGAATTAACTTGCTTTAGGGATGTTCCACAACATTAAACATACCAATAAATGTATAAAAAGTATGATGTGGTGTTCTTTAATTAATAAAAAAAAAATGTAATCACTGGCAAATTACTGTGGTATAAAATGAAACATTTCGGGATGTGCTGTTATTGGAAAATAATCCACTTCAGGGTGGTAACACACCACTTCTGTCAAATGGTACACTTTCATTTTCTAAATAGCTAGCAGTAAAGTAAAGCTGTAAAGTAAGCAGTAGTCTTTCACTTAGGACCGGTTTTGATGACTACGTTGCGCTTTCTGTAGGAACCTGTAAGCATCCATGCTTGATTTGGCTTTTTTTTTCCACCTTCACAACAATCAAATGATTAAATCCTGATTTATGTGCGGTCAATATGTTAGTACAGACACATACATACACATGACACTTACTAAATTTACTGCTTTTATCTTTTTTAGGCTTTACCTGAAGCTGTTCTTTCCACCTTGAGAGAAAGGCTTCCAGTGAGCTGGGTTTTTTTTTTAGTTTGAATCTGTACTACATGACTGTAAAGGTAAAGAACAGCAAGTAGGAGATGGATAGAAGAAGTAAACTGACTAAAAAGTGACAATCAGAATACACCAGCAAGTGTTTTCTGTGTGTCTGTGAACCAGACCAAACAATAAATAAGAAACAGGAGGGAAGGAGTTTTTTTGGTCATGGCGACCGACCCAGGAGATCCCACCAGCACGGAGGAGTCATCCGGAGAGAAACCTGATGGAGAGAGGGATGAAGAGAACGAGTGGACAGGGAACCAGTCAGCCAGCCAAAGGGGGAGCCGGACAACGGAGAGAGTGGCTCAACATGAGGAAGCCTCAGGAGCAAAAGCAGCAGAAGTTGGAAGAGAAGAAGGAGAAGTCAGCGAGGCACGAGAGCAAGCATCTCAACCAAAGCATGAGAACAAACGCTTCTTTCGGAAGAGTGTGGAACTCTGTGAGAAGGATGAGCTTGTAGAGGAGGAGGAGGGCCTTCATAGCGTCCCACACCCTGAGCTCCATGCCTCAGACTCTGTCTTCAGTGCCGGAACTCAGCATGTACCCACTGATGGCGCCCATGGTGGCGGCCTAGACCTGGAAAAGGGTGCCCCGTCAGTGCCCAGACTAAAGGGAAAGGAGCGCGAGTCTGAGCAGGAGGAGGAGGCTGAGATGAAAGCTGTGGCCACATCGCCTGGTGGCCGCTTCCTTAAATTCGACATTGAGCTTGGCCGAGGAGCTTTTAAGACAGTTTATAAAGGCCTGGACACAGAGACATGGGTGGAAGTGGCCTGGTGTGAACTACAGGTAAGTGCTGCTTTGGAATAATTTCAATAAGTACAACAACTAGCATTTCTGTATTTTAATATTCATGTTGTTTCTCAAATTTCACTTTTTCTGCAATTGGGATTTGCAAATGGGATTTGCAGTTTCCCTTGGGATCAATATCTAGCTAGCTAGCTATCTTGCTACCTATCTATCTAGCTAGCTATCAAACAGGGTGCTTTTGTTTTTAATGCTGCTATGAAAAGTATCTCTTTGTGCAGACTGCATTGTACTGTGCTTTTCTATTTTTTTTTTGAGTGAACCTATCATTTATTTATTTATTTATTTATTTATTTATTTAATTGCTCTCATTTTTCGTGCTCTTTAAAACGGCCTCAACAGTGCTGGATCTGAAAATAGCTTTGTACACAGTACTGTGTGGTGCAGTAGTATCAGTGCTGCTGCCCCCAATATTAATTATCTCTATAATTAAGCAGTTAACTATTTCAAATGCTGCTCAAGCTGGATTGATTTTTACCTGATGAGGGTCAGTAATGTAATTGGTAACGAATCCGACTGGTCAGTTCCGATGGGGAGGAAGCATCTGTCTAATTATCCAAATTACAAGCGATAGCCCAGATGTACACTCAGTCATGTCTGTTACCGTCTTTAGTCATTATGTTACCATTAGCTTGATTTGAACAGGACAAATATTCCTTCAGCAGCTCTGTGTTTAGCAAAAGTCTGAAGAAAATTTCCAAAAGTATCACATTTCAGGCTCTGGTGAAAATTGAAAGAAACACTGATGATGTATGCTTGATTAAAATAACATATCACCTAAATTACACTATGTCCCTAGGTAAAATTAATCCAATACGAATAGGACTTAAAGTTCAATTAGTCTGTCCCATGAGGTTGCTCGGAAAACCACACACAAACACACACAGACACACACACACACACATATATATATATATATATATATATATGTGTGTATTTCATCAGATTTGTATAGCATCTTTAAACAGGTACCTGCACACACACGCACACTATGTGTGTGTGTGTGTGTGTGTGTGTGTGTGTGTATATGTATATCTATATATATATACGTACATACATACATATATTGCTGCTTTTAGATGTTTTATGTAGCATGAAATTACTGTAGCAGTGGATTTTGGGGGAGAAAAAATATACATTTTTTATTGTCAACTCACAAATGGACGATCAGGCAGCCTTGAACAGGCTGCAAGTAAACAGTATTATAATCTGTAATTTTTGGACCGGTTTCAGCTGTATCATGTTTTTCCTCCTAAGTGCTCTGGTCCACCTAGAATGAATCAGTATGCTGTTTCTTGGGACTTGTTCTGGGCCTTTTGGAGAAATCTTAGCCTCTTGTATTCATGTTATTCTTTCGAAACTTTTTCACAGTGGGGTGCCCTGAGACGCAAAGAGAAAAGAGCTTCAGAACTACAGTTGAATAGCTCCATAGTTTACACATCGAAACTGTCCATGGGAGAACAGAGCGGATCCCACTCAGTGTGCAGTGAAGTGCAGGAATTATGTGGTCAGCACAGTAGAGCTTCTGTCTTTTAATGTAGACTTGTTTGTCTGCTGAATGCATTGTGGTCCACAATACACTATATTTTCTAGGAATGCCTTATTGCATAATTGATTCAGAAGACAGAAGCTGTGGTTATGCACACAGTCGGTTGCGTAAGCATCTGTATCGCAGTAATTTATCGAGCGTGCCATAGGCAGAACTGTTCAGAGGTCACATGAACCAATGTTCTGTGCCAATCCAAATGCCACACGTTTGTTAAATTAAAAATTTTACTGAAAAATACTTGCTTATTATTTTGGGTTCCAAGGACACCAAGGCAGCATGTATAAAAAGTAACAATAATAATTTCTGTATTAACATTTTGATTCTGTTATTAAAAAAAATTAAAGTACACAGAAAATGACAGAAGCTGCAGAGTAGGTAATGTAACCATAAAACGTTATTCCTGCACCGAATAAAGAATTAGTTGATGGTTTATATATTCTTTGTTGTGTACAAAAATAAGTATTCAAATTTCGACTCTGAATAGAAAGGAAATCATCAGAAAACTGCTGAAACATGTAAACACACCACAATCATGTTTAGAAGTAATTTTCAAAAAGTTGGAAAGGTCATTAAGCATCAAACTGAAACTATGTTTAAGAGTAGGGTCTTTAGGACCTCAGACAGAATATGAGAGACACATTGATTGTGGTAATATTTATGGAATAATCGTTGAAAGAAAAAAAAAATAAATCAGGCACCAACATAATGGTGGATTTTTGGTGCATAAGAAGGAACAGTAAAATGCTGACTGGGGAATGGAGGAAAGTAGAGCATTTGCTATGGATTCTCTTCAGTTTCTCAGTGTTTGGTTGCTTTGTGTAAAAGGCCTAGTCTGTCATGTGTTTGGAGCTAATTCCACACTGTGGACCTGGCTAATCTCAGCATTTGAGTGCTGTGCCAGGCTCCATCATCCTTCCCCCCCGTTCAGCCTCGACATCAAGCTCAACCAAGTCATGAGGGAGGAAATTGGACTGTGTAGCTGTAACACTAACATCTATTAAACTCTGAAAGCCTGAAAGTGTTTATAATTCATTTCCTCATAATTTACTAACAGCAATGTAGTGAAATTAATAGCAAAAGGAATGCATTTACAAAAGTAGGGAATGTAAGTTAGGACCTGGTGAAAAGCCCCTCTAGGAATAATTCTCTGTATCCACGTCATTTGGATTTGTCACATTTGTCATAACTAATCCCAAATGAAATGTCGCTTGCACTGTCACTGGAACTGTGGCTTTGTGTCACACGCTTAAATAGAAAATGGACACTCGCCTGTCAGTTTGTTAGTGTAAATGTAATGTAAGAGGTTAAACACCTTTTACCCCATTATTCTGCTGTGTGGGAATATTCACCATCATATAACTTCTCCATGGCATCTCCATGAGGTATAGCATCACAAACAAGGCAAATCTACCTGACGTATGATGTAGCACAGCCTCTAGCAGTAAGAAGCTCAATATTAAGTCCTTAGGCATCTGTTTTGTAATGGCTGACTGTGAGTCAAATGAGATGAGAGGTGGTTTTTATTTATTTTTTTTAAAGTTCCATTCACTCCCACACCCTCACAAAAGAATTTGTCTAATAACATTGTTTGTACCTGCCCATAATATTTTCCGATGAAAATATTGTTGGTTATATTTGTCAAAATATGTACAAATTAGTCATTTATTGTGACCAGAATAAAGCATGGATGATGGATGAATGAAATCAATGAATGCATCACGCAGCACCACGCAAGCACCATATACACCCTCATGTTAATGAATGTGGCCTTTCTTTGTCCTGCAAGCTTCACAGCTTTCTATTCTACCCACAAGGAAGTAAAAAACACCCTCCAGTTGAGATTATATAGAGCCATATCAAGAGGTTCAATGGTTAGATGACCTGCCATTCCATGTGTGCTATCATATAATGTGACTTAATGAAAAAAAAAAGTGCAAGCGAGGTAGTATCACTCTGGCAGAGCTGTGTGAGCCTGTCATGAGCAACAGGGTGTGAACTGTGTGTGTGTGTGTGTGTGTGTGTGTGTGTGTGTGTGTGTGTGTGTGTGTGTGTGATGAGCCAGAGGATTAACATGGCATCATTTACTCTCTCTCTCTCTCTCTCTCTCTCTCTCTCTCTCTCTCTCTCTCTCTCTCTCTCTCTCTCTCTCTCTATCTGGCTTTAACAGACATGCGCACACACAAGTGTAACACACAAGTGCCAAAATGTGTGAATGCGTTTATAATATATGCAGGGAATAAGTTCCGTACAGTGATGCACTTAAGTAATATTGTGTGACCCTTCAAGAGTAGAGTTCAAGGTCAACGTAACTTTTCAATACTACAGTGTAGTACATGATTCGATTCCATAGCGTTCAATATTTCAGATGTTGTATTTAGGTAGGCCAACACTAATTTATTTGACGCTGTATTTTGCCTACAGGCAAATCAAATTGATGGTGCTCATATGACATGGACGGGCAAGAATTCAATGTGAGAAACAGTTGCGCATGCAGGAACCTTGTACTAAAATACGGACAGTGGGGGTGTTTAGTCAACATGCAATTTGTAAATGTGAAGCAAAGCCACAGATGTGGAACTTTATCAGCTCATTAGTCTTAGTAATAAGTACATTTGCATGCAAGAGCATGAATCACCGACCTGAATGCAGGCTTAGACAAGTGGGCTGTTCAAATGCACTTAAAGATCATTGCACGGTTTTTGATGCTATGATTATTTCCTATCACGGCTAAAACACACCAGTCGGCAGGTTCTCTGTTAGCGTCAGTTTCGTAGTCTGCTTTCCAGTGCTTGATTCATTTGTTTCTGAATTCTGTTTACGTGAAATATGGATTTGTTTATTTGTTCACGATGGAAACTTGGCTCACCTGTATTTATAAATGAAGCTTTAATAAAAAAAATCCAAAATTCGGCTAATTTTGACCTTTTCGAGTGCTAAAATGCTCACTTTAACTCATCTCGATGTTGTTTCAGGAATCAGACGCACATTTATTCATATGTCATTCTCTGCGCTCAGATCTGTGCTTGTTTCTGTGTAGCTTTTTTATGGATTTAAAGTTTATGGATTTATTGTTGAATTCTATAAATATACAATGTGAATTAAAAACTATAACTGTTCATCTCTAAAAGCAGAGGTCTGCTCAAGTCCTGTTTCATCCAACAAAGGAGCAATACAGTAAATGTCATTCTGGTTACATTTTGACATTATATTAATGCTTGATTAGGCGAGAATTGAGGTATATATTGGTAACAAATAGCCACAAATTCTTCTCTCTGAAAGAGTAGTGCAATCTCAATTTAGGGCTTAATTAAGAAATATCTTAGACTAATGTAATCTACAAATATACATGTTTTATATACAATTTATTGACTCAACAGCTGCTCACAAATATCTAGTATAAATGAGTTTTGAGTATTCTAGTAATCTTTTTTTCCCCCCAGTTAACCCCTAGGTTTGAATTAAATTTCTGAATGTCCGTGTCTCTCCTAAATTAGCTGCAGATAATGAGACAAGGACCATAAGCCGATATTGTAAATGTGACTAAGTAAGCCTATAATTGTGACCACTGCTGTTTCCTCCTGGTTGTGTATAAATTCAGGAACTGCTTTGCTGCAAATAAATGGACAAACCTACAGCCGTGCATACTGTATGCTGAAAAGAGACTTACATGCATGTACATTGTACCCTTTGCCTGGGGGTCAGTTACTGTATTTCTGTGTTGTTATGTGGGAAATATTTCTGTGTGTGTGTGTGTGTGTGTGTGTGTGTGTGTGTGTGTGTGTGTGTGTGTGTGTGTGTGTTTGTGTGCATGTGCTGTACAGTCCAGGGGAGGTTTGAGTGAAGTTAATTACAGTGGGTGCCTGTCAGGCCGGAACAAAAGGTCTGCATTGACAGCACAACCCATGCAGAAAGACAACTGGCTGAATGCATGCGGCCCAGATCAGACTAGTCTGGCCCAGTTCATCCCCTGACACAACATATGCCCATCCAGGTTCACACACAAGGCACAGAGCCAGGGGTTCATGATTTTGTAATTTTGTTACAGCAGTGGTCAGCCATTATCAAAGTTGTATTTATGATCGAGATCTTATAGTTCGCTATTAGCCCCTTTGACTGGTCACTTAAATTAAATGGGTTTAATCCAAATCTTTATAACTGAAAACCAAGTAGGGCTTTAAATAATGCCAACTTGGACCTGTTTTGTTCAAAAATTCATGAATAAATGTCTTCAATAAATAGCCTGAATATTATTGGGTCATTGACATATAAGGATTTTGAAAGGGCACATTTCTGACTTTTGAAACACTTTTTTTCATTAACATTCGTTGGCTATGGTCTTAAGAATGATCATGTGGTGCAACCATAATATACCCTCCACATAATATATTTCCTTAATATGCTTAAAATGTTGACAAAGTACTACAAGCAAAGTAAGATCTATAGTAAACATCCATTCACTATTTATGAATTTCTGTATGTCATGAATTTATATTCATGTCCTATAACTGTACTTGTCTGCCTTATCACACACTTTACAACTTTTTTAAGCTATAATTTTTTTTAAAGATCCACTTGAGCATATAGTATCAGTGATTAATATTTCAGCCACAGACTGTAGATGTTTTATTTTGAATTTTAATAGTTATTGCCATTATTACTTACGCTACATGACGGATAGTCACACCAAATGACGAGGTGTAAGGTGAAGAGTCATACACCACATGCATGTTAATCTTTATAATTAGCATGATCTTCAATAGCATTTTTTAAAAATTTGTTTAAACATCATTCATCGACAAATTCGCCTATTTTCACTTCAGTTGGTTGCCTACATTTCCTACATAACCCACAGTGCTGTTCGTCTACCTGCTGATAGTGGTTCAGAGGGGCACAAACATATCAGGTTCCAAAGCTTCAAGTTTCACACTTCTTCACTTCTTTCACTTCACTTCTAGCATCTCGTAGATTGCTAAGTAACCAATCCAAGGCACTAACTAGCCATGCCGTAACTCTGCGCAGCTGCGTCATACAGCTGCATTGCATTCTGGAACTTTGAGTCCAACATTTGCTGCCTCAGTTGCTTCTAATCTCAATATGACACTGAATGTCACTGGAAAATGGTGAGTGAGAAAAGAAGCTCTTGCTGTTTTTGTTTTTAAGAGCTAAGAGCAAAACCTGACAGCTTTTGCTTATGTTTGAAATCATCAAATTTTTTTTGTTCTATTAAATGCCATTGTAACTGAGCTATCAATAACGCTGTCCTCCTGTGACTTCAGTGTGACACATAACCACTTTTCATAGGAATAATGAAAATACATCCTCAACCAACAGATTAGCACCAGAATTGCTAAGAATATCAGAAATATTTCAGTATAAATATTTTATGTCTACTGTGAGTAGTAACTAGGACATGGTGGAATAATGAGAGAAATAATGAAAAACAATTTTAGCATGCATTCGTCTTATAAGGAGAATCTGTCGTTTTTTGTTTTTTTTTCATTATGAGCAATAACATAACAGACACAGCATAACCTTTTTCAGCTTTGCCTTGTACCTTGTTTGTCTGATCGGTCATAGATTATGGTAATCTAATCCTGGCAACCAACTGCTAAATTGCTTAGGGACTACACACACACACTTTCACTCTGGATGCGAAGTGTAGAATTGCCCATGCTGGTTGATATTGTGTTGCCTTCACTACTGTAGCTCGGTGCATGTGGTTGTAATGTGAGCTCCATTCACCCCTCCTTCTTCTGTCTGAAAACCCCTGAAGACGTATAGATATACAGTGATGAAAGGACACAATTAACTCAGTGATCCCCAAAGAGCCAGGCATTCCATTAAGCCTGAGTGTTTACTGTGGAAGTGAATATACAAGATCATATTTGTGTATGAGGAGGAAGCGTGCTAAGCTGCTGAATGCACACCACTCATATTTTCCTCTGGCTCTCCAGTGAGATCTCTGAGCCAGCGCTTTTAGAGAGCACCTGACCACCACAGTCCAACCAAATGTCTTGCTAAACATGTTGTTGAATGATGGTCTTTCATCATGTGCATGCAGCTTGTCTCTGCAGCTATAGTATATGCACAATTACTAAGGACATTTTATCATTTTTATTTTTAAATGGTAGTTGTTGGGGTATGTAAAATGTGTATTTCTTTTAGAATGCTTTCATAAGAAAACAACAGGATGTGCTGTTACAGGAAAGTAATCAACAACAGGGTGATGTGATGCAACCTGACGTGATGCCACCTTCTGTCCAATTAAATTAGAAAATTCAACAGTGCTGTGGTAAAACAATCCTGAACCCTAGAGCCCATAGTAGATTGTATGCCTTGTATGCTGTCAGGAAGGAACTGTTCCGAGAATGGTGTGAGCCTTTGTCACCTGAACCTAGTGCGCTGTCCAGGGCCTGAAATACTAGTCTTTTTGCAGGGGCTGGGGACAATGGCAATTGCAAGCAACATCTATGGCAGAAGTGTACGTGGCGGCCATTACAGCTCACCACAACGCAACAACCACCTCGTGGATGGCACCTCGCTAGGCTCTCAAAGGCTTCACAACAGTGTTTCTGAAAGAAGCTAGGCACCTCCATCTGCTGCGCTCGCCCAAGCGCCCCTTAATGGCTCTCTCTCTAAGAACCCATGCATGATGCTGATTTGAAATGGTATCATCAATGGTATCTCGCCGTGCACACACTGGTGACCGGACCTGGTGCGGAGTGACCTTGTGGCTGAACCCAGGATTCCTAACTATGGTTATTTCTCCCAAATTTGTGAACCAGGCAATTGATCTTGCAATGTTCTACGAAGGTCAATCTGCAGAACATTCTCTACTGTGTCCTGTATACGCCTTATGGTACTATTTGAACCACACAGCAGCTATTCTTTCATCAGATCAGTTAGTCTCCTGTCTCAGTGCAGACACAGGATGCTCCCCTGTCTAAACAGAGATCGGCCCACTGGGCGAAAGAGGTCACCACCGCAGCCCACAAACAGTTCTGCATGCTCAGCCTTTACCATGACATCCCATTCCACAAAGAATGTGTTTCATCTTCATGGGCTTTGCTGAGAAACATGCTGCTCCAGGAGATCTGTGTCACCATGTACCGCTCAAGATGCTATAAGTTCAACATCACCCTTCCTCCACCCTTGTGGCTTTGGTCATTGAGTCTTTGTCTTGTTCACTATGAACTATCTTCCTGGTCCCTCCTGGTCCCTTCTTGGTCCATCAGCAGAGAAAAAGTGAATTGGGACATTCTAAAATGCTATACACGAGAAAGCTTAATGTCCCAAAACAAGGACAAAATGACACCAAATCATTACTTTTATATTTAGTTTATGGGGTCAGTCTTTTGATAGTAGTTAGACAGTAAAGTGTGAGAGAAATTTGGTATTTCTAGGATGCTGTATTAAGCTATTTACTTATTAATGGGTTTCCATGGGTTTTTTTGTTTTGTTTTTTTGTTTTTTGACTACTGTTTTGTCATTTGGGCAGCGCATGGTCTTAACTGTGTGAAAGATGTGGTGTCACATAGTCGTTCTTTTGGTACATTAAGTTTTTTATGTCCCAGTGATTTAATAAATTTGAGACTCATTACATGAGTTTAAAATCATTCATCCATATTAAACTAATAAGATATAAGCTCCCTCTTGCTAGTACACACATTCTGACAACATTTGAAAATTACCATTACGCTACTGAAACTACTGTTAATCTACAATACCATATAACGGGAAAAGATAAATACTGTTTTAAATAACTGAAAATAAGTAGTAAAAGTCAATGCTAAACATACATGGTTGTGCTAATCATGACACGATAAACATAGGAATAACAATTTATAAAAATAGACTTTAATGGCCAACTTGAACACAGAATACAGGTTTGCTAATATTAACAAAAATAACATTAGGAGCATCTTGTTTCTCAAGCTGTCCATTCTGTTTTTCCGAAATCTCGGTTAAATAACTCGGATAATACTATAGTACCAATGCAGCAGCATTATCCACCCAGAAGTAAATGCTAATTTGGATTTATAAACCTTTGTTGCACACCCTGGTTGCAAAAAGACATGTGTAGCCTAGTAACCTGATGCTATTTGGTTATAATCTGACTGAAGAATCGATCAAGAATTTTATTTTGGAATTGGATTGACAATAGCTCAAATGTTATCCACTTATTGTTATGGATTGCCACTAGAAGACTTTGTATTCGGAGTGCTGTTTGGCTAAACTAGCAAGCATTTTTATAAGAGAGATATCAAAGGTATATAAGCCTCTTGATGCTTACAACTTTGTTGTGTGTGCACGTTCAAGATGCAAGGATGTCATGGCACTGAAAGCCGAGGTACTGCCTAACCAGATGCTATACATTTGTTCATTTGTTAGTTGAACAAAGTTAGCTAGCTAAACGTGTCCATTATATGCAACTCCATTATCTGCAAGAACGTGACCTAGCTATCTTGCGTCAGCTAGCTAGTTTGTTGATGTGGATTTTAGACGAGCTGCATAGTTTTGTTAAAGCAATATAAATTAGGCATGTTAACCAACTAGCAAATTAAGCCTGTTAAATTCTTAGTTAGCAAGCCAGCTTCACTGATATGATACTTAGCTATTTGGCTAAGTTATAATGGGTACTACAAAGACAGATCTAGGTGGACCAGTTATCCCTCGTAATTGCCTGTAACCAGAACCGTGTTCTGATGGCTTGGAAAGGTGTCTGATTCAATAGTATGTGGTAAAAACGAAGGTGTTTATGAACACTTTTCCAATTCCGAGACCCAACAGCACAACGTGACATTTTAGAAAACGTATTGTGGCTTGCTCTTAAAAATCACTGTAGTCTCGTGCTTTGTGTTTGCAACCAGGAAGTGCAGCTGATGTCAGAGAGACGTGTATCACTCACAGGTCTATAGGCTGGTCATAAGCAACTCCTGGTATACATTGTTGCATTCAGTATGCAACCTGATATATTTCCTAATTGTGTGTGGGAATGTGATTATGAGTTTTTTTTCTGAATACCCACAGGTCCAGCACAAAAGGCCTCATCGGCATCCTTTTCTGTTCTCTCTGAATCCCTCAGTGCACCCTCTTTATCATTCTGTTTCGCTCATTCTCTCAGTTTCATCGGCTTAAAGGTTAGCCCTTCGTTTCTCTTCCTCTATTGTCTCTGCATCCATCCATCCTGTCTGTGCACCAACACTTTTTTCCACCCATTACAATAAGGGCATGATGTGTAATCTAATTTGAGGCCATTTTAAAGCAGGGGCCATACGGATTAGGGTAGATTTAAAAATGGCTACGGAAAGTGTCACTTGAATTTGTGAGCAAGCAGCGATTTCTTCTTGAAATTGCACTCCAGAGATGTTGCTAACATTAGCTTAAGTAATACTGGTGAGTAAGTGTCTAATGATGTCATGGATCAGTTAGTGCATGCATGCGTGTGTTTGCTGTCACCTGAGAAATCAATCGAAAAAGATTAATAAACAATACTAGCAGGTGGACACTTTCAGAAGACAGAATGCCAGGACAAGACACAAGTAAGCAAAGGACAAGTTGCTGACACATATACTGTATATGCAGACATATACGAGGCAAGGAGTGTTCCGGGTAAACCGCATGCAAACGCAGGGATGCTTAGCAGACACTGATATGACATGGCACACAGATAACCTCAAGCTCAACACGCACACTTACTAAAGCTAGGAGATCTGGGAAACACTTACTGACCTACCAGGAAGCATAAAGATGGAATAGACATCTCAGGATAGACCATTAAATAAAACGCACAAAAGAGTAGTGGAAACTTCTATAAGACTCTCAAACACCACACTGAAATTCTGCAACACTTCTACACCTGGATGTAAACTGAGATACCGTAAACACAATGTGGTTTGTGTGTATGTGTATGCTGGTGTTTTCGCAGTGTGTTTTGAAGGGAGCAAAGGGATGCATCAGGAGCATATTTTACTGGAGTTCAGTGGAGTTTGATTTAATAGGTCTAGGGAGTTAGGTAGTCCAAGCAGAATAAGGGGCTGCAAAATATTTCATCAGTGGGACAAACAAGATATTTTTAGAGCATGGGCTCACAAACCTTTTGCAGCCATGGTCCGCTTTAGGCTCATAATTCAAAAGTGTGCAATAATATCCTGGCTATTGGAGAATTTTATTCCTGAACATTCAACCCAAACCTTTTTTATTTTTATTTATTTATTTATTTATTTATTTATTTTTAGGTTTGGATTAAACCCATTCAATTCAAAGGACCAGTCAAGTTGTATAATTATTACAAGAAGTATAATAAATATAATAACTTATAACTGTAAATACTATAATAACTTTGGTGATTTCCACCAATGTAACAAAATAAAGAAAAAACAAAATCACGGAGCTGTGCTTCAGAGACCTATGGGAATCTCCAGACTGCACTTCGAGAACCACGATTTTAGAGACATAGAGAGACAGGAGTTTACTGAGAGAGAATGTTCATTCCATCACACAATCATATTACACAATGCAAGGTCTAAAAAATTAAGTCATTTTATTCCCTCCTAGACCACAGAGAGAAACCAAAATAGGTTATGCATCCCCTCACTAAAACCAGTTTGTCTTTCTTTTCCCTCTTGTGGCAGGGATGTGGTGTGTTTCCCTGCTTATTCTCCTCTGTTCAATAATGTTGCTTTAGGGGGTTTTGTCATGGTTATTAGTTTCCTGGCCTCTTCATCCCTTTGACCTACAGAGGTCAGGCTTAACCAATGCCAACCAATACCAGGGGAATAACAGTGTCAAGTAATCGCAGTACATCTTGTGTTCCTTGTATAATAGCTAAATTTGCCAAATGTCCCCAAAACACCAGCAGATGGTGTGCTTGACTTTACCGCTTTATAGTTGACTCGTGTATATGTGAATAGGTTTGTGCTCAGTGTTTATGCTAACATCCTTGGTCTGGCACTTGATGTCTCTGTATGTTTTGAGTATTTATTCTCCATCAGATGGTGGAGCTTTACAGTCTCTAGGGAAGAAAGAGAAAGTCAAGGGTTGGATCAGAAATGACACACTTGCTACCTAATTATTTTATTCCAAAAAACTTTTTTCATCACCCTTTATTTATACACAAGCATTTATCACATCAATGCACATTTCAGCCAAATGGAAAGACCTATTTTGTTACTTGGATTTGATATTTAGTGTCTTCCTGCTATATTGGTTGGTCAGTAAAACATGAAGTTAAGATTTTGCAGATGTGTCGTCCTTGGTGGAAATCATGTGATGAAGCAATGTCTCTTTAAACGCTTTAAAATGCATTCACGAATGTAAGGAACCAGTGGCACTAGGAAGCACCTATATTCAATTCAGTTCAGTTCAATTAATTTTTTTTTCAATTCGACAGAAAATGTACTTTAAATTTAATCTTGTTTGATAGTCCAGCATAGTGAACATTCATGTTATTTACTGGTTTTAAAGTAGTTATAAGTACATACATGGTTCTTTAACAGAAAGTTAAAGTTAAAAGTAAAGGCACTCATAAGGTTTGGAACCTTAAATTCAGAAAATGTTTTGGAAGAAGTATGGACATTTTGTTGACAGAGTAATTTTAACTCAAGATGCTGTCTGCTATCTTTAGACCTTCCCTTATTTCCTGCATGAACAGCAGACAGAAGTTTTAGAAATTGAAATTGAATTTGGAATGTGTTCTCAGAGCAGAAGTTACCTTGATTACTTTAATTAGGTGACCAGTCAGTTTCTGACCTTAGACCTAATTTCAGTAACTAACTCATCCTCTCTAAAGCATATCACATTTCATGCTTTTTCATGATTCATTTAATGATCATACATTGTTTAGATGGGAAGGACAGGATTCCTTTCTCTGCTGTTAATTAGAGAATCGCTAGCCTATCATGGGCGTCATATCAGTTAGACTCTAGTTTTCGCTTGAACAGATTCAAAACTAGCATGACCTGGAAGCCTGAGGAGGGTTCTCTGCCATGTTGTTGTGTACTTCAAAGTAAATGTTGGGTTTGATTTGAATGCTCTGAAAACTGCTGTTATCTGTGCATGCCAATGTTCTGATTGATTTTGCATGTTGCTGTCTATTTAGCTCAGAGTCGTGCCACTCTATGGATTTTCCAGAACTCAGACAAGTGAGAAGGTTTCAGGGTATAGCCCCATGCTATGAAAATCCAATCATGGCTGGCAAAATGCAAATGTACTTTTACCAGCTACCACTGGGTGTTGCCTCACCATATGACTTCACACAACTTTACTCCATCTGCTGGTCAGTAGCGGTATTGAATACAGAGAAGAATACATCACTTCAGTGCAAACTGCCATCGCATCGATAAGCATGCACACTTCCAAATTGTTTAAGCTCTCTAAAATCACCCCCACCCACCCCTGGCAGCCAGCATAACCTAGCATATTTTGGAGGGTTACATTCTTACAGCACAAATGAATGGGTGCAAGGCATTCAGCATTCCTCTCGATAAGCACATTTTTAAAAGGGCAATTCAAAATCACATGCTAGTCCATGGCTCTTATGCCACTGTTCTATATCTGTACCATAATTACCACAATTAGTTTAGTCATTTGTTTGTATTCTGCTGCCATTATTTAAATTATTCTGAAATAAAAGTAACAAAAAACAAAATGGACCTTTTATCATATACTAATTAAATAAAAGGTCAGTATAGGACAAAATATTATTCATCTTATAAACATCATAGTCTACGGCATGATTTGGCCCAGTCTGAGCTTTACGTGTGTGTGTGTATGCACATGTGTGTGGCGTGTTCAGGATGGGAAGCTGACCAAGGCTGAGCAGCAGCGGTTCAAAGAGGAAGCCGAGATGCTAAAGGGCCTACAGCACCCCAACATCGTGCGCTTCTACGACTTCTGGGAGTCGACTCTCCGAGGAAAGAAGTGCATCGTTCTTGTCACAGAGCTCATGACCTCTGGAACACTCAAAACGTCAGTACCCACACGTTGCAATGAATCAGAGGCCCAGGTTATTTATACTCCTAAGTCTGTAGCGACAGAGTCGAGGACCCTGTCTTCACCGAGTTTAGTTTCTATGGTGACGTGCTACTACTGACCCGTTCTTAGTCACATGACACTAAGTAACACTTGCCAGTTCATATTCATTATTGACACCAAGAATAGTTATTTGATAGAAATTGGATGCTTTTTTTTTTCGACCAAGGTATCATTATTTTTCACTTAATATTTAAGTTTAGTATTAAAAGAATGTTTAAAAAAGCAAATGGTGTACAAATAGGGTATTTTTCAGATTTTTATGACACTGGACATCGTAACCTGTTATGAGTGATTGCTTTGTTGGCTGTGTGCTTTACAGGTACCTGAAGCGCTTTAAGGTTATGAAGCCGAAGGTGTTGCGCAGCTGGTGCAGGCAAATCCTGAAAGGCCTACATTTCCTGCATACGCGTACACCGCCCATTGTACACCGTGACTTAAAGTGTGACAACATCTTTATCACAGGCCCCACAGGCTCAGTTAAGATCGGAGACCTTGGCCTGGCCACGCTCATGAGGACCTCCTTTGCCAAGAGTGTGATCGGTGTGTTTACAGGCTCACGTGTCATAGATTTGTCACCACTGCTGTTGTTGCAACCCAGCAATTGTAATCACTGTAGCTGCCGCATACTTAATCATCAGTGATTATGTGCTGGTTTCGCTGGCAATTTATGTTTTGTTCCAATGTCTTCCCTATTTAGATCCAGTGTCCTCTCTTGTTGCTCATTGTTCAGCATTTATTTCAACATTATTGATTTCAGTGTGCATGCACACACTGCTGTCAATACTTATTGATTTTGGAGCTAATTGTTAGTGGTAGTCCAAATGTTCACAACAGAACAAACAATAAATAATTGGGCATAGATTGTCCATTTTCTGAAGTCATGCTGAAATGTAAAGTTTCGCTCATGGTCAGTCACGCACTGAGACAAAGTGAGCGGCAAAGAAAAAAGTATCTGATGTAAACAGATGGTTAATTATGGTTTGTACATACAGTACCTCATAGTTTAATAGCTGATGTCACATGTACTCAATATAGTACTGTCTAGCTCAAACCAGCCAGAAGAAAACTTTAAAAAAAAAATATATCAACTGATAGGACCAACATTATTTTTCCAAGCCAGTATAAATCTGCCACAGAAGCTGCTGCTAATAGTAAGAGGATCATAATGAAAATACATTGACGGGGCTTTAGGAAATCTGCTAATTTACCACACCAGAAGGGACATGTGAAATATCATTAAGAATGGATTAAAGTACTAATATTTCTTTCCAGTGGACAATTTCTCCAATCTTCCAAAAGCAGGTCTCTTATTAAAGGACGTAAATGTTACTAAACTAAAACCATGAGAATGTTAGTATCATCCTTATTCTAACTTTGGTGTTATTGCTCAGGTACCCCAGAGTTCATGGCTCCAGAGATGTATGAGGAACACTATGATGAGTCTGTGGATGTCTACGCCTTTGGCATGTGCATGCTTGAGATGGCTACATCTGAGTACCCTTATTCTGAGTGTCAAAATGCTGCCCAGATCTACCGCAAGGTCACCAGTGTAAGGCTCAGAGAAAACATTTTGTTTTTATTATTGCTTTTACAGTTGAATAGGAAGTTTTGATTTGGTTTAAAATGTGTTTATATCAGTTGTGCCATCTCCAGGTCATTGACTTGACTACAACTAGGCATCTTTGCCTGAAAAGAATGATGGACTACATGTTTCTGTTTGTAGGGGATCAAGCCTGCCAGTTTTGATAAAGTGAACGATCCAGAAATTAAGGAGATCATTGAGGGCTGCATCCGGCAGAACCGAGGCGAGCGGTAAGTGTGTCCTTTTAGTCCTTTTATTATAGCATGGAAATGTTATGCATTGCGTAGGTAATGCATTTACAATATGGCTGTTTTCCAATTAGGCTCTCCATTAAGGACCTGCTGAACCACGCCTTCTTTGGTGAGGACACAGGTGTGCGAGTGGAGTTGGCGGAAGAGGACACGGGCACTCAGGACTGTCTGGCGCTGCGCATTTGGGTGGAGGAGCCTAAAAAACTAAAGGGCAAGCACAAGGACAATGAGGCCATTGAGTTCAGCTACAACTTGGAGAATGACAGCGCAGAGGAAGTGGCGTTAGAGATGGTGAGGGAACCATGGAATAATCAGAAATTGTTTGTTGGTTAATAAGTTACACTTAGACTGTACTGACATCAGCACAGACATTATAAAATGCAAAATGAAGAATTGTTGTGTTGCATTTTTTTTACTTGATGTGATGTTTTGTAATTAATATCCCTAACGGTGATGTTATCCTTTGTAATGTTATGAATGTGCATGCTCGGCATTCTAAGAGCAGCAACTTTTGGAAAGACTCAACATTTATTCAGTAAGGCTGAGGGGTTTTTTGAGCTTTGTAATTCAAAGTCAGGTAGAATATTTAACAAAAAGCTTTATTCATAAAAATAGACAAGTTCCCATCCTAAGGTACGTAGGATACTAAGCCCTGAGGTACAGAATAGAAAGTTCGAGTAGTGCCGAGCCTCACAAATGGTCCTGCATGGTTTGGGTTGTGCCCTGCGATGGGCTGGCCTCCCCTTCCAGGGTGTCCCCTGCGTTGTGCCCTGAGTTCCCTGGGAAAAGTGGTATAGAGGATGGATGGATGGATTGTTTTCTGACTATTGTTTTATTTACTTTACAGTCGGGTCCATAAGTATTTGGACAGTGAGGCAGTTTTTGTTTTTTGTAATTTTGCCTCTGTACACCACCACAGTGAAGCAGATTTGAAGTGAAGCAGTCAAGATGCGATTGAAATGTAGACTTTCGGCTTAAATTCAAGAGGCTTAACAAAAATATTGCATTAACCGTTTAGGAATTACAGCCATTTTTTTACCTGGTCCCTCCATTTTCAGAGGCTCAAAAGTAATTAGACAATTGACTGATAAGCAGTTTCATGGCCAGGTGTGACCTTTTTCCTTGTTATTTCATGACAGTTTACAGAGATGAAAACTCTGGAGTTGATTCCACACGTTGAATTTGCACTTGGTAGCTGTTCATGAGAACTCTCAGTATGCGGTCCAAAAGAGGTGTCAGTACAAATGAAGGAGGCCATCATTAGGCTGAAACAAAACAAAACAGACCTATCAGAGAGATAGCAGAAGCTTTAGGAGTGGCCGAATCAACAATTTGGTACATTCTTAAAATGAAGGAATGCACTGGTGAGCTCAGCAACACCAAACGACCTGGAAGGCCACAGAAGACAGCTAAAGTGGATGAGAATTCTTCTCTTGGTGAAGAAAAACCCCTTCACAGCATCTAGCCAAGTCAAGAACATTCTGGAGGACGTAGGTGTATCATTGTCAAAGTCTACAATCAAGAGACACCTTCATGAATGTAAATACAGACATTTTACATCAAGATGCAAACCACTGGTAACACTCACAAATAGATTAGACTTTGCTTAAAAAAAAACATTTCTGATGCAAGATTAACTTGTACCAGAATGAGAGAAGAGAAGAGTATGGAGAAGGAAAGGAAGGGCTCGTGATCCAAAGCATACCACATCATCTGTCAAACATGTGGAGGAAGTGTTATAGCATGGTCCTTAATGCAAAGAAATTGGATGTTCTTAAATGACCAAGTCAGTCACCTGATCTCAACCCAATAGAGCATGCTTTTCATTTACTGAAGACAAAACTGAAGGCAGAAAGCCCCACAAACAAGCAGCAACTGAAGGCTGCTACAGTAAAGGCCTGGTATCTCAAGGGAGGAAACTCTGGTGATGTGCATGGGTTCCAGACTTCAGGCAGTCATTGACTGCAAGGGATTATCATCCAAGTATTAAAAATAATCCTAATATTTATAATAATCTACACTACAATCACATTGAATGCTTCATTTCAAATCTATTCTAGTGGGGTAAAGAGGCAAAATTACGAAAATTTTGTCACTGTCCAAATACTTATGGATCTGACTGTATGCTATTATTATATGTAGTATTTTCTGATTATTTCATGATCTGGGTAGGTGTACATATCAGTGATATCAGCTCTTACGTCTCATGTTCTCTTTCTGTTTCTGCACTTTCTAGGTCAAGTCTGGGTTTTTCCATGAGAGTGACGCAAAGGTTGTGGGAAAGTCTATTCGAGACAGGATAACTCAGATTAAGAAGTCCCGCGCAACACGACAACAGCGTGCCCTAGAGGAGAGGCGGGACTCTGGCCTGCCTCCTGCTTCCCTCACCACCAGTTTTACTTCTTTCCCCTCCTCCCTGGGTCCTGGGGCTCCTGCTGTTCCTACTGCTGCCTCTGTGGGGGTCACTGGGGGGCACAGGGAGGGAGAGGACCTGCCAGAGGTGGAGCAAACCTCTCGACAACAGATCCCCATCAGCAACGCACAAGGCCCCATAGGTAACGTTCTCTAGAGATTTTATATCTGACTTGTCTTATGAGATCTTGACTGTGCAAATTTGTATGAAGATTATTATATTATTTATTATATATAATAAAATATTATATTATTTCAGTTGATAAAACATAATAATCAAAGCGTGTCTGACATCAAGTCTCTTAATTTAATCTTTGTTTAATGTGTCTTTGCCTTTTGTCTTAGTTCTTATATTCACAATGATCACTGAGTATTTGTTTTCATTGCATTTTTCAGAAACGGGCAATCTCTCTGCAATCATTGGAGAATCATTTGCTGGTACACAGAGCCAGCCCTATTCATCGGCAGGAGACTCGGGAATCGCTTTTGCTAACACTCAGTCCAGCTATCCCACTGGGACATCTGTACGTATTGCCTTACTAAAAACGCTATCAATAACTGCACGCTCAACCATCTCACAGGGGTGTGTGCGCGCGCATGTATGTTGTCTTATGTGGTAAATTCTCAGAAACTACCACTCTCTTACAGCCAATTTTAATGTTACACTATGGGCATCAAACAAAAAAAAGTTTTTTGTTTAGACCGAGAAGTAGTATTTTCTTTATTTATCAGGTAATACAGAGTGCAGCAGTTGCACCAGATGCTACCTATTGCTCAGAGCAGAGGAGATCCAAATATGTCTAATGGTCAGAGCAGTGGAGCATCTGGCATGTCCACTAACCAAAGCTGTTGTGTGGCGCCTGTTGCACAGGCTTTCTTTCAGACAGCCACAACACAGGTCACATCTGGTATAATGCAGCAGTATTCTCAGGTGATTGACTTCACTCTTTATATTCCTTCATTTGGTGAATTTCACTGGATACAGCAATGTATAGTTGATTGTCTATGTATTTTCCCAGGCAGACGTGATACTGATGTGCAGATAAACCTATTAGTACATAATATATACAGTTTTATAAATTTGTTGGTTTGTCACATATGGAATATATGGTGCCATTGCCAAGTACCAAGTATGTATTATAAAGTAGTGCAAATGTGTTATGCAGTCAGCTACTGTGTTTTGAGTGGTGCATTTAATGTTAGTGTTTTGTCCACTAACCAAGGATGTTTGCCATTGAATTTCCATATTGGTCTTTTGTATTTTGTGAACAACTTGTGTTTCTTACTACTGTGCTAAGGTTTATGGCACCAGTCTGGTCTGTTTTGCATGAATGTGTCATTTTGATAAAGCTGAATTCATTAAGCATTGCCAAGCTTAGATTGCTACATATTGTGTAGACTATATGTTTTGTGACTTATAATGACTGTAAATCATGTGTGGCTAGTAGCCCCGATGGGCCCTTATTTTATTTAGCCCTAAACACATTTGTTAACTTTTGTTAAAATGCAAGCTATTACTTTGCATCTCCATTTGTTGACACATGCAGAGTAGGGGTGTACGGCTGCATCACGATGCAAAAGTGTGACAACATGCATCGTTGAATCATGTGATTCACATGGTGGAAATCAGCATTCTATTAATTATGCATCTAATGCGGTGTCAGTCTTTGAACACCAGAGGTCCCAATCTGTGCGACTAATAGAATTAAAATATCCAAAGAGTATGCTGGGCCCAATATCTCTAGATCATGATGACTGATATGCATTATATGTTATACAGTTACACAACCATGTTATAACAGTTAAAAAGAGCTCTTTGTTAGTTTTCAAATGACACAAGCCCCGCACCACTGCAATCTACGGTGCCCAAGAAAGAAGTCGTGAAACTCTGGCATTTTACTCTAACTTTGGTGTCTATTTACAGTTAAAATGACACCAGGCGCTGCTACAGAGCATTATGTGTCGATCAGTCATTTTCCCCATGTCAGAGACTTTGTTTATTCAGTTACATTTTTCGGAGAATTTATAAAGTTATGTATTTATTTTTAAGACATGGTGAACCTGTAGTGCATTTTGTTTACAATATTAACTTCTGTTCACAGCAATTTTTGATTTATTTAGTATTATACAGACAAAAAATGCATTGTTTTGCATTGTTAATAATTTAGAAATAAACTGAAAGAGTCTTTTCAGTCATCAATTTTCATTATTCAAATTTTGTTGAAAATATTCTGAGTATCGAAATTAATCAAATTGTGAAGCCAGTATCATGAGTTGAATCGAATCGTGACCAGAGAGTGTTATTACACTCCTAATACACAGTGCTACTGCATTACAAACAATGGTAGGTCTCAAGAGCAGTCTTGTTTAAGCAAGCCAAACAATCAGTCAAACTCGGGTCAGCTTGGTGTAATGAGTGTAGCTCAGCATAGCTAGATCACCTGCATGATCATATGTGGATTATATGATGCTTGCTGATCTGTCTTTAATTGTCTTTTTTTTTTCAAAGCACATGGTTGCTAAAAGCTAATTGAGACCTGGGAATTATTTATATTGAGACAAAGTTTTGACACTCAAAGTTGGCATATACAGCTGTTCTTTAGCAATATGTTGGTTTCATGTTTCATACAGCATATATTGTATATAGATTGTATATAATATTTATAACAACTTATTTTTTTATTATACATTTTATATATATATATATATATATATATATATATATATATATATATATATATATATATATATAAATTCCAAGGTCTCTATGTACAAATTGAAACCATATCACCCACAGTGGTATCACAGTAATTGGTGGTTAAAATATAACAAAAGCTGACATAGAATAAAAAGAATGTAGAAACATTTTGATGGCATGCACTGAACCTTAGGTTCTACATTGTCCTCTTACCCTTGGATGATTAATGATCCATACTAATCCTTATTCTTGCTTTTTTCCCCTCATTTCTTTCTTTTCCACATGCTGTCTCCAATGATTGCCATATTCATACATGCCTGCAGTCACTGTCCCCATATCCCACAGACAGAACACAAACAGCACTCCCCCAGCCAGGAGAGGCAGTTACTTCTCATGCTTCTCTTGTACATACACAGTCATACTTAACCCCCATTTCACCCCAGGCCTCCATTAGCATTCTTTCTGCAGAACCCATAGGATCATCTTTGAGCAACCTGATGCCACAAACTAAACAGGGCCAGCATAATGTTCCACCTCTGCCACAGACTGATATTTTGCCCCAACAAATTGCAGTTCAGCCACAACAACAACCACCACCACCACCGTCACAACAACAGGCAGTTGCATTACAACAGATGGAGCAAATTCAAAAGCAAGGTATTTTAATGCAACAGCCTCCTAGTGGAATACCACCCCAGCAGATAGAGAATCCACAGTTAGTTTTGCAGGAGCAGAAGCTGCAGTCAAGTGTAACACAGCAGCAATATATACCACACCATCAACAGCAGATTTTGGTGCACCCTCAGCAGATAGACCCACAGCAACAGGTATATGCACAGCAACCTGTGGGAATACCTAAACCACAGCAATCTGTAATTCAACAGCAGGTCCAACAGAAAGCATCCATCCAGCAACACTCAATAGAACAACAGCAGCAGGAACCACAGTTGCAACAACACCATCAACAGTTATATGTGTCAAGTCAGGCTGAACCCCAAAAGTCAGAGCAACAACAAGCAGTTCATGGTATACAGCAATTTGAACAGCAGAAACCACACAAAATCTATTCACAACAACAACAGATAGAGCAGCAAGAAATACAAATTCAAAAGCAACAGCAAAATTCTGCAGTGTCACAGCAGATGGAGCAACAGAATCCACAGTTGCTGCAGCAAGTACAACAACAGCAGGCTATTTTACAACAGGCAGGGGAGCAGCAGCAGCGACAGGCACTATTGCAGCAGCACTTGGAGCAACAAGAAGCTCTGTTGCTACAACAGCAAATTCTTTTACACCAACAACAGTTTGAAAGGCAGTCTTTATTACAGCAAAATCAACTACAGTTAGAACAAATGAACATGCTAATACCTCAACAACAGATAGAGCAACAGCCACAACAGGTAGAGCAAGAAGCTTTATTGCAAAAGCAAGCTTTTTTACAGCAACAGCAGCAACAAGTACAACTCCTGCAACAGCAACAGCAGTTAGAGCAAAAACAAGTTCTTTTGCAAAAGCAGCACCAAATGGATCATCAACAAGGTTTACAGCAGCAGCAAAAGTTTGAAAAACAACAGCAGTCTGTACTGCCGCACATTTCACAATCTACACTTACACAATCACAAATGCAGCAACAGTCAGAGCAAGAAGCTTTTCAGCCACAGATTGACCAACAGCAGCATATGTTAGTACAACAACAGAGAGAACTACAGATGCAACAGCAGACTCTTGTACAACACCAACAACAAAATACAGAGTCACAGCAGGCACTACCCAAGCGACACCAGGAAAAGGAACAGCAAGCTTTATTTTTACAAGAGCAACATTTGGACCAGCAAGCTGTTGCTCTTGAGTCTGTTCAACAACAGCAGCATGCTCTAATTGAGCAACAGCAGGATCAGCAGCAGCGTCAACAGCAAGCTGTATTTTTACAACAGCAACAACAGTTGAGCCAACAGGTGCCCATTGGACAACAGCAAACTGCTTCTCTTGAGTCTATTCAGCAGCAGCAGGGTCTGCTCAGTCAACAGCAGGATCAGCAGCTTCAACAGCAAGCTTTGTTTTTACAACAGTCTAGCCAACAAGTAGCCCTTGGGCAAAATCACAGTGGACAACAGCAAGCTGTTCCTCTTGAGACTGTTCAGCAGCAGGTTCTACTAAAGCAACAGCAGGATCAGCAGCATCTTCAACAGCAAGCTTTGTTTGTACAACAACAACAACGACAGTCGAACCAACATGTAGCTCCTGGGCAACATCACAGTGGACAACAGCAGGCTGTTACTTTTGAGATTGTTCAACAGCAACAGCAGAATCTACTCAAGCAAGAGCAGGATCAACAGCATGCTTTGTTTTTACAACAGAGACAACAGTTGGACCAACAAGTAGCCCCTGGGCAGCAACACAGTAGGCAACAGCAAACCATAGGTCTTGAAACTCTTCAACAGCAGCAGCAGCAAGTTCTACTTCAGCATGAGCAGCAGCAGCAAGCCTTGTTACTACAACAGCCCCTTCAGTCTCACAAAAGCACTACTCAACACAAAGTAGAGCAACACCAGCAAGAATTTGTTCAGCAACAAACTGTTCTCTCTGGGCAGCAAGATGGAATTTCTGTTGTGGAGTCACAGGTAACAACTGTTGCTCAGTCAGCATCACAAATGGTTACCTCCCAAATTTCAAGTCAGTTACACACCCCTGTACCCATTGACCAACATGCACCGAATCTGTCAGCACCTCAAACTCAAGGGCCAATACAACAGAAACAAAGTGATGTTACACAAATCCACAGTCAAATACCTTTACAGACCCAAAGTCTCTCAGCACCACAATCAATAGTTCCATCCCTAGCACAGCCTAACACCATCCAGTTGAAGAGTCCTCAAGCATTCCCGGCTCCTATACAGAGGCAGGATTCAGCACAGCCACAAGTACAGGCCCAGGCATATGTCCCAAATGAGGCACAGGCTCAAATGATCATACAGGGACAGAATCTTCCAGCTCAAGTCATGCCACATCAAAACATAACTCCTGTCCTTTGTCAAGTTCCAGCAGTACCACCATCAACTCAAATATCGAGCCAAATTCAGTCTCAAGTTCAGGCCCCTTCTGCCTTGCTCACAATGCAGTATCTTCAAGCCCCACAACTCAGTCAACACACCATTCAGCCAATGCAGATTGACTTTACACAGGGTACAAAACAGCAACAGCAGTATCGGCAAATGTGTCTAGTGTCTCCAGTAACGGTGGCAAGTACCATTACTGTGTCTTCAGGTACTGTAGTTCCTGCTACAGTAACTACCACACAGCAATACTTAAGGCAGACAGGCCAGGCTCAAAATCAAGTCCAAGCACAGACACAGCCTACCCTGCAGGGACAGCAACAGCCAGGTGGCATCACCATTCAGACTGTCATGCAGCCCATGCCCCTCATGCAACCTCAAGTTTCTCAACAGTATGAACAGCAAACACAGCAAGTCCAACAGGTGCAACAGCAGCCAGTAAGGCTGCAGGTTCAGGCCCAGATTTTGTCATCTGTTCAGCAACCTCCACCATCCCACCAAACTGCTGTGGCACTAGATCTCAATCAACGGTCATCTCCGCTACCATCTGCTTTGCACTCTGTGGTTCCGTCACATGACTTACCAAGGCAACCCTGTCAGACACAAGTTCAGACTGCTGCACTTTACAGTCATGTTGTAGGAGGCCTACCACCTTCCCCACAACATCAGGCTCAATCAATCTTGCTTGCCCATACTCGTAGCCAGACATGCACTCAGTCACAGACACACACCCACATACAGAAACATGTTCAATCACAGGCTCACTCACACACAGACATATACACTGAGACTGCAGGCACATCTGTGCAGCCACTGTACCCCCAAGTTCCCCTGCAACCCCTTCAGATACCCTCCAGTCCATCTCATACCTCCCTCAACACTACAAACTTATCAGGCTCCCAGCTTGCTCCCACTGCTTCAGACGTCCCAGTGCCAGCTGAGGCACAGCTAAGCCAGGCTGGGCTAACTGATATAGTTCTGACTTCCCTTCCTCCTGTCAGTGCTTCACAGCTCCCTGGTTCTAATGGCACTGCCCTTCCCCCAAACTTGCTGGCAGACTGTGACCCTGCATTGTCGGGCATTGCACAGGTACAAATGCACACCCTTGTCAATGTAACTTTTTTATAGCTGTGCTTCAAGACATCCTGTACCAGCAAAAATTTATAACAATAATGCCCTTTAATTGACTTTATTAGACTGTCTAATTTCTGTTTGGTACCCTATGATTTTTTTTTTTTATCTAAATACTTAACACCCACAAAATCAAGCATATACTTACAGAATCAAGCATGCTATTTCTCAAGGCTTTGTGTATACAGACTTGTACATATTTTTTGTTTTTGCCTTTTTTTAAATGTAATTTTACGTTGACAGTTTAGCTGATTGTCTTTTTCTTTTGGTATTTGTTTTTTTCTGTATATATGTTTGTTTGTCTCTTCAACTAAATGAATAGGGGAGCCCAAACCAATCTACCAACCGACATTCTTTAGTAGGGTATGTTTCAGACACTTACCTTCCTTCCTTTAAACTCATGGGTTAGGATGTTTTCTTTGATATCTGTTTAATGAACCATAGAGTTTTGATTTGTTTGTCACCTTTTGCTCCTAGCTCTGCTCTAGTCAGTAGAGAGGATTCTCAGTTATCCTTGGTTAATGGAAAGCTGGAGAAAATAAAGACTCAGCGGAGGTATTCCTACCAACGGCCTGAGAGAACCACTCACTTTCAGCTAAGTATGCTACAGGTAAACATTAGCCCTTTTTCAGATTTTTTTCATGTCTTTCTTGCAGTACATTTAATAAACAGTCACGACTGAACATCTACAGCAGACAGGCAATATTTAAGTCAAAAGTAAAAAAAAAAAAAAAACAATTTATGCATTTTTAGGTGTCCAACACCGGAGACAACATGGTGGAGTGCCAGCTCGAAACTCACAGTAACAAGATGGTCACGTTCAAGTTTGATATTGAGGAAGATGCACCTGAAGATATAGCAGATTACATGGTTAGAATTTCAGACTCTTATGAATTTAATTATTGAGCATGAAATGTAAAAGACATTTTTAGTCTCCTTGATTGTTAAAGAAAAAAAAACTTAATGCTGCTCCCAGGTGACCCCACAGAAAAGATGTATGCTATCCTTCCCACCCAGCCAATTTTGCTTTCTTTTTCCATCTGTGGTCAGGGGCCAAGGGAGCAAAATTGGCTAGGTTTTCTGGGTGGGATGGATGGCAAACACTCTCTCCCGTCAGTCACAGCAACATTAGCCAGTCGTGGGAATTTGTTGAGCTCATGTATGTAGAAGACTGTAGATAGCACATTCCTCTGACTGTGTTATGCTGCCCTTTGATGCTGTGACTGTTTGAGAAAGCACATGTTCACTGTCACTGGTTATTAGCTGTCGTATGATGGGGAGAGCTTGCTGAAGGGAGCAAATTGGGGGAGAAAATCTGGAAAAATGTTTCACTAATGAAAATTTGTTGTAATCCTTTTTTTTATAGGTGGAAGAGGACTTTGTCCTTGAA
Source organism: Pangasius djambal (assembly GCA_022985145.1). Classification (NCBI taxonomy): domain Eukaryota; kingdom Metazoa; phylum Chordata; class Actinopteri; order Siluriformes; family Pangasiidae; genus Pangasius; species Pangasius djambal. The sequence goes on from CM040990.1 coordinate 18,385,368, forward strand.
TCAGAGAAAGAAAAATTTGTAGAGGACTTGAGGGCTATAGTGAAGAAAGCCCAGGAGATCTTTAGCACTCAGTCGAAGGTCTGGCTGCTGTTTATTACGTTTGTAATCCATACATACTAAATAAATTGTGATTACACAACTTTTATTTTCCCCCCAAGCTGTTACTTTATATCAGTAGGTATTTTGTTTTCTAGTTAGTTCTAGTATAGCAGGAGTGTCCAACCTCTTTACAGGGAACCAAATGGAGAAAGGCAATGGCAATAATGGAAATAAATAAATCTTGGGCTTACTTAATTTCTTGATCATTATATTGACATTTAATTAGGTTTGGTTAGAATAGGTTCCAGATCCATTGCAACATTCCTTCCTCCCTCCCTCTCTCCCTCTCTCTCCCTCTCTCTCCCTCTCTCTCTTAGACTGGGCCCATGGAGCAGCTACATGTAAGCACACCATCAAGTTCAACAGGTGAGTGTATTGAGTAGCTTTTGTTTATATAAGGTGAACATTATACCTTGTACACTACAGTACTTTAATTATTTGATTAACCCTTTCAACTCCCAAGACACATTGGTGTGGTCAGACTCTCATTCCTCACCCTACATGAGTTCTTGTTTAATTTCATTTTTGTTATTGAATAAAAATATAGGAGTTACTGAATAATATGTTTTAAGGTGAAAAACTAAATAATAAGCTGGTACTTAACAAGTCCTCTTCGGCACTCAGTGGCAGGTTATAATTTAGAAATTTGTTAGCTTAATAATGTCGCTGCATTGTTTTTGCTGCTCCCATTTGTCATTTTGTGCATTAGTAGACTCTGCCCCTCAGTCTTCTCCAGTGGGTCGCTGGCGATTTTTCATCAACCAGACCATTCGTCATCGTGACTCCCAGTCCAACCGTGAAGCCTCCACTCCTTCACCAGCAGGGGAGAGCCAGGGCCAGATTGAGCAAGGTACTCAGCATTATTCATTCTTGAATTGGCTTTGAGTCAGTTTTATAGGGCAAGGATTAGAATTGCAACTGGCATATACAATTTCAAACATTTACTGAAGCCGGTTTACAATGTGATCTTTTACAATTATTACTTGTCACACTGTCTGAGACGCACTATAACAGACTGTGTGATGACGTGTTCTTCATGTCAGATTAAGCAATAAAGATAGTTACTACATTCTGCCATATTGGGTGCGCAGTGACTCAGCACAAGTTTGTAGCTCTTCAACTGTAACGTAAACAAATAGTTTCATGTTGGCATAATAGTAAATAAAATCTATGAACAGAGCATTTGCATGCTAATTAGCTAGCTACACACCTGGAAACTGTAATTTATTCTCTGTTTCTTTTCTTGTCCTGTCCCTTTTTTGTCCTGTCATGATATAAGTGTGATGAGTCATTATAGAGACATTCTGTCTGCAGCTGCAATTCAACTAACTGCTCTTCTTTTAAATCCCATATGTTTTGTGTACATTTTGCCTTTACCACTAGCATGTGTGTAGCTGTCCTGTGAGTTTTGTGTAATCGTATGCCGTCCTCTTATTGGTAGATTTTAGTTGAGTGTCGTAGCAGGCAGTCTCTCACTGAGATTTTAAGCAAAATACTGCCAGAACTGTCATTGGCTGTCTTTGGTCGTAGCTCCACTAAATGGCCTGACGGTGAGCCTTAAGCTTGCTAAGACCTCCAATCTCAACTCACAACCAAAGATTATCCTTTACAATGTACAATTGTGCCTGCAACAGCAAAATTGGGCCGTATATCATACAGTGTAAACCTGGCTTTAGCTTGGTGCTTTGTCACCAAGGTTTTACTAACTGTAGCCTGGATTTGTTTAACATAATTTGCTTTAATACTGTTTATGACCTTTTCTCCTCATTTGCTATAGCTTCAGACCATGAGGATTCACAGCAGTCAGACTCTCTGTCTGGAGTACATTTTTCTCCATGTTCCTCACTTCCAGTGTCTTCTGTTCCTCCCTCCACTGTGTCTGTCCAAGCCTCGGGTTCTTCTATCTCTATTCCTGGTACAAATGCCTTGGACTCCACCAGCTCTATTCCACCAATATTTCACATGTCCCCAGGAGATGCAGTCATTCAAGACATAGCAGCTACCACCCAGCCAGGTTTGGTAAAAGGATATGCAACCACTGTTCAAGCCACAGTCCCCAACCAAACCTCTTCTATTCATGTTGTAGGCTTTCCTGTGGCTGATCATGTCTATACCTTTGCATCTAGCAAGGATATGAACATGGGTTCCAGTTTTGGCATAGGTTCTGAAGATGCTGCAGCTATAGTGCACAGCATGCCTGAAGATCAAACGCCACTGTCTGGCAGTTTGGCGCAGAGCACCCTGCCATCTTGCATGTTAAATCATGGGGAACAAGTGCAGCAACTGCAGCAGTTACCCCATGTGCCAACAATGCAGAAACCTGAGATACTCCAGCAAGGCCTGCAATCTCAACCACTCACAGAAGCCTATTCTGTACAGCTTCCACATGGCAACACTGATCAATCCCAGATGCAGCAGCAGCTTCTGCTACAGCAACAACATTTGCTACAGACTAAGCTGATGGCGACAGTGTCCCAGTACACAGCCCACGACAAACTTTCTTCAGCTGTAGGGCAAAACATACAGCCCTGTCAAGCTGAGCATCCGGCATCTCATTTCCATCCAGTGCAGCAGTCAATTCTACAGCAAATCCCATACCAGCAGGGACATTCGGAACTTCCACTGGAACCACTAAGCCAGCAGAGTGTCCACTTACAGTCTCATGCCAGTCTGGAACAGATGCAGCTGCATGGTGTAGTACAGCAGCAGGCAGTTCCACTGCAGCAGTATGTGCAGCAGGAAACAGTGCTGCATCCTAAAGCACTGACCGTACAATCTCAGCAAAAATTAGAAACACAAGAACCCTTACTACATAGAGCACAGGCTCAGTCTTTGATCTCAAATCAGGTCCCTACTGAGGAAATGAAACCCCTGCCCAAGCTAGAGCAGGTGGCTCAGCCTGCATCCCTGCTTGTGCAGAAGCAGTTCTCTGTCCAGCAGTTGGAATCAGAGCTCTCTACAGGACAGGTCACTGCCACAGATGACACTTTCAGCCAGTCTGCTCCTTTGCAACCATTGTCTGATGCCTCTCTCCCCCCTCTCTCACTCTCGGAGACAGCTTTGCCAGCTCTAGCTCATGTGCTCTCCCCTTCTCCTGCCCAGCCTTCTTCAGTAGCTGAATCAGACAGTGAGGGCCCCCCAAAAATTGAGTTTGTTGACAACCGTATAAAGACACTGGATGAGAAGCTGAGGAATCTGCTCTATCAGGAGCACAGTGGTAGTGGGGCCACCATCTCCACCCACACTCCTGACCTGGCCCCCTCCTCAGCTACAGGTGCCGCATCAGCCAGGGGAGAGGAGTCATCTGAGTCTCATACATTGCCACCCTCCACCTTCACACTTCCTCCTGCCTGCTCTTCAGACACTTCTCCACATTCCTCCTCCTGTACCACCTCCTCCACCACCTCTCGCTCTTCCTCCACCTCATCAGACAGAGAAAGGGAGAGAACAGTGGAAGACTGCATCGCCCAGAGTGCTCCAACCCCCGCCACTGCTGTGGAGCACCAACCTGCCTCATCCTTCTCCTCCACCTCCCCACCTTGCTCCCTCCTTTCTCCTCCACAGGAGACTGTGCCTGGACCTATATCTCCACCCAGTGAATCTACAGTCCTTGTAAGTCGGGTCTGGGTTTAAAAAAAAAAAAAAAAACAAACAAAAAAAAAACAGCCTGTCCTGGTTTTGGCTGTCAACTGATGATAAACTAAATATGATTATAACAAATTCACTAATTGTTGGTTTTTTATTGAAATTAATACATAATTTGGATTAGTGTACATGTATCACTATGGCTATGCAAACTTGTTGATTCTTATGAAGTATGAATGTGTGAGTATATAGTATGATTGTACTATATATGGGTGGATGTCGTAATGGGGTGAAAAAGTGAAGCAAACGTGTCTCTGAGGCCCTCTAATGGCTGGCTGCAGTACAATTTTTAACCCCACCCATTCCCATGTAAGTGTATGGAGAAGGAGCCAAACGATCCACAAATCATTTTGAGAAATAGTGTTCTATTTTTACAAGGTCAATTGACTTTGATATTTAATGATAATTAAAAAGTTTTGGTTGATGATGTGATTGACAGTTTTGGACATGACAGTACCTGAAGCTCTTGACAGCTCTGTAGCAAAACCATGTCTTGCTCTGCTGTAAGCTGTTCTAAGAAGTCCTCAGCAGTGTTTTTTTTTTCCCCAGTTTTTCCACTATGTTGCTCAGTTTGATGTTTAAGCTAGTTCGTTGTACTGATATAACTAGCAAATGAGTGAACAAAGTGATGGCACAAGCCAAAGCAGTTAACACTAGCTAAATTTCATAACAATCTTCTATTGATAGTATGACCTTAGATAAAGCTGGAAGTAGCTTGGTAAGGTTAGCCAGTCACTCCTTTTTAAACATACTCCACCGACAGAACACACAGAGCATAAAAAAGCACACTTCTCCATTCAGATGGCTACTGTAGTTGTCAGAGCTAGTTAAAAATAATTGGAGAGAAGCGTTTTTTTTTTCTCTGAGAAAATGTGTTGTGTCAATGTGTAAATGTTGACTGCTGTTTGCCAATATATTTTCAGTTACATTCAGAATAATTTCAGGTACATTATATTAGCATGTCAGCTAGCTAGCAAATGGTAGCTCATTCAGTCATACAGTAACTCAAAGCTCTAAAGTCTTTCCTGACAATCATAAAATCAATATACTTGCACAAATGCATAGACTACAATTTAGCATTTTACTTATTAATTAATAACACTGTACCTACCACTGAACTAGCATCAATGCACCATCATGAGTTCAAGTAATAGCCCTCACTGTGTGCAATCCTGGCATGAAAATTAGGTCTGCTTTGTATACTCTGGCTAAAATTTTGTCCTATTGCACAAACTCAACAAAGATGTTGACTTTCAGTTTGACCAAATTTAGGCTTCAAAACCGCATAATGGGAGTCAATAGCACCATTTCATCCACCCGTATATATATATATACAGTCATTGATCCATACTATATGCATATGCTTCCAACATTGTATTTCTGACATCACAATGTCTCCCTCTACCACCCCCACCCTGTATACCCAGGCTGTCCCTTCCCCCTCTGACAGTGCTGCCGTAGATGTCCTCCAGCCTTCCTTCTCCCAGCAATCCCTTGCACCATCAGCCAGACAGCAGCAGCAGCAGCCGCAGCACAATGCAGGAGGTGGATATTTTGGCCTAAACCTGACTTGTCCTAGTATCAGAAATCCTGTTAGCAAGAAATCCTGGACTCGCAAATTCAAAAGCTGGGCGTGCAAACTGCGCCACTCCACCAGCTTGTTCAAGAAGCCCAGAGTCCAGCAAGGTAGCGTCTGTACAGAGTGCAAGCGAGAGCGAGTGAGGGGTGTGGGTGGGCTACGACATTAAATGAATGTGTAGATAATAAAGCATATGAATCTGACTCCTTACCTTGCTAGATAGGGATTGTCTTATGAAATAATTAATAATTATTAATAATTAACGACTGTCTAGGATGTGATGTGATTGTCACTGTTCCTGATCACACTGATACCACTAAAATTATTTTAATTACCACTACATAGTAAAAATGATCTAAAAGATTTTCAACCTGTGGAGCCACTGCCTTGTACCTTTTCAAATTTGTCCTGCTGCCAACACACCTAATTTGGCTTCTGAGCTAAATGTCAAATTCTTCATGAGCTGGATCACGTTAGGTGTAGGATTTGAATATGTACAGGGCAGTGGTTCCCCAGCCTCTAGTTCATAACTCCTAATTTATAGAAGTAAGATTGGCTTTTTAAAAATGGCTTGTTTTTAAGTTGGTATATATTGAATTTATGTTGTAGCTACTTTTAATTTCTTTGCATGGGTTACCCAGGGGTAAGAACAGTGGATCGTAGGGAAAGAAGGGAATGTAGGAGGTGGGAGAAGAGCCAAATGGAGCCAGCCCTAAATATGAGCATCTAGCCAAGTTTTTCTATTAAAGCCCACCTCATCCTGCCCCTCACTTGCCTGCACAGTTGGGCGACCCATCTCACAGGTTCTACTATTGCCCTAGGTCAAAGCACACTTGTGGAACTGTGTGGGCCAGGCACTTTAAAGTTTACACCTGTATATATGTTTTGCTTTGCACTGTCCTTAACCAGTACCTAAGCAAAACTTTACTTGAACAGCAGCAGTTGCAAACTTTAGAAGAACAGGTAAAATTGACCCAGTAAGTCAAATTATTATGGCACAAGTTGTATTTCATTCAAGTTGATAGTTATCCAATCAAGTCCACTATGTAGCTAAGCATTATTTAATCTATTCTATGGTATAAAAATAATTACGTTAATAATTACATTAAAATGTTTGTTTGCTGTGGTTCACGTTCAGTAATTCAGTTTCAATTAACACAGAGCTTATGGGATATTATGCGTGTCTGGTTTAAGACATGCCTGTAAGGCCAATAACACGTGGTGACATAAGGGATCACATCGGCTATATGCCCCACTTCCAGCTTTCCACTTTATTATTTTTTTTGTTTGTTTGTTTTGTGATAAAGTGACTTGCTATTTGTGCCAGTTTTTGCTAATATTTCAAGCCTATGGTATTGAGTCTCCTAGCTGCATTTAGAACTTTCTAATGGTTATCTAGTATGAGCCTGTGGTCTGGTGTATGATAGGTAATGGGGCTCTGTTTTTTTCTCTGGCTGAGACACTTGTCTGAAGATGTCCATGCTAGGAATGCTGAAATACTGCCTGATGAGTGTGAATTTTTTATTTTTATTTTTTTCAAATTTTTCTCCCCAATTTGGTCACCTGCCAATTCCCACCGATGAGCCAGCTTTCCCCTATCATACACCATCTACCAACACAGAGGGCGAAGGCTAACACATGCTTCTTTTTCGAAGCCAACCATTTTTTTTTTTTTTAACTGCTGCCCATGCTGCATCACAGAGCAATGAAACACACTCAGGGGAAAGCGCGATCTGGCCTCTTCTGCCCATACCTGCAATTGGGTAGTGTTGCTGAGATTGTCAGGAGAGAGAGTATGCCATCCCTCCCACCCAGAAAGCATAGACGATTTTGCTTGCTTGGACTCCCGGCCACAAATGGCTGTGGCATTGTGGGGATTCGAACTAATAACCTCCTGACAATATAGTGAATGCTTTTCAATTGTGCCACTCAGGAGCTGATACATGTGCATTTTGCCAGTTCAGGTGGCCTACTCTCTAAAGGTATGTGCCATTTGTCAGAAAAATTTCACAGAGTTTCGTTAAGGGAACCTCCCATCGAAGGCACCTGATGCTTACTGCATTATGTGAGCTCCATCTTAGGAGGTGAGATCCATTATCTCCAAGTTCATCTCTCCATTGCTACTCCAGAGTACCCTCCCCACAACTGCCAAGACTGCACAGTACAAGACGGATAAGTCCTTTTTCCATGCCATTTCATCCAGGAGCTGAAAGGCCTGAATGTAATGTCCCATTTATTTGCACTTTTTTTTAAGAGCTTGGATGGTATGACCCCATCTTAGTCTTACTCTGTCCTCTTTGCAGGAGCATTATTCTGCCCCATTAGCTACATCTATGGAAGACATGAATATACTGTATGTCCCATATTACCTGTGTTAAAAGTGACTGCTGAAGGGGAGATGGCGTTGATGGAGGGTATATAGCTGAAAATGACCCCCTGCATCACTACGCGTGATGAGCCTTACAGGCAGGAATGGGCAGGTGTAATATCCCATACTACCTTGTACCTCTCTTTCAAGCTACAGTGTTTCTATGCATAACCTAATGTTTCTTAGTTGATGGTGCCACAAATTCTGTAATAAGCCAATTCCCATATTAAAGCAAAAGGGCATGTACACATTATACACTCAGTGGCCAGTTATTAGGTATACTTTAGATACAGGCATTGGTCATTTGATCAGGTACACCAACTATTGGTGGCAGTAAACCCTTTACTGATATGCAGTGTGCCAGTCCCCGGTCTCCTTGTCCATCAGAAGATCACTGCTGACCAGATATTATTTGGGTGGTGGCCCATTCTCAGCACAGCAGTGACACTGACACTGTGTGGCACTGGTATGAAACATTATTAGATTTATCTACCTACCTATGCCTAACTTGATGGTCCATCTTATTCGTATTAATTACTTGTATTAATCCTCCTGTAGCTCATATTTTTTGTTGGTGGACTGTTCTCAAACCAGCAGTGTTTAAAAATCCCAGCAACACTGCTGTACCTGACCATGCACATACCAGTACCACACACACTACCAGTTTTTTTTTTAATTCATTTACTTGTTTTTATCCAGTCGGAAATTTTGTGAGTCCAAATTAGTCACGAAATCAGGTACCATTTTCTGCTTGATATACCTAACAAAATGGCAACTGAGTGTCGTCTGCTGTTTGCTAAAAATGATATAGGGCCTGTATTCTATCACAGATATTTTAATTCATTATCAGAGCATCCTGTTCTTTGCTGCCTGGGTAGGCTTTTGATTTTTACACACACACACACACACACACACACACACACACACACACACACACACACATATATATATATATATATATATATATATATATATATATATATATATATATATATATATATATATATATATATATATTACACCGATCAGCCATAACATTATGACCACCTGCCTAATATTGTGTTGGTCCCCCTTTTGCTGCCAAAACAGCCCTGACCTGTCGAAGCATGGACTCCACTAGATCCCTGAAGGTGTGCTGTGGTATCTGTCACAAAAATGTTAACAGCAGATCCTTTATGTCCTGTAAGTTGCGAGGTGGGGCTTGATGGCCAGCACACCCCACAGATGTTCAATTGGATTGAGATCTAGGGAATTTGGAGGCCAAGTCAACACCTTGAACTCTTTGTCATGTTCCTCGAACCATTCCTGAACAATTTTTACAGTGTGGCAGGGCGCATTATCCTGCCGAAAGAGGTCACTTCCATTAGGGAATACCGTTGCCATGAAGGGGTGTACCTGGTCTCCAACAATGTTTAGGTAGGTGGTATGTGTCAAAATAGCATCCACATGAATTCCAGGACCCAAAGTTTCCAAGCAGAACATTGTCCAGAGCATCACACTGTCTCCGCCAGCTTGCGTTCTTCCCATAGTGCATTCTGGTGCCATCTCTTCCCCAGGTAACTGATGCACACACACCTGGCCATCCACATGATGTAAAAGAAAATGTGATTTAACAGACCAGGCCACCTTCTTCCATTGGTCCGTGGTCCAGTTCTGATGCTCACCTGTCCATTGTAGGCACTTTTGGCAGTGGACAGAGGTCAGCATGGGCACTCTGACAGGTCTGTGGTTACGCGGCCCCATACGCAGCAAGCTGCGATGCACTGTGTGTTCTGACACCTTTCTATCATAGCCAGCTTTAACTTTTCAGCAATTTGTGCTATAGCTCATCTGTGGGATGCGACCGGACAGACTAGCCTTCACTCCCCACGCGCATCAGTGAGCCTTGGGCACCTATGACCCTGTCGCTAGTTCACCGGTTGTCCTTCCTTGGACCACTTTTTGTAAGTACTAACCACTGCATACCGGGAACACCCCACAAGGCCTGCCGTTTTAAAGATGCTCTGACCCAGTCATCTAGCCATCACAATTTGGCCTTTGTCAAAGTCTCCCTAATCCTTACGCTTGCCCATTTTTCCTGTTTCCAACACATCAACTTCGAGAACTTACTGGTCACTTGCTGCCTAATATATCTCAACCTTTGACAGGCGCTATTGTAACGAGATAATCAATATTATTCACTTCACCTGTCAGTGGTCATAATGTTATGGCTGATCGGTGTGTGTGTGTATATAAATACACTGCCCGGCCAAAAAAAAAAGTCACTTTTTAGATTTTAATAGGCAAATACATAAGAGTATATGAATGGATCATATTCTAGGATGACACTGCCAAGATTCATCAGGGTTAAAATTGTGAAAGAATGGTTCAGAGAGCATAAAGAATCATTTTCACACCTCTGAGTCCTGACACCTCAGTGAAAGTGTTTGGGATGTGTTGGAAGAAACTTTACAGAGTGCTCACCTCTTTCATTGTCAGTACAAGATCTTGACCAAAAATTGATGCACCTCTTGATGGAAATAACATCACAACATTTATATTAAATGATTGTGATTCTTCATGCTCTCTGAACCATTCTTTCACAATTTTAACCCTGATGAATCTTGGCAGTGTCATCCTGGAATATGGCCATGAGACGTCTTTCTACATGGTTAATAAAGAACTAAAAAGCGACACACTTCATCTTTTAAGATTAAAAGAACTGTTGCCAAACATATAACATGCTAGAAACATTATAATCACTCTAATAATGATCCATTCATAGACTCTTATGTATTTGCCTATTAAAATCTAAACAGCGACTTTTTTTTTTTTGTCCGGGCAGTGTATACATATGTATACATATGTATACATATGTATATATATATATATATATATATTTATTAAAACATTATTAAAGCTTTTTCTGTTGTGAATACTCTATGTATTAACATATGAACATATGACACCTAGTATATGTTCAACATATGTATGTGTGTATATGTGATACTGTATAAAGTAACTAGTTAAGGGGCAGTTTATGGACATAAATCGGTATGATGCAGTATATACACACAGCCAACATGCTATGGATCTGTACTGTTCATAGACATCACACACTACATCTGGTTTTCATCCAGTGCTATTTACAGCTGCTATCAGTGTGTGTGTGCGTGTATGTGTGGCTGGGATGGGAGGAGAAGGGAGATACATACTTCCCTTGATGTTCATAACATACTGCTTAACATGAATCTCATACACTGATCATATTTTCTATTTGAGCATTTTACACTTCACAAAGCATCTTTTCAGCATGACATACTGTATAAGGTCAATATTCATGTAGCAATACTGTATGTAAAGTACTCTATAGTAATTTATAGTAATTTTCGCTGACTTAGTCATGATCAAAGATATGCAGTGATGTAATGTAGGTGTTACAATATTGTTGGCCATGTCTGAGCAATGCAATTATATCTGAGACATGCATTGTAGCTTGTTTTTCCCAGATCTCATGCTGAATGTTTGTGTTGGGATTCGCTAATTATTAACATATATGTATGTGTGTGTTGTTTCTGGAATTTTATGTATTTGTCCTGGTCCATTGTTTTGTATCCATGTTTTTAATTGTTAGACTTTGTTGTTGGTGTGTGTGTGTGTGTGTGTGTTACCTGTTGTTTTCCTGATTTTCTGTCATCTGCCTGAGTTGGTCTTATTCTCATCTCAACATATTCTCTGTTTCTCTTCTGGCCAGATGAGAATTCTAGCAGTCAGGGAATGAAAGAGGACAGAGAGACTCCCTCAAATACCCAGCCATGTTTGCACAGAGGACGTTTTCAGGTGCATCCTCTCTCTGTTTATTAATTTTCATGTAACTGAGAGCCACAATTAACACATTAAGCCAACTTATTTCCGTTTTTAATTGGCTTGCCAGAAAGGAATAAATTGACAAATTCTCTTTCAAGCCTTTGTTTTGGTATCTCACTGTGAGATACGCTTCTCTGCGTAGTCCTGATAAGCATATACATGCATATGCTCCCCCACCTTACTAAGGTGCACTATCAGCATGTCATTCAAATACCTCTTCTCGCTTTACTCAGAATGATCTACCTTGACATGGCCACTTTGGGGGCTTAGCTAAACAGTCCACAGTTTGACCTAACAACCCGTCACTAACCTGCCTTGGTCATGCCAAGCCTCTTTCTTCAGAAGATGCTTTTTTGAGGATTACAGAGTTTGACTGCTTTCAGCTAGCCAGCTTTGAGATAGCTCTTAACCTCAGTTGCTAGTCTCAAAGCTACCTACTGATTGGAAGTTTTGCAAAAACAACCTTTTTTTGATATGGCAGACACAGATCTATGCCACACCAAGGAAATGATGCCCAGACTGCACTGGCCTTGGCAGACTTCTGAAAGTATTGGGCACATCTATCCCTGAAAAGCATCTAGCAAGGCTAAATTAGATTGTCAGAGTAAGATTTATTGTTGGGGATGCCAGGTTGTTTGGCAATGGGTCCGGAGATTTAGAGACTACAGCCAGCACACACTGGGCTCAAGCAGGTGTTCAGCAAGGGCCTTGCATCTATGGCGTGATATTCCATGGAAGCGGAGGATGAGTCTGAATCTCTCTCTAAATCAAAGGGAGTATTTTTGGATAAAGAGAACTTCACTGAGTCAGCCTTCAGCCCAGGTTGCCCAACCAAATGCTTCAGGCGCCAACGGCAGTGATTAAAGACAACCCTGCCGCTCAGCATGGACCTGCAGGATGTGTGCAGCTAGGCAACTTTTGCCTATCCTCCCAGAGAGCAAAGAAGAAATCACCCGATTGTGGGTCTGGCCTTCCCTGCAACACACTCAGTTCCTGAGCCTGGAACGGTGTGTGGATCACAACCCTGCAAAGAGAAAGGGAATCTGTTCTGAGATAGATGATGCCTTAGAGCCACCTTTAATTCTCAGCAGAAGAGCACACCAGTGATTTGTAAGAAATGTTTTCCCTCTAGCATGTATTGGTCAAGAGCTGCAGGCGCTGTTACTCAGTTCATGCTGTGTTTACAAAATTTTGGTAAACATTCCAAATACAATAAATGATGTTATTGGCCATATAAAAGGTCTAAGTGCAAACCTCTCATGTCAACCTTGTAAAGGCACTGTAAATGCATAAGCCAACACACGGTGCTCATGAATGACCAGTGTCATCGGTGTAGTCTCACATGTCTCTCACCAAAAGGAGATTTATTATAGAAATTTGTTAATTGTAAGTTTGCTCAAGCTTGGAGGTCAGGCCCTGAATTATGGATGTCTGGGTGTTTGGAATGTTCAAATTTTGTTGATCAGTCTTTAGGTTGAACTTTGTCTGGCAGTACGGGAGTCATATTGAAATAAGAGTTTCTGACTACAAAGAGAAGCGTAGCCCATACTAAGATACCTCACTCACGATATCAGAAAACTGGAGTTTTTATCATTACTGCAGACACTTGCTCCATCTTTCTGGTGTACTGTGTTTCAAGGTAGAGCTCACCTAAAGAAACATCAGAAAGTGCAGAGTGCATGTTCTATTGACACTATTCATGAGTAGTGTCATTGGATTTTTACAGCTTTTAAAAATCCAATTTCTTTTGATGAGTTTGATGGGTTTTTTTCTGCTTTTAAAAGGCTTTTGTTAAGCAAATTGTTCAAAAACAGCCCAAATGTAGACTTACCCAGGATTAAAAGACCATTAACTGCAAAAGTGACATTTTTAGCCTTTCACTTGGCAGAAAGAGAGGTGCAGGATGTTTGTTCTTTTTCATCCAGGTGACACCAGTCCCCCAGCCTGAGGACCCCACGCCCACAGCGGATGTAGCTTCAAACCATAGGAATGTTCCCAAGACTGTGGGGCGCTTTTCCATCATAAAGGCAGAGGAGAAAGAGGAGCAGCTCACCGACAGCTCGCCTGTCTCTCCAGACCTGGAGAAGGATAGGAGGAAGACAAAAGCGAAGGACGGAGAAAAAGATGAAAGTACAATCCCGGTGGGCTACCACCTTCCACCACGTAGCCACACACACTCTCCAACAGGAAGCAGTGATGATGAGAGTGAGGTGGAGGACGATGACCTGAGGAGGGAACTGCAGAAACTAAGAGAAAAGTAAAGCAGAAATTTAAAAATTAAGGCATTTTTGTATAGAACATTTAAATCCAAAATATCCCTATATAGACCTCACTTTTCCTGCTAGCTAGAACTCAAGCCAATTATGCAGAAAAATAGAAATTAATAAACTTCTTAAGTTACTTTTTGAGGCATCTATTTCTAGTTTTTGTTTAATCACAGATTTTTTTATTTGATAGATTCAGTTTTTATTTCATTTTAATTTTTATTTAGCAATAATAACTTCAGGTGACTGTGTAATTGCTGTGTCTAATTTTTTTTTCTTGATTTTTTCTGCCATAAATTAAGCCCTCTTTACATTTGTCCAAATCTTGTTTTCATATCATATAATATTTCATATTATATATTGCTTTCTTTTCACCTCTGCTCTTTCTCTCATCGTGGTTCCCTCACTCTTCCACAGACACATCAAGGAGGTGGTGTCACTACAGGCACAGCAGAAGCAAGAACTACATGAGCTCTACAGGCAACTGCGCAGCCTGAAAGATCGCTATCAGCCCCCTTCATCCCCTGCAACATCACTGGCCATTTCCCCCCGCAGACCCCGCCCCTCCAAACCCAAACCCCGCCCTCGTCCTCATTCCCACACTGACAACAACGGAGTCACGCACCAAGGTGCTGACCATCTCTTTTTGAAAGGAAATGGTTCATGAGCAGCCCAGGTTTAGAGTAATCCTGGACTTAGATGGAGAAAATTCATAAGCAGTTCTTTTGATAAAGGACTTCTTTTGATAAGCATAAGGGTTACTTGGGTTTCTTTAGTTTTGTTTAGAAGGTTTATGTGAGGTATATGCCCTGATTAACCTGAAATGTGTATAAATATACCCACTCTCAGGTTCTCTCCAGCAATCCAGCAGTTACTCCGGGGAAGAGCCAAACAGACTACACTCTTACTGCAAACCCGAAAAAACAGCTTCAGTGATCTCTAAGACAGGTATGAAACCACCAGAAATCAGCGCAACACCAGAAGGATTCTCAGCTCAGTGCTTAGTAGCGGTTGCACAACTGCTCATTTTTCTAGTCGAACAATAATTTACAAAAATAATCAACCAGAGTTCACAGTGCATGGGTTTTATTTAAATTTTATTTAGCTTTAAAGGACAATAAAAAAAATAAGCACTGAAGGAATTCCTTCTTGAGCAATTTGTGTATGCCTCTCCACATCATGCTGTGATTATCAAGTGAAATCAAAGTGTTAATGGTCAATTAAAGTAAAGAAAATAATTTTTTTTAAAACCCTTTCCCAGTGTACTCTTGTGTAGTTGCCTCTAAAATTGGCTTCATCCAGTTTAAAATATTTTCAGACTAACAGTACATTACAGCACAGTAGAACAGTAGTAAGAAGAAGAAGAAGTACATTACAGTACATAAGAGTACATAAGTACATTTAGCTGATTTCTTCACCATATGCCCCACTGTTTTTTCTACCACCCTGACTAGCTGATATCTCCCCACAGCGGTGACTAGTGACTAGCCTATGCAACCTCTAGTGCTTAGTATATCTTAGCAATGCCATGATAACATTCTCTCTGTCTACATTCCCTCAGCCCAAGGTTCATCCAATAGAGACAGCACCTTTACAGACAAACTGCACAAACTTGTAGATGATTGGACAAAGGAGGCCATTGGACCTGTCAGTCCCAAACCTTCGCTCAATCAGCTCAAGCAAATTCAGCAAGCGCAAGATTTAGGTGGCTGGAACCAGCTCACTGAGGTGAATGCATCTACTCAACTGCAACTATATGATCTTTCAATGCATAGTAGAGATACTATTTATTATGCATCTCTATTCTTTTTTTTATTTCTGTAGTCTACATTATTGCTTTTTTTCCCACTTTAACTGCTTCCTCCTTTTAAAAATAATAGTTTATAATTTTCTAAAATATTAGGCTTAGCAGGTTAGATTCAGAGTTAGTGATGTTATGTCAGCATTTACACAGGGAAAAAGAAAAAAATCAGAGATAGAAAATACGGACTGGAGAAGTGGTCAAATGTAATAAGACATAACATAAAAGCAAACGAAGACTAAAACAATGACTAATGTGATGATATATCAATGAGAAGATGGTAGCATTGAAATAAACATATATTAGGAGTCTAGTATATTATGATATATTGATCATATTAATGTTTTATATATATATATATATATATATATATATATATATATATATATATATATATATATATATATTATAAGAAGAAAGTAATGTGTGTGTGCTAGATGTTGTCCATCATACTTTTAATTCACTTTTTTGAGTTTCTTAATAAAATAGTGCCAGTGTTTTTATTAATTCACTCTCCTATAAAGAAAATGCCCACACTTTGAAGGATAAGCTGACTGAGCATTCAGCTGCTACACTTGCAGCTCACACATAACTCATCTCAGAATACGGGACATTTTCATTAGCACTGTCTGAAAAAAAAAATGTCACTTTTCGAATTCTGTTTGAATTTTCCTACATTTTAGACATATTAGAAAGTATCAAATTTACATACAAGTGCTATGCTTTTAATTACTTAAAGGTGCAATAGTCTCTTTGTTATTCCTTACTTGTACAAATAATCTGGAAGATATGTAGAACATGATAAAACAAAACAAAAAAAACAGTTGATTGTCATGGCCTTAGCAATGACAATGGTATTAAATTGCTGAGAAAACTCATTTGGAAAATGGACTTGCAGTCTGGAATACTTGTTTGTGTTTGGATGCGCCTTCTGTCAGTCATTTTATAGAGACACTATGGACCCCTGTTTATCCTGGTGGAGGAGCTTCATGAACATGGGCAGGAATCATTCAAATGTCGAACCCACCTAACTGTTAGAGACCTAATCTTGGAAAAAAAAAAGACTAATCTTACCTAATGTACCTTATCATACATCTGAGACACACATTTCCTAAACCTTTCGCCAAATGAACCCTGTTTCCTGATGTAGAAAAAGCTGATTGTAAGCCTTTTTAAGTAGTAGCAGTAAATCAGAGAACAATGTAGATTGCTGTCATTTTGGATTTTGTGCAATGCTTACAGTCCCTACTTTTGCATCTTGTATTTAAAGCATATTATATTGACATTTTTTGTGTGTGACTTCAGGCTTCACCTGCAGCCTGGTTCCCCACGACTTCCCTAAACCCCAGGAGCACTCCCGTATCAGCCAGCAGCACAGAAGGCCACGCGGTTCCAGCCTGCACTCAGTCACCCATCCCTCCTGTATCACAGCAGAGCCTCCACATGCAGTCCCAGTCCTTTCAGCAGCTTCAGTATGGCCAGCCCAGCATGCCAGTCTCTAGTGTACCCACCTCTCTGGCACCCCACTCCACTCCTTCCTCTACATCCATGCCAGCACCACCAACCACCATCACCTCCACCTCCACAGCTTCAGTCTACTCTTGCTCCTCCACAAATGCGTGATACTTCTTCTCCATTAGGACAACGGTACGAAAGGATGGGACAGGAGAGTAAAGATTCCCACTCTGAGATTGTGAAAGCCAAACATGAATTCTAATTCTTCTGGGTGTGCACATATATAAAGATCTTAAAGAACATTTTGACATTAATTTGTCTTTTTTTTTTTTTTTTTTTTTTTTTTTAATAGCAGTTCTAGTAGAAGGACTATTTGAAAATTTAAAAGTGCAATTAGTAACCCAGATTTGAATTCATCCTTCTGCATCGTTGTAACGTTTGTCTTGTATATATCCTAACAAGATATTTTTTGAGAGATACTAAAGAGAAAGTTGCCATTTTAAGAGAGTATAGCACAAAACGTCTTAATAAGCAGTGAAAGCAATCGCATGTCCCACAACAGAGCATGAAGATAGTTACCTCGAAGCCATGGCCTCAGCCATGTGACCAACTTTAACACTGTTTTACAATGTAATGCACGGCATGTTCTTCATGTTTCCTCTATTTTGCACCGATTAATATTTGTATAATAGCATTTCGATTAGTTAAGGGATTTTGGTATTAACATGAATAATCAGAGTAATCAGATGTCAAAATTGATGTCAATCAAGTGTTCTGCAGTGGATACTGGAGAAGCTCTCCAAATTGTCCAGTTCAATAGAAATTAAAAGCAGCTGTGATTGCAGTATTTCCTATTTCTCATCAGCAGACTCTTGTCTTCAGGTCCTTTAGTAAAGTTGTGCAGGACTGGAGGTTTCAGGATGCTTCAACTGAAGCACATTCTGCCCAGTCTTGTGCTAGTGTTTTGCATTTGCAAGTTACGTGCATCCCACTGAGCACATCAAACTGTGAGTCTCTGCATTGTTTTTAAGATATATCTACCATTATGAGAAACTATAAACAGATATAAAGTATATTCCTCATCAGACTAAATTCTATTTGTTCTCACTTTATAATTTGATGATAGTTTGATGACCTGACAGCATGTTTCCTTTCTGAGTAGCACTGAAGTGCGTTCCCCCTTGAGATTTTAAGGCCAGCCTTAAACAGTAACTGTTTACATATATATATTAACCCTATATCTCATGCAAAAACAAGTACGTAAAATTGTGTTATATGGACACATAAAGCCGACATCAGGTGGGCTTGTTAGCTTGTGTTTGAAGTGTCCAGTCAAACACTTTCCCGGGGTTTTGCATTTAAACTTACATTATCTGTAGACAGAAAACTGACCAGCACCTTGCGAGTCAGTCATGTTGTTTAAGAACAAGTTTTTACCATTGGAGGATTATTAGTTTTGAGCACAGTGTAACATACAGTAGGCTTTTGGTTTAAAATAAAAACGTTATGTATTTTTCAAATGGCAGTTGTCGTGTAATGTTCTTAAGGACTGCAGGATGAGACAGAAAAGAAAAGTCAGGAAAAGGACAGAAATATGTTTTGTAATGTTACTAACTGTTGACCTTGTGGATGTTAAGTGAAGATGACTGTTGCACAAGATTATGGAGATTTGTGAAGGTAAAATTTCCATTAAATCTGTGTTGGTTCTTTGTTTTCTGTGGGACAACCTACATAATTAATGGTGATGAGTTTGTGTGCTGTCAAGTCACTAACATTTTTGTTTCATGCCATTGCTCTTTCTATTCTGAAGTGTTACCATAATGTAATCTAAAAGAAAGCATTATTTTTGTATTTTGAACTGGGCTTGTTAAAAAAAAAAAATGTAAAATGATGTACTGATTGGTGTTGCAGAAGCTGTGGTTGTCTTATGATGGGTCACATTGGTTCTCAGCTCTGCTGGTGGAGTTCCCCTGCTTCAGTTCTGAGATTTCGAAGTGCATCAAAGTCCACTTTTCTGGAAGTTTTAGGAAGTTTTCATTGCAATTCAATCTTACTTATACGGGAAACTAAATAAATCATTTTCATGATCAAGTTTACCAGGGGACCCCATATTAATGTAACTGAGCACCAACGATTAAAGGTTTGTGATCTAGACTAAGACTCAGCCTTTATTGCAGGTGATTTAGCTACTGTAAAATGATAACTAATGCAGTTGTTGATTTTCTTTGTTTTGTAACTAATCAGATTAAATGATGGTGTTGAACCCCAAAATGTGATTCTCTTTCTATGTGATAAGTTGGTAAATCTATACAAATGTAGTGTTAATGAACAAATTCTGCCAGTAGAGGTCTCTAAATTCACAGAGAAGTGACGCATTTATTCACTCTGCAGATGCTTTTATCCAAAGTGAGGCAGAATACAATCCAAGCCTAGAGTTGAAAAGGGTTCAGGGTTTTGCTGAAGGGGCCTGTAGTGGCACACTGACAGTCCAGGGATTAAAACACACAACCTTTTGGTCTTAAAAGCATTAAAGTAGTTATTTGTATGCCAAACCATGGTTAGTGAGTATGTAATCACTCGGAATTAATATGTTCGGACATGGCACAAGTCATTAGTAATTATAGATGCAAAAAGACTACATGCAAAACATGCAGGCAAAATGAACATTTGTGATATTTTGTTTTGTCCTCTGCAATTTTGTGTACCTCATAAATGTATACATGCTTCTGTGCATGCATAATATAGCTACTCTCAAGATGCTTTCAGCTGCAAGTCTAAAGAAATATAGGACAGATGCAAGAGGACTCATCTTATTCCCAGCTGTCAGAATATCAGTATGAACACCTAAATAAAACAAGGAAAAGCAAAAGAAGGAATGACAGTGATTATTCCTTGTCTGAAACAAAGGGCTTTTTAGAGATCATATCTCTTGCTCCGTCTGTGTATAAGGTGTCAAAGCTCAAAGCGTGCCATCTGAGTCCAATTTTGTGGAAACAGAACATAACATAATCATGACTAATTGTGAGTCGCTTGATGCAGCAGAGTCTGTGATTTCAGATGTGAGTAAGAGAATGTTGCATGGTCAGAAATGTACAGTGGCCAGTTTGTTGGTTTCAGCCATGTTTTATCCAGGGTTCAGAAGTCAGCTCGGTTCTTGACAATGTGCCCATTGTGACTGACGGGTCTATATGCATCCATCAATGGGGGGATTTAGCAGTTAGACATGGCTGCAACACAATGATGCTCTTCACAGTGAACAAGAAAGCCATGCAGAAGCTCTGCAGCAAGCAGGGATTCACTGTACTCTCTATAAGGCGAGCTGCAGACAACCGTTTGCATCTCTGGGACACTTCTGTTTTCCACTACAAGTGGCTCCAACCGTACCTATTCCTATAACATTTCTAGTCAATCTTTAGAATTGGTACTCATTGAAAGCATTTCAGTCTATTTCATGCAAGTTTCCTATAGTGTCATTATATGTACAATAATGCAAATAATGTCTGCTTTCAGGGGCTTTACCAATGCCAAGACCATGACCCTAATTCACATTATGCATTACCATTTCTTCAGTGCATACATAAACAGTCGCAATGTTTCTAATAACCCTTTGTTCTTCATGGTCACTGGACATTTGTAATTATTAACGCAAAGAAAGAGGAAAGCAACACACGAGCTTTCACACACCTGGGGTTGTATTCCGTATGCTCACAGCTTGTGTGTGTGTGTGTGTGTTTTTTATATATATATTTTAAATTGGATAGCAATTCTATCCAATGTTCCCATGGCTTTTGTTTTATTGTAAAACTGAACAAAGCAGTGGTAGCTTCTTTTCAGTTCAATGCCAGAACCAGCGAACAGGCAATGAATACAGCACAGCTTACTGAATAATAACCAATAAGCAAGCAGGAGCACATGCGGGTAAGACTGGTTTCTGTCCAGCCTGAAATAGCTTTGCACTGAGGCAGCAGGTGAATTTGCACCCTATATAATATGCATGTGTATATGTGCAATGTAGTTTTGGGGCCTATCATAGTGTTGTTATTAATGTGGCCCTGAAATGAAGTCCAAATTAATTAAAAAAAAAAAACTAGGCAAAGATTTCTGTAATGAGCCAGACTAAGAAAGCTATGAGGATCTATATAAAAAATATTTTTTAAGCACAATCCAAAAGTATATTCAATAATGGGCAAAAGGTCATACACAACAGGCTGTCAGTACTTCAGAGCAGACAGGTATAATCCAAAAATAAGCACTCAAACAACAAAGGAAAGGGTCAAACCACAGGCAAGGCAAATCAGAATAACATGGCTCAGAACATACAAGACTAGGATACTAGTGGCAAGACATAATGCAAACAATCTGTTTTAATAGTCCACGACCAGGAAGTGCAAATTGAATGAGAACAGGAAGTGAACAACTGATCTAAAACTCAGGTGACTTTGAACTGTTGTAACAATAAAATTAAAATGGCCCTTGTAATTGGAAGCCTTTGCAGACAACTTTCCTCAGTAATCAGTTTACTAATTTTACTAATTTTTAATAAGTTTACTAAGATTAAATATTTAAGAAGCAGTTTGGCCTCAGTTTGGTGCACCCTAATGTATTCACTATGGGTGTAACGTATCCATTAGGAGTTAAACTCAAAGTGGGCGTGTCTATTATTAATTAGGACCCCTACTACTACACCCCCGGAAACACTGGAACACATTGGGAAGAAAAACAAAAACAAAAAACTCAGGTAGAAATGGCTGCACTGTCAGCATGGTCCATGAATTCTGACTCTGACAGTTCCTCATCCGCAGCTAGTGATGTGTGCAGGACTGGGGTTTTTTTTGGTTTGTCCCTGCCTATGATCAGTGTTAGGGAGTAGCTATGTATAATTATGATGCTACTAGCTTAAGTACATTTCAGAAATATGGCAGTAGCTGAGCTATTTTCAAACTAATGTAGCTTTTTCACCAGGTAGCGTTGTAGCATGCTAAAACCCTGTACTGTTTTAACCCTTTTCACATAAACAGTTCTAACCCTAAACATAGGTGTACCTTGTGTGGGAAGGACAGTTTTGCTTAGCCAAGCATGTGGTCAGATATGAAACTCATGGGACAAACACTATGTTCATTAACATGAAAGAGTATATGATGCTTGTATGGTGCTGCATGACATGTTTACTCCTTAGTACCTGCCTGGTGAGGGCTGTGGTGGTTTAAATTAGGCTACTAGTTTAGTATACAATCAAAAAACCCTTCATAACTTCAACAGAAGTCAAGTCAAGTGGTGCAAACCACTGGTAATGTTCAAGAACAGGAAAGCCAGATTAGATTTTGCCAGAAAATATCTAAAAAAAAAAAAACTTGTACCAGAATGATGGGAAGAGAAAAGTATGGTGAAAGAAAGGAACAGCTCATGATCCAAAGTATACCACATCATGTATCAAACATGGTGGAGGAAATGTTATGGCATGGGCATGTATGGCTGCCAATGGAACGGGCTCACTGGTGTTTATTGATGATGTGACTGCTGAAGTAGCAAGATGAATTCTGAGGTGTATAGGGCTATACTCTCTGCTCACATTCAGCCAAATGCTACAAAACTGATAGGACGCTGCTTCACAGTGCAGGTGGATAATGACCCTAAACATACTGCGAAAGCAACTCAAGACTTTTTGAAGGCAAAGAAATGGAATAGATAGATAGATGTCTATTGGAATGGAATAGATGGATAGAGCGTACTTTTCACTTACTGAAGACAAGACTGAAGGCAGAAAGACCCACAAACAAGCAGCAACTGAAGGTGGCAGCAGTGAAGGCCTGGCAAAGCATCTCCAGGGAGGAAACTCAGAATATGAGTTTTGAGAACATGGGCTCCAGACTTCAGGCAGTCATTGACTGCAAAGGATTTACATGTGGTTTAAATTGATTTAAATATGGTTATATTTACAATTATGTCACTTTGTCCAAATACCTTTGAGCCCCTGAAAATGGAGGTACTTTCCTGAAAATGGCTGTAATTCCTAAATGGTAAATGCCATATTTTTGTGGAACCTCTTAAAATAAAGCTGAACGTCTACACTTCAATCACATCTTGATTGGTTTATTTCAAATCCATTGTGGTGGTGTATAAAGGTGAAATCACAAAAACTCTGTCATTGTCCAAATACTTCTGGACCTGACTGTATTTGACTGCACACTTGCGGCAAAACACACTTCATCTCCTTTGAAATCTCAAATGTGCACTTGTCACTTGTACATTAAACGTAAGATAGATAGATAGATAGATAGATAGATAGATATACACCACGTGGCAAAAATTTGTGGACACTTGACCATCACACCGATATGTGGTTCTTCCCCAAACTGTTGTCACAATGCTGGAAGCACACAATTGTATAGTATGCCTGTGTATGCTGTAGCATTACAATTTATATATTATATAAAAAATATTAATATAACTGGAACTGAGGGGCACAAACCTGTTCCAGCATGACGATGCCCCTGTGCACAAAGCAAGCTCCATGAAGACATGGTTTGCCAAGGTTGGAGTGGAAGATCTCGAGTGGCCTGCACAGAGCCCTGACCTCAACCCCACTTTGGGATGAACTGGAATGCGCCCAACATCAGTGTCTGAACTCACTAATGGACATAAATCCCCACAGCCATGCTCCAAAATGTAGTGGAAAGCCTTCCCAGAAGAGTGGAAGGGGACTGAAAAGGGGGACTAAATGTGGAATGGGATGTTCAGACAGCACATATGAGTGTTATAGTGAGGTGTCCACAAAATGTTGGCCATTTAATAAGTTAGCACTTATTAGGACAGCTAATCAGTGCTCGGTCGCGTGCCCACTGCGCGCTGCTGGTCGGTAGGCTGAACGGTGAGCGCGAGCGCGTTTGTGTGCTTGACATTTAGAGAGGGAGTGGTTACAGAGCGTCACATTCAGTGTGTCTCCGCTCCCAAATTCCCCAAACTGTCACTGTCATGAAACGTTTACGACGTCTCTCAAACTGGCTCTGAGGAGAAAAAATGATTATACGTTTCACGTTTTTCTAGCCATGTCCAGCTCGCGCTGCTGGTCTCTCTGTGGGCTCGGAAACTCGAAATCGAAAGGTAACCAGCGCGCGCGTGGAGCATTTTAAACTCGGATTAAATCAGATTACTTGTAAAAAAAATATCAAGTCAAAGAAACCAGGAAAACTTGTGGATATTGTTCTGCTTTGGTGGATTTTGGAATATTATTTCTGGAGCAGGAAATTTCTCAGCTTCTCCATCTGGAAAAAGGCGCGTGAAGCACCTGGGCAGAAGAAGGGCTCGTGAGTGAGAGAGTGAGTGAGCGCGCTCCCACTCTCTACTCCTTCACAGGACGAGATGCGACTGCAGGTGCTCGCAGTTCTCCTCCTTTCTCTGCAAGGAGCTGCTGTTCAAACTCAACAAGGTATGCAGTAAGAAAACGCATTAAATTTATTCAGACTTTCAGACATTGCTGGTGGGAACACATGCCTCCTTTTACCTACATAGGCAATGCAATTACAAAAACAGTTACTCTGAGTCATCCGTTGCTGAACATGGAACATTTGTGTTTTGTAAATAAAGTTCACATCCAGGGGTAATGAGTTTACAGCCGTTTTTATTAAACTAAAATCTAATCAGTTAAACTCAGTAGGAGCCTTTTCTGAGGGTTCACTGTTGGCTGGATTAGAACCTTCTGCACAGTTTTTAGCACATAAGTGAAAATTTGAGGGGGTGATGATTAAATATTTATGTTATGCAAATGAAATTTACATTTATATGTAGCCAATTGATATCCATGGTGGCTAAATATGTAGTTTTGCTCAAGAGATCAGTAATGTCTGTCTGGAAGTTCTGGGATTAGAACTCACAACCATCTGGTCTCTTAGACAGAATCTAAGAATGGTGAAAATCAGTAGTGGAAAAGTACTGATTGTCATTCCAAACCATGGTTATAGGTGCTGAAAGTGATGAAACTGCTGATAGAAACTAGTGCAAGAGTCACGTCTCACACACACATACACACTCAGGGACACACCGAGTTAAACACTAGGACGTGAGTAAGTGCTCAATGTTCTATACTGTAAACACTAGTCACAAAGCAGTCAGCCTAGGAGTTAAAAAATAACTAATACACAACTATTAATATCATTAATATTAACATCTATAGCCTCCTGAACATTTATCCATAAGGTGTCGAGGTGATGCCATTAACAATCGTAGTACAGAATGTAATCATAGGTATCTTAACTGTACATTAGGTATACTGCTGACCTGATTTTAGTCAAACAGGAGCTTTTTAACGTGGCTTAAAATTATTTTTTTTCCCCCTACACTGGAGACAAGAGAGTGATGTTAGTTTACAGACTTAGAGTTATGGAAGAAAACAAGCTCCAAATCTCAGATTTTCATTCAGGTCTTTGAATGAACTTTAACCTGTTTTTTTTTTTTTTTTGCACTTCTTTCCTGCTTCACCTGAGTAGGTGTGCCATGGTATTCTTAGCACTGACTCATGGTCCAGAGAATCTGCAGAACATTTTGTACATAGCTTCCATTAGTTCACTCTTAAGAAAAACAGCTTTCTGTTTTCCTTTAAGGATTAAAGATAAGAAACTGGCACTCCTAAAACGTAATAATGAATCAAGTTATGTTTTTTTTTAATAAAGCGCAGCAGATCTGGAGTGAAGTCAAACTGATTCGAGCAGAAGTCCCTCCAGCAAATAAAGAAAAGTAGACAAAACACTGAGAAAGTGTAGAAATATATACAACGCACATTAATGGACAGAACACTGTGCATAAGGACGAGAAAATACGTACACATAAAAAGTGCAGTACACAGTTATGCTTTTAAATCTGGAACTCTTGAGAGTTTTTCAGTTTGTTCCTTGTATGTAGGACCCTATAACATTGTTTTTTATTCCCATATCAGAGAACTTTTTTTGTTACAGCGTAGGTTTTGAGTAATTTTGTTCTGGAAATTACACTCAAGATAACAGATTCAAGATCGGTTTAAACAATGAAACGAACAGTGACTCAAGAGCTTAACTTCCTCTTGTCTTTATTTATTTATTGAACAGAATTCGACTGATACACTTATTTAGGAATCTGTTTCAACACCAGGTTTGCACTCATTGTGTTTGAAGACCGGTGTGAACAGTGTGAGCAGACTAAGCTGTAGGGTTCATTAGCAGAACCACCCAAGAATGAGTCACTTCTAGTGGATATATTGACAGCTTTAGAATGATTAACCTGGCCTCTCCTTAATTGTTCCTCTCCTTTTGCACACAAAACCTTCCCTTTTTTTCCTTAAAGAACTTTGCCTCTTAGAATCCTGGTTAGTATTAATGCGTTGTAATCAGCGTTCCTGATTGTGCTAATGTGTAACTTATTTTGCCAGTGGTTGCAGTGTGTCAGGGGGGTTGCAAACTGGTTCAGTATCAGAGCTAGGTGTAGGAATATATTGCCCCATCATAAAACTGCAATTAGATGTTGCACTCAAGATTATGGCACTAAAGTTCATTGGGTCTGTTTTATTGTGGCAAGGAGAGGTGGAGAGTTATAGTCATTTCCCATCATTCAGAAGTGATAAATCCTCGAGGATGAATAGAGAACCACTTCCAAGATTATAACACAGGAGTCTAGTCACCTTGGTAGCATATGGTTATTGTTAATGGTGTATTTCTATCTTATAGCAGAATATCAAGTTGGGTCTAGTCATAACAAGTCAGAATGACTGGACTTGTTTTGTAATCTTAAAGAACCTATAAGTGAAATTGGATGAGTGGCAAAACATCGACAGAATTGCAACACAACTCCAGCGGCCCTGACTGGAGACCTTCATATATGTTCAAAGCTCAGCAGGAGAAATCCTACGCTTGTTTACAATCAGGGAGTGGGTAGAAGGCGTCATTCTCCACTCCTTTTTGTCTCCACTCCTAAGTTCCAAGTTCCTACTTGAATTTTAATTGACTATGTACTTCCAGTTACAGTGATTTTGATAAGCACTGACTGAGGTTAATATATGTTCATGTTTGAAAAGGGTGGATCAGCAGCAGGTGATGCAAGAAACAAAACATTAATTCTTCCAAACGCTTCTTGTCTGTAAAAACCTATACCTGTAATTAGCTGTAAATAGTCTGTTTTTTTTTTTTTTTAGAATGTATGCACAGTGCCCTCTATAATTAGGCATGCTGCATAAAAATAAGCAAAAATGATTGTATAAAGTAAACATTACACAAAATACATAAAAGTTTTCACTCAAACATAGGGAGAAAATATTTACCTTTGTTCTAACAAAAATATATATATTTATTAATAATAGTATTTTCTGTCAAAAATATATGAAATCTATTGAAATCCTTTGTTATGTTTTTTTCTTTTTTTTAATTTTTAATAGTGATTCCAGTCTGATAGCTTGAATTCAATATAAATACCAACATACATTTTTGATTTTTGATATCTTGAAATATATATATATAAATATATGAAAGAGGAAACATTATTTTCACTACTACTGATCATATAGTCTGTATTTTTGATATATTACATAACTAGCTGTATGCAGACAGGTCCATAAATACAATTTAGACATTTACAATTGTTATTGTAGTTGCTGTAATTGTTATTGGTAGTTCAGCTGTCTATCAGAGTATATTTGAAGAACACCCCCCCCCCCCCCCAACACACACACACACACACACACACACACACACACACACACATGTGGTTGCAAATCACGAAGTCAATGACTGCATGATGTCGGGAATTCATAGACATGACCAGACACTGTATTTCTTCCCTGGTGATGCTCAATCTTGTACATGTTTATCTTAGTCTCATCTGTCCATAAGATGTTATTCCAGATATTTATGCACATTTTTGCCAAACTCTAAATTTGTGTTCCTGTTTTTTTTTTTTCCTTATTTATTTATTTATTTATTTTAACCAATGGTTTACATCTTGTAGTAAACCCTCTGTATTTACTCCGGTGCAGTCCTCTCTTGATTGTTGACTTTGACATAAGATACGCTTTCCTCCTTCTGGCCAACTGTTGTGAATTGTTTTTTTCTTTACTTGGGAAAGAATTCTTCTGTCACCACTGATTTTTCCATGGTCTTATGGGCCTTTTGGTGTTTCTGAGTTCATCAGTGTGTTCTTTTGAACAACATCGAAAGGCCTGGAAGACCACGGAAGACAAGTAAAGTGGATGATCACAGAATCCTTTCCTTGGTGAAGAAAAACCCCTTCATAACATCAACAGAAGTCAAGAATACTCTGGAGAAGGTAGGCGTATCATTGTCAAAATCTACAATCAAGAGACGCCTTCATGAATGTAAATACAGAGGGTTTACAACAAGGAGCAAACCACTGGTAACATTCAAGAACAGGAAAGCCAGATTAGACTTTGCCAGAAAACATCTAAAAAAGCCTTTGGACTGATGAAACGAAGATTAGCTTGTACCAGAATGATGGGCAGAGAAAAATATGGTGAAAGAAAGGAACAGCTCATGATCCAAAGTGTACCACATTATGTGTCAAACATGGTGGAGGCAGTGTATGGCATGGGCATGTATGACTGCCAATGGAACGGGCTCACTGGTGTTCATTGATGATGATGTGACTGCTGACAGAAGTAGCAAGATGAATTCTGAGGTGTATAGGGCTATACTCTCAGCTCACATTCAGCCGAATGCTACAAAACTGATAGGACGCCGCTTCACAGTGCAGGTGGATAATGACCCTAAACATACTGCGAAAGCAACTCAAGACTTTTTGAAGGCAAAGAAATGGAATATTCTTCAATGGCCAAGTCAGTCGCCTGATCTCAACCCAATAGAGCTGCTTTTCACTTACTGACAGTAAGACTGAAGGCAGAAAGACCCACAAACAAGCAGCAACTGAAGGTGGCTGCAGTGAAGGCCTGGCAAAGCATCTCCAGGGAGGAAACTCAGTGGAAACTTGGTGATGTCCATGGGCTCCAGACTTCAGGCAGTCATTGACTGCAAAGGATTTTCATCCAAGTATTAAAATTATGGTTATATTTACAATTATGTCACTTTGTCCAAATACCTTTGAGCCCCTGAAAATGGAGGTACTTTGCTGAAAATGGCTGTAATTCCTAAATGGTAAATGCCATATTTTTGTGGAACCTCTTAAAATAAAGCTAAAAGTCTACACTTTGATCACATCTTGATTGTTTTATTTCAAAGCCATTGTGGTGGTGTATAAAGGCAAAATCACAAAAACTCTGCCATTGTCCAAATACTTCCGGACCGAACTGTATATATACATACACATACATACACACATACATACATATATACATACACACACACACACATATATATATATATATACACGTGTGTGTGTGGGGGGGGGGGGGGGTAACTAATATTTTTCTTTTCTGCTATAGTGAAAGGTGTGCTTTCCTTGTGTAAATTAAATTAGCATGTATGTATATGGTTTGATACAGTGGCCGAATGCTAGCCAACTAGATAGCTAAAAATGCTAGCTTGAATCCAAATGTTTTCGCACCCTGACAAATATAGCAGTCACTAACATCTTCTTGCAAAAGCCAGAAAGCTGATCAGTAAACTGTTAACGTGATATTTCCTGCTGATATTTCCTCACCAAATCAGGTAATGGATATAAAATTACACAAGCAACTAAAAATACCACTGAGCACAATTAGGGCCATAACAAAAAAGTTTCACATGTCTGAAACAGCTGGAAATTTGCCCAGAAATAGACCCATGAGCACACTGTCCCCCCACACAGTGAAGAGAATGGTGAAGGAGGGATAAGAGAGCCCAATGATCTCGGGTTTAGAATTGCATGGTTTAGTTCATTGTTTTGGTATCAAAATCAGCTGTTTGAAAGCGTTGCAAGAAAGAAGCCCTTCCTGAGCACATCTCAGTAAATGCATGCCTGAACTTAAGCATGAATCCTGCGAACTCTAGTTGGCATTGTGTGTTGTGTTCAGATGAGCCCGAAGTCAAATATCTTGGCCATGCACACCATCAGCATATTTGGCACAAAAGGAAACTGCATACAAGTAAAAGCACCTCATACCCCACTGTAAAATATGTTACATTTACATTTCAGGCATTTGGTAGAGGTAAAATATGTTGGATAGAATGACTGATCAGTGATGCTTTGGGGATGTTTTGTGGATGGTGGGCTGTAAAATACCAGCATATTTCAGCCTAAAACCTTGTTGCCTCGGCCAGGAGGTTCAGGCTTGGCCATAATTAGAGCTTTAAACAAGATGATGAGCTGAACATACTTCCAAATCAACACAGTAATGGTTAAGGAAACACATAATCAGTGTTTTGCAATGACCATCTCAGTCTCTGGCTTTAAACCCTATAGAAAACCTGTTGTGTGTGTAGAAGAGGGAAGTCCACATGCACAAACACTACAATATACAGGAGCTTAAAATGTGACTCTTTTTCCCCGGGGCAAGTGTCAGAATATTGTAAGGATGCCAGTTACTTTGAAACCAATGATTTGTAGAAAAAAACAGCACTACTTCAAATCTTTTTGTTTGAAAAAAAGCATGTGTCATGTACATTTGCACTAAAAATATCACTTCTTGCATGTGTTATTCTCTTTAAGTATTTATTTTTAGCTTGTTTTCATGAATAGTAGCAATGAAGGGTAGCACAGGATCTGAGATAGTAATGGTATCTGAACTTAAAAAAGTGTCTATGTGGCAAAAGAAAATTAAGAAAGAACATAAGTAAGTAAACAGGTACATAGACAATACCTGTGTAAATATCAAACGTTAGCTGAGCTCACCAATGTCGCAGCTGATAATGGTTTGAGTAAGCAAACAATAGTGGTAACAATTAAATTGATGATTAGTTGTGTAGCCCTAACACAGGGGAGCCATGGTCCTGCGGAATTTGAAAACTTCGCTCCTTCTTTCAAATCTATTTATTTGATGAGCTATTTATAAACCTCTTCATGCACTGGATCAGAGGTAAAAAAAAACTGTACCACGGGTGCCAAAAAAATGGGCCACGGGTACCCAAGGGCCAGATCTGAGAACCACTCTTGTATATCCTTCTTATGGATCACTATTAATAACTCCTAGTAGTGAATTGAAAACCTGTTTAAAGTAAGAATCGTTCACTGAGGTCTAATTATCTCTTGTTTACTTAGAATAACAGCTAGAAAGTGCCAGTTGAAGCGAGACTACTGATTATCATGTCATGACACGGAAGAAATGTTTGCTTTCAGATTCCTTACATTCAGACTAGATTCCTGCATCGGGCTTAATAATAGCTCCCCCGCAGAGTGATTCATGAGCCGGTGAATTATGGGCATCACAGACTTCAAGGCTTCGTAAGTGAAATATTAGAGTAGCCACTGCTATATGCAAGGATGGGAAGAAAGGCTGTAGTGTTGACTATGAGTAGTGGGAGCATGGAGAGAGTGGCCACTCATAGATAGTGTCCCTATCTCTTCCTGTCGCCCGGCCCTCCTCCCTCTGTTGATAGACTGCTGTGCTCACACTCGCCCTATTGTGCGCTTCTATGATCTCAGCAGTGCCAATGCAGACACATGCACATGCATTCACACACACGCACACACACCATTACCAGTACACATGAACAGAGTTCACATTTATAGCTTTGTGACAATTCTGAGCTTTGTTTATTAAGAATGTCTGTCTGAGAGAACCAAGAGCCTCACTCCTCCACTTTACTCCTTCAAACAGCCATGTCACGCCCTCAGATGTGTTTATGGGAAGCATGTATTTCATGGTCAATTTTAATATTCAAAATAACATAAGGACAAATTCATTTGAATTGTTCAGTACCTCTGACACACAAAAGGGCAGTTATTAAATTCCATCAAATGTGTGACAGAATAACTATATATGAATTCAACACTACAACCATTACAATCTACAATAAAGGGCTTAATAATAAAGCTGTTCACTGGAGCAATAAAGTACATGAAATTATGGTTACTTTCCCACAGCTTTTTTGGTGTCCATGAACTGAGGAAGAATCCTTGGATCTGAGAGTATATAGGACTTTTTTAATCAAATATATGGGTTTTATCCCAGCCCTGGTCATTATACCCAGTGGGTCTGGTGATATAATATTGATATTTTGATAAATTATGTCACAATAAACTTTTCTAAGATATTGTTGATATCTTGTTATTAACCATTTCCCTTTTTTTAATAATTACAAACTGATTGGAAGCAACTGATTGATCTTTAGAACTGTAAAATTTTAAAATGGAAAAAATTAAACATTAAAAAATGTTCAAAATAGCCTTTTTAATAAAAGGATATAAAATTAAATAAAATTGATTAATTTTTTTTAATTATTTTTTTTATTTAAAAAATTTAAAAATTAATATAAATTTTTAATATAAATAAATGTTTTAATTTAATAAAAATGATATTTCTTAAATATAAAACAAATACAATAATTTTTGCGAACATTATATGAACAGGTCAAATAGTGACACTTTGTTAGTAAAACTATATATATATATATATATATATATATATATATATATATATATATATATATATATATATATATTTACTAAAACAAATTATGATACCTATTGTATCTTGTAAAGATTTTAGTGAGAATTGATACATGATATTTCTGTCATATCGCCCACCACTAACACAGAGCTTAGTTATGAATTATGAATAACTGAAGACTTCATGAAGGTGTTCTACAAAACTTTATGATTTGTATATATATACGTTTATTGACTAATGTTCAAGTAAACAGGTTTTCTGTACTTCCGTCAGTACAGGGAAATGTGTTGAAATTCTCTTGTGTGTGGTAATCACACGTACACGACAGGCGCATTGGATAGAGATTAGGGAAAATGGGAAAAATGCTGGAGTATTTCTTTAAGTGCTGGGCTCTAATCATGATTTGCCTTTACTTTTAAACTTGAAATCTTGGTAATCTAAGTAAGAGCTTGCATCCAAACTACTTAGGACGTATTTGTAACCAATCAGCAATAATGTTATGACTCTAGTACACTGATGCTGGACTAGAGTTACTGATAACTGAAAAGTTATATAATGTTGATTTATGGGTGAGTATAAAGAGATATATAATCTTTCATTTAATGCATGCTTGTCATTGCTGGAGTGATAGCTCTATTTGGGGATAGTTCAGTCTGGGTGAATAATGTATAGCAGTATATATTTCAAAACCTGCATAATAATGTAATATGTTTTTTTCCCCTCAACATCAATAAGTCCTGCACCAGTAGAGCAGGAAGCATTCTTCTTTGCAGCAGCATAGCATGTCCTACTCCTGTGCACTTATCTTCTTGTTCCTCACTTCCTCGCTAATAAGCTCAGGACTGTCACATAGCTATTAATGTGCTAATGTGTGCTGCTAATGAGGTGTGTGTTTCTGTGCTGTTCTATTGTAATGCCACACGGCACATCAGTAGCATGATACATAGTCATTAACACACAGTACACGCTTGCGAAGGTCTTTGTCACACGCCAACGCACTGTGGCACTCGCAAGAATTATGGTTGCCTGGCTGAGGTGTCTTTAAGTCGTCTAGTGTTCTACTGAGATGCAGAGAAAGAGAGAGATGGAGGGAAAGTGCGAGGGACAGTGTGTCTGCTTGTATGGTTCTTTGGTCTCTCGGTTTAGATGGTTTGGATGGTAAATTAGCACTAATTCCACCCTCAAGCCAGTGACCCTGCTGTGCTACCATGGCAGATTGATGCTGTTTCTCGCCCTCCCTCTTTCAGTTGAATTCATGGCACATTACAAGCCCTTGTACTACCAGCATTAGCCTGTAGCGTTCCTGTGACCTCGTTCACCTTTGACCTCTCCTTCACCATGCCTTCACAGACCTTGTGTCTGAGTGTGTGCATGGATGTGCGTGCAGAGGCTTTGTGCTGCTTTAAAGTCCCCTGTGTTCATGTTGATGGGTCTTTTAAGATGCTGTTTGAGTAGAGAGGTTTACAATTGGCCCTGTATTTCTGCTGAGCATGCTGGAGATTTATTATTTATAAATCACTGATTGCTCACTATGGTGCTTTCTATATTAAGGCATATATAAGTAAAAATATGTATATAAGTAAGTGTAGGGATTGGGCATGCATTTGATGGCTAAAATGCTAATCACAATGAGTTTGCTCAATACTGAAATCATAATTCTATATTATAATTGTTCAGCCAATTCATGAACAAATAAGAGGTAAAACATGAATGTGCAATGTGATGCACTCGAAGCTGAGAGCTGTTAAATCTGCGAAGTTGACTATTTTCCTATAACATCACTTCTCAGCATATTTCATTCCTCTTATAACTTAACCTTTTGGCAGTGATTAAGATTTTTTATTTATGAAAGAATGGCATGTCATACTTTTTATCTGTTTTATCTGTTTACATCTGTAAAAATAAGCTAGTTTCTGTTATCACATGTTCTAGCAGCCTTTCTCTTATTTTTCTACTTCTCTTGAAGGTAATAAGACCAAAATACATTGAAACTGCAAGGGGCAAAGGCCTCCATCCTTAAATGTTCCCATGGTGAAAAACGTAACGTTACAGCTTTACGTCTAACTGTTAGAATGCACTGACACTGGAGACTCCTTCCATAAATGTTAAATACACACCATATAGAAAGCTGCACCATATCAATGGTTATGCATTTTTCTTTGTTAAATAACAACACCTTTTTATATATGTTTATTATTAGGCTTCGATTATGTGGAGCATCAGCCATACAAGTACCCGTGTAAGCTGTTGTTATAGAAATGATAACACTGGAACGAGCACATTAATATAAACCTGTGATTTGCCTTGCAGCCAGACTGCTGTTAGCTGCTGTTATAGAAAAATTAATCAACACCTTCTGACCAATCAGATTTGACAAATCAGCAAGGCTGTGGTATAAAATAGACTTACTGAATGTTACTGCATAAAAGCAGCATTTCCTTTTAAAAACATCTGTGTACTGTGTGTTATAAGCCTGTACTGCTTCAAATGCGTACACCTTTAAATCAAATTAAATCTCATTCTTAGCAATATTAATTGTTTAATTGTATATTTTAACAAAAATACACTATAAATAAATATGCCACCACAGTATGGAGCTAGTTCAAAAGTTTAAAGACACAAATGAGAAGCTTGTGTTTCAGTGCACCAGAGTCACAAAGAACCGGATCCCCTCTGTAAAAGGTAAAGGAAGCATTACATTGAAACTGCCCCATTGAAACTGTTTAATTATACCACAGGGGTGCTGAATTCTCGAATCTGATTGGTCAGATGGTGTTGATTAATTTTCTTTAACATCAGCTCTGACAGTAGTGCCAGTTGCAAATCACAGGCTTATATTAATACCTAATATTAACTACTTACACAGGAACTTGTATAGCAATATCTATAATTGTCGGTCAGAGGTAAAGCTGTAACTGTAGGTTTTCTGAAACGGGAAAGTTTTAAGGATAGCTTTGCGGTTTCATGGTAAGATGAGCTATGTTTTTGGCTTAATGACTTCAAAAGAAAAAAACACAAAACTGGTGCTGCTATAACAAAAGTAACGCACAGTGGCGGCTCGTCCATAGGAGCAGGTACTAATTTCCTGTTTTGAGTGACCAATGATTTAAAAAAAATATTACTATTTGACTGATACACAGTATGCCAATGTTCTGTTGATTTGCTCGCCTTTCTAGATGTTGCACATGGGGCAGAGCGCTCGCTGCCCCAATTAGCTAGCATAGAGATATTATTTCATTTACTGGTAAAAATGGGAACTGCAACAAGTGCTAATAGAGGTCCACTTGCGAGAGGATACTCTCTGCCCCATGCTCATGGAGAAAGAGCAGCGGACAAGACAGTTCATGACAGGGTTGCCAGATTGGTCTAGTTTAAAAATACTCCGCAATCTTGTTTTATAGCAAATAATCAGAATAAATCTAATAAATTTTCACAATAATCCAAACTGCAAGTGTCTATGAATCATTTCTATTGTAAGATATATTGCAAAGATTCGGAGAGAGAGAAAGGGGGTTTATTGAATAATATTTGTACATAAATGTGGGAAGCAAGTATTTCATGAAAATGTCTTCCTTTTCCCAATGACCATTTTTTTGGGGCTAGTCTTTCATGTGTTTTTTTTGAGATGTAGTTGGGTTGGAAATTTTGCTGAAAATTGTCTATCCTGGTTAATAATATTACCTCGAACACAGTTACACAAATGTACATGTAAAACCATTTGAAACAAGCTGATAGACTGTGTGCTGGATGCCTTGTGTGTTGTCATCTCTGAGCTGCCTATTATAAGGTTACTCTAAAAATTCCCTAGATAGTAGCATAGAGCATCAATTTTGATAACCTCTCCACTTAATTTTGTTTGAGGCTATGTCATTATTAAGGTTGTCCTGCCCACCAAAACTATGATCATGAGCCACTGCTGGTAATACTTGAACTTGTTTCATGGACTTTCCACAACATTAAATGTGACTATTAACGGATAAAAAGCATGACATGTTGACATTTAATAAATATAACATTTTTAGCGTTGGCAGTTGTTGGCAAAAAATGAGTTGTCTTTCTTACTTAGCTGAAATTAATCAAATAAGTCTAAGTTAGCATGGTAATGTAGGCGTTTGAAGAAAAATATTGGTTATCTAACTTAGCTAACTTTAGCTAGCTTAGAGAAAAATCCTTTGCATGTCACTACACAAGCTAATATCAGGTACCGTAGTTTTTTTTTATCTTTGGAAGCAATTAAAAAATTTTTTTGCATGGATACTTAGACATGAACAGATACAACTTATGATTTAAAAAAAATTGCTAGTATTTGCAAGTTGCAGTAGTTTAATACAAATAAATTGTAACTTTGCCTTTCACATGAGGCCACATCACTCCACCAAGTCTTTGATTATTTTCCTATAACAACACCACTCCATCATGTTTTATCTTTATTTAATTGAACTATAAAGTCATGATTAAAATGACTTGAAACTGATTGGACCTTAGGTGTGCATTATTTTCGTATAACAGCAGAGGTAGTTCTGGCTGGTTAATATTAATACACTCATTCTAATACAGTATTGTTTCTATAGTAACAGCTCATACACAGGGACTTGCACGGCAGACACTCCACATAATGTAAGACTAATAATAAACAGATTTACAAACATGTTGTTTAACAATCTAATTCTTAGAACTGTTGACGTGGTGAAGTTTTTCTTCATTTATGGAAAGAGTCTTATCGTTTTCACAGGAAAATGACAGGCTGCACCTGTGTGTGTGTGTGTGTGTGTGTGTGTGTGTGTGTGTGTGTGTGTGTGTGTGTATGTGAGAGAGAGAGGCTGATGAAGAATGACTGTTTATCGCAGCTGTAACGTAGTTGGTAACAAGAGCTCTCGGATGTCCATAACAATAAATCTAACTATAAAACCATTAAAATATGCAACTTGTCATTCAATAATAAATTAAACATTGTAATCATTTGCATATTGTTGTGGTATAAGTGGAATAACACACTCCAGACCATGCTGTTATAGGAAAATAATGCATGCCGGCGGGTGGGGTGGGGGATTGTGGGTAGCGGCACTTGGCTTGTGCCTCGTGCCGCATTACATCCCCCGTGGCGTGCATTATTTTCATACGACAGCACAGTCTGGAGTGTGTTACTTAATTGTGCAGGCCAAAATGATAATTATTTGAATACATTTTTTTCCCTCTCTGCCAGTTTGCTCAGGGACCAGTAATGGTCTCAGTTTTACAGAAAGCTCTGTGCAGCACTACAATAACTTGAAGAGTCTCTACAGTGGCTGTGAGATCATCATTGGCAACCTGGAAATCACCCTGATGGAGCGAGACTTCAACTTCTCCTTTCTTGGAGTAAGAGGACATAGTTTTCATGTACATCATTTAGTAGCTGCAATAATCACGTGACAACAAAAAATATTGTGATAATCCTTATCACAAGCTAAATCTTTCATGTTTGTAAGATGAAACTACCATACCTGTACAACTCACATTTACCTTAAACAGTGAGTAATCTTTAATAGAATCTTAGTTTTAATTGCTGCTACATTCCAGTGCATTTCATCACACCTCTTTTATTGTCTCGCCTCTGCCTAAAGACTGTTCGGGAAGTGACGGGCTACGTCCTCATTGCCACAAACCAGTTTGACCGGCTTCCTTTGGAGCAGCTGCGAGTGATCCGTGGCAGCACGCTGTATGATAAGGAATGGGCCCTCTCTGTTTTCCTCAACTTCGATGGCGAGTATGGACTGGTGGACCTGGGCCTCATTCATCTCACAGGTTAGGACAGCTATATATATACACACACACACACACACACACACATATATATATATACACTGCTCAAAAAAATTAAAGGAACACTTTTTAATCAGAGTATAGCATCAGGTCAATTAAAATCCTGGGATACTGATCTGGTCAGTTAAGTAGCAGAGGGGGTTGTTAATCAGTTTCAGCTGCTTTGGTGTCAATGAAATTAACAACATGTGCACTAGATGGGCGACAATGAGACGACCCCCAAAACAGGAATGATTTTACAGGTGGAGGCCACTGACATTTTTTTCCCTACTCATCTTTTCTGACTGTTTTTCACTAGTTTTGCATTTGGCTAGGGTCAGTGTCACTACTGGTAGCATGAGGCGATACCTGGACCCTACAGAGGTTGCACAGGCAGTCCAACTCCTCCAGGATGGCACATCAATACGTACCAATGCCAGAAGGTTTGCTGTGTCTCCCAGCACAGTCTCAAGAGCATGGAGGAGATTCCAGGAGACAGGCAGTTACTCTAGGAGAGATGGACAGGGCCGTAGAAGGTCCTTAACTCATCAGCAGGACCGGTATCTGCTCCTTTGTGCAAGGAGGAACAGGATGAGCACTGCCAAAGCCTTACAAAATGACCGCCAGCAGGCCACTGGTGTGAATGTCTCTGACCAAACAATCAGAAACAGACTTCATGCAGGTGGCCTGAGGGCCCGACGTCCTCTAGTGGGCCCTGTGCTCACTGCCCTGCACCGTGGAGCTCGATTTGCCATTGAACACCAGAATTGGCAGGTCCGCCACTGGCACCCAATGCTTTTCACAGATGAGAACAGGTTCACCCTGAGCACATGTGACAGACATGAAAGGGTCCGGAGAAGCCATGGAGAACATTATGCTGCCTATAACATCGTTCAGAATGACCAGTTTGGTGATGGGTCAGTGATGGTCTGGGGAGGCATACCCACGCTTGCCTGACCTAAATCCAATAGAACACCTCTGGGACATTATGTTTTGGTCCATCCGACGCCGCCAGGTTGCACCTCAGACTGTCGAGGAGCTCAGTGATGCCCTGGTCCATATCTGGGAGGAAATACCCCAGGACACCATCCGTCGTCTCATTAGGAGCATGCCCCTATGTTGTCAGGCATGCATACAAGCACATGGGGGCCATACAAACTACTGAGTACCATTTTAAGTTGCTGCAATGGAATTTCAGCAAAATGGACTAGCCTGCTGTGTCATTTATTTCACTTTGATGTTCAATATCTTGAATATTTAATAGCCAAGATTCTGCACTGTTTCTAGGTCTCTATTTAATGTAAGCAAATGTGTGATATTAATAATGTTAACTGTTTTGTACAAAAGGTCACATTTTCCTCATGTCTAATCTCTTAGAGAGAGAGAGATAAACTGAGTTTTAAAATGTCATCACATGGACAGGTAAGACCTGACAGCAGAACCGTGGGAAGACTCTGGAATCTAGAACGTTAGCATTTCAGAGTGTGTGGATGCTCTAGGTGTGTGCGTGTTGATCTGTGTGTGCATTTGTTTTTGTGTTTGTGTTTTAAAACACCGTTCTTACAGAGCTCTTGAGGCTTATTGCGTGTTCGGACTAGTCAGGACAGCTGCGTGGTAAAGAGACGTTAGTCTGGGATTTTAAAGACAACCAAGTCTTTTGGACTCCAGTCATTTCCAAGGATTGTAGGAAAATCAAGTTCATCATTTCACTTTCATGAACAGTCATGACTGAATGTTTCTGAACCCTTAAAAGAACTCTTAATGATTTCATAGACCAAATATCCTGAATACAGAGTTCTGTGATAAACTGTGATATTTAACAAATCACCACATATTATTGTGTGTAAAAGTAACTGAGCCCCTTTCAGTCAATAACATGTGACACCTCTTTTAGTTATCAGTCCCTGACATCTTGCTGGAGGGATTTTTCTCACTCTTCTTTACAAAACTTCACCAGCTCACCTGCCACAGCATCTCAATAGGATTCAGGTCTGGGCTTTGGCTTGGCCATTCCATTACATGGATCCTCTTCTTCCTAAACCATTCTTTAGTGGACTTAGTTGAATGTTTAGGATCTTTGTCCTGTTGAAACCATTTTGTGCCCAACTTGAGCTTTCAAGCTGATGCCTGATGATAATTCCTCTTAGTAAATCCTTGATAATTCTCACAATTTGTGATTCCTTCAATGATGTCAAGTTGCCCAGGATCAGAGTAAGAAAAACAGACCCATACCATGCTTGACAGTAGGGATAAGGTTTTTTTTTTTTTTGCCAAACATGGGCCTTCTGATGCACCCAAAGAGTTCAATTTTGGACTTATCTGTCCAGAGAACAGACTTCCAGAACTCTTCAGGCTTGTCTCTGGGAAACGTCAAAGGCAGCTTTGTTCCTTTTTTGACAGAACAGGCTTCCTCCTGGGGACCCTTGCATAGATGCCATTTCTGTTCAGGGTTCATCTCATTGTTGATCTACACTATATGGCCAAAAGTATGTGGACACCTGACCCTAACAATTATATGAGGGGCTTCCCCAAACTTTTGCCACAAAGTTAGAAACATGATTGTCTAGAATGTCTTTGTATGCTGTAGTATTAAGATTTGCTTTCACTGGAACTAAACAGCCCCTGTGCACAAAGATATGGTTTACTATGGTTGGTGTGGAAGAACTTGAGTGGCCTGCACAGATCCCTGACCTCAACCCCACTGGAACACCAAATTTGCACCAGGCCTTCTTGCTGGACATCAGTGCCCAACCTCTTTTACTTTTGTACTTTGAGGAGCACAAATCCCCACAGCCATGGTCCAAAATCTAATGGAAAGCCTTCTCAGAAGAGTGGAGGCTGTTGTAGCAGCAACTCAATATTAATGCCCATGGTTTTGGAATGGGATGTTCAATACTCAGGTGTCAACATACATTTGGTCATATAGTGTATGCACAGTCTCTCCAGAGGACGCTAGGGACACTTGTATACTTACACTTGTATACTGTTTCTCTAATGGTGGATTTATGGAGTCCAAAGGTTTTTTTTTATAAATACCTTTATCACCCTGTCCAGATTATGTCCTTAGTATGAGGAATGATGCTAGACTTGTAGGACAAGTAACTTGTAACAACAAGTAACAAGTAACCTGCTTTCTTGGAATTAGTCATATTTGTTCTTCTCTAACATATCAGTTCAGTTCTTCAGTTTCATTGGTTAGCTTGCTTAATTGTTTATCATGCTGTCATTGACTCACCTGATCCTATTTTAGCTTGATGTAACTAATAAAACTAATCGTTCATTTTTTTTTGCACCTGTACAAATTCTGTATATTGTATGCGTTACTTTACTGCATGGACATTATCTCTCAAAGCTCTCAAGTTGTTAGGTATTTACACATTATTTCAAACGGGGTGAGACATATTTCTGATTAAATATGCATTTTATGGTTAACAAAAAAAAAAAAAGGTCCAATTATTATGCAACAGTTTCACAAACCCCTCATGCTAGTGCATATAGGTCAGGGTCTTAAAATACCATCGAGTTAAGACCCTGTTAGAGATGAGTTAGTTCAAAATATTTAGTACAGCTACAAAAAGTTAACTTTTTTCAGTGCTCCATTACTTTCTTGCTTTATTATTTTAAGACTCCTGATGACCAGAACAGTTGCTCTCTGTGTGTGCGTGTGTGTGATCACTACAGAGATCCTGGTTGGAGGAGTGCAGATTGTTAATAATAAGTACCTGAGATACGCTCCCTGGATCAACTGGAAGGACATAGTGAGAGACAGCAGTGTACCTGTCGAGATCATTGGCAATGGTCAAAAAGGTGGGTGCGTCTGAGAGTGACATCACTGGGGTTGTTATTCTTCTATCGGTTTGAATGTTCGTCCACACATACTGAGGCTTTGTGCTTTTTGTCCACAGCTCCGTGTCATCCTGACTGTGGTGGTTACTGCTGGGGTCCGAATAAGGATCAGTGTCAGATCTGTGAGTAGATTGGCAGTTAAACCATCACAACTATAAATATACATGTTAAATATAGCCAACAATGTTCACACTACTGAAGCCACTACTACAGCGGGACATACTTCCTGGTGTAAGGACATCCAAAGACACATAGCACAGTGCACAAGTCTTAGGCACATGTAAGGATGTCCTGTATGTCTTGAAGTCATGAAATAAACACCTATAACAAAATTTGTACTTAAACCTGGAGACTAGACTTTTGCACAATACTGTATATTATATAAAGCATTTTTGTTTTCTGCAGACAGCAACTACTGTAATATATTATGACCTGCAATTTCTTATGCACCCTTAAATGAGATCTGGCTGAAAATATGGTCTAGTTGTCTTTCTTACTTACTTAACTAAAATTCATCAGTTAAATCTTGCTAGCATGCTAATGTAGTTGGAGAAAAAAAAATTGTTAGATAACATAGACAGCAAGCTTAGCTAGAGATCCTTTGCATGTCACATAATATAAGATACCCTTTTGTAACTTTTGAAGCAACAATGTAAAACTTTTTTTTTACGCAGATACTTATGTGCATATCCAGTGAATGACAGCACCTGCTGTCTAGGTCAAGGGTCAAGATGTATGGATCTATGATAGCAAACTAACATTATAACACTGTGACCTGGCTACAACTTTTTTCAGTTTGTTTGAGTTGTGTTATTTACTTAACTGAAATTTGTCAAATAAGTCTAAGCTAGCATGTTAATGTAATTAGCTAAGTATCCGTTGCGTGTCATTACACATACTTACAATACGTACCCTTTAACCATGTAAATTTGGAAGCAACAAATACAAATACAGATACTTACGCATGAACGATCTTGTTACGACATTTAAGCAGGAAATGCTACACACGTTAGCATTTTGTCAAATGAATGATGTAATCCGTTGTCCAGGTCTACGTCAAGAAGTTTGGATCTGTGATGGCAATGAGATTATAACACTCCATGCTTTAACTGTATTTATTACAAATTGAACATGAGTCTTTGACAGCAAAAATGTCAAGTGAACTTATATTAAATATAATCAAGTGTAATATGTAATAATTTACACACATTTATCTGTATTCAAGATATTTTACTTGCTGTTGTTTTTGCATTGTTGCCAAATAAGACAATATAAT
The DNA here is from genome assembly GCA_022985145.1 of Pangasius djambal. Lineage (NCBI taxonomy): Eukaryota > Metazoa > Chordata > Actinopteri > Siluriformes > Pangasiidae > Pangasius > Pangasius djambal. Next base: position 18,428,842 of record CM040990.1, read on the forward strand.
AATTGTGAAGTATTTGTGTCACTGACACATACAGCAACCTCTAACTTCTTCTGCTCTGTGTGTGTCAGTGACTAAGACGGTGTGTGCGCCGCAGTGTCACGGCCGCTGTTTCGGTCCCAGTCCTCAGCACTGTTGCAGCACCGAATGTGCAGGAGGCTGTACAGGACCTAAGGAAACGGACTGCTTTGTAAGTGTCACCTTTTCAGACTTCTTTCTTAGAGTTTCTTCAGAAGACAGTACAAATTACAATACACACTACTACATACACACTATGATAGTTACCCTATGATAGTTGCACAAGACCTAACCCTATTTAAAGACAGAGAGAGAGATTTGTAATTAAAGGTGCTTTCATATATACAGTGTTGAGTCTGTTTGAATTGCACCCTGGTGTGGTTTCCCTCTTGGTGACATTCAATTGTGCAAGCGAGACAACAGCAATCGCACTCTGGTATGGACCAAACCAGACGATCCATGAGCATCTGAGAGAAGTGGTCTCAGTCTGCTTACATGCAAACTCTAGCATGGTTTATTTGCCGTGAGAAAGCGATCAACTCAACTCCAGGAAGTGAATCAGACATGCCATGTATTTTGAGAGCGAAAGGCCAGAGTTGTATTACTGCAGAAATGCGATGATTTCTGTGGTTTCTATGTGATTTCTATGCCTTGTTTTTGTTAACCGTTTTCAGTGTTTTTTCAATCCTATACACTCCTCAGCCAACATTTTTTTTTAACCTGCTTAAATAGATCCAGTTGGAAATGAAACCAAATCAAATATCAGATGAAACAAAATGATCAATTTTGCTCTGTGTGAAAGCACCCTAAACATGTCAAAAGTAGGAAATACTATCAATACAGATTGGTCTGAATTTGCTTGTCTATTCTTTGCTAAAGGCATGCCAGCATGTGAGCCATTTGGGAGCATGTGTGCCTCACTGTCCACAGTCGCACATCTACAACAAGCACACTTTCCAGCTGGAACCCAATCCAGATGCCATGTACCAGTATGGTTCAATCTGTTTGCACAAATGCCCTGGTGAGTACAGAGACTAAAGTCACATCCCTAAAACTAGTGTTTTTCATTGTGTTTCCTGAAATCCATCTGCTATTACACTGAGTTCTAACGGATAAGGCAGTTTCATTTGTCTCATATTACAAAAGGGTGACATATTCTTATACAAACAGCATTCCAGTATTGCTGTTTGCACGTAGAGGTATTTATCAGTCTAAATTAAATATTTAAACATTGAATGCAGGTGACAATAACTAAATAATAATAAAATGCTACATTATTCATGAATTTGAGTAATTATGGAATAATTTTTTTATAAATATTTGACAATAATTTGTCCTTTTACCCATTAAGACACAAAGGGCTTAGTGACTGGTTGATGTTTTTTTTTTTAATACAACTTTTTTAATAAAACCTTCTCTGATGTCAGTTATACCTGTTATCAGCCATTTTATTTGCTGTGGTAAGCATAATGAACATGTGAAGGAGCTCAAGGTCAATGCAGTACTGTCTATTACACAGTACTGTATAATTTCCTTTTTACATTTTATTTAATTTGGAATATCCAAAAGTCTGTATTTTCAATATATGATTTATATAAGTTTATATATAAAAAATATATTGAAAATACAGACTTTTGGTTGTCTCTGATTTGCTCAATCACAAGTGATAAGGAAATTAACACACAAAGAAAAGAACAAATTAATAAGCATTCGCCCTGTCGTAAAGAGATTGCAAGTTTGAATCCCAACAATGGCACAGCTCTCTGTGACCAGGAGCCAAGGAAGCAAAATGACCTTGCTCTCTAGGTGGGAGGGATGACAAACTCTCTCTCCCCTGTCAATCACAGTGACACTAGCCAATTATGGGCATCTGTGAGCTCATCAAGGGCAGACAGTGCTTTCCTGTAAGGGTGTTACACTGCCCTGTGATGCAGCATGGGCAGCAGTTTGATAAGATGCGGTTGGCTGGCTTCACGTGCCATGGAGGAATTAGACATTATCCACCCCCCACACCCCCAGCTCAACCCCCCTCCTTGGTTAATAGATGTCATATGATAGGTGAAGCTGACTGGTCAGTGAGAAAAAAAAAACTAAACGGAAGCCACAAAATAAAGATGAAATAGAATGAAGATATTGCAGATATCTCATTTCTGGACTTCAGTCAATAATGCTAAATAATTATCTTAATATTAGATACAGACTTTATTAGGTACAGATTCAAAGTTTGCTTGATTTAAATTTGTTCTATAAATCTGTAGATTTTTCTTTTATTGAAGTTTATTTTGATTATTTTGATCACACTTTGTCATTTGATATTTATTGCACAGTGTCACCTCATATCAGTCTCTCTCCTTGTTTCTCTTTCTCACTCTCTCTCTGTCTCTCTCTGTCTCTCATACACACACAGATCACTTTGTTGTGGATGGCAGTGCGTGTGTAAGTGCCTGCCCTCCTGATAAAATGGAAGTCGAGAAGAATGGCACGAAGCACTGTGAGCCATGCAATGGACTCTGTCCAAAAGGTGAAAAACACTTTCCACACAGTTACATATATAATTTACAGCACAGTGTCACAGATGGTTTGGAGATGGATGCAAGTGCAGCGTATTTTATTTATAGTGAAATGCATGTGAACAAAGACTAAGACTGTGTAACCTAAACACAAACTAGACAAGTATGGAATGAAAATGAACATGGCATGGATAAGGCAATCGACAGCGACACTACTTACAGCAGACACTAGACCCTGAGTGCTATGCAAACTTGACTTAAATACTAGTACTCGTTGTGCATAAGCGTGCTTGTGGCCATGTGACTTGGTGCATGACGTGAAAATGTGGTGTGCAGTGGCTGATGGGTGCTGTAGTTTCACACCGTTATCGGCACTAACCTGACACACAGCTGTTCAGAGATCTACTTCTGCAGGCAAATGTTATGTACTGTATAAATGCAATGCAATTTTTACCAATAATAAACACCTTCATATTAGAACACTGTTCCCTCTGCATAGAAAGTGTCTAATTGAACATTCTTCCTTCCTTCCTTTCTCTCTCTCTCTCTCTCTCTCTCTCTGCAGTGTGTGAGGGCACAGATCCCAGGAAGAGCAACAGACAAACAGTGGACTCCAGTAACATTGACAGTTTCATCAACTGCACTAAGATCCAGGGCAGCCTACATTTTCTTGTCATGGGTATTAATGGGTGAGCCTCTCTGCCTACCTATTCTTTTGTTCATTTTCTTATTATTTTTATTCATTTTTTTTATTATATAAGACCATTGAATGATAAAATTCTGAGTTTATGTTGTTAGAACGGAGTAAATGTTATAAATATGCTATACACGTAGGTATATGGCACTGAATGTATGTGAGACATTTTACACCAAAACAGTGCTTGTGTTTATGTTGTATTTGATTCCTTTTTTAACCTTGTTTATGATCTTATGGCTTAATATCGTAAATTCACAGAATTGTCAGATAGAAGCTTTAATTTTCAAAATAGTTGAAAGTAAACCTAAACTTTAGTTAATCCTTCCGTAAGGAGTTCATTTGAATGTGAAATTTGTCACTTCTGTGGCTACTGCATTCTTTTAAGAAACTGAAGAAGCTGAAATTTGAGTTACTATTGAACACATTACAGGCAAGTGATATTGTATTGTAAAATATAAGACTCAGTCAAGTTCTAGTTTGCAGCTGGTTTACGAGAGGACGTGGGTGGGCACATGAAGAATTGGGGGCATTTCCATTTTACATATTTGTAGAAGATGGGATTTTCTTGATTAGCTTGAGTGGGAATAAATGGTGAACTACCACTTACTAAGTGCTTCTGATTTTTTCTGAATAGTTAAAATCTGTTACAAAATCCTTGATACAGCGGAGAACTGTTAATTATTAATATTACTTATTGATGGTCACACAGCAAACAGTTGTATATCTTTTTCAGGGATGTCTATAATAAGATACCTCCTCTAGACCCAGAGAAACTCAGAGTCTTCAGCACTGTAAGAGAAATAACAGGTAATAATGTGACGTTTTAGCTCTATAGTACTACAGAATGTTTGTGACTGTACTATAGTATTATGTTATACTGTACAGGATCAGTCATAAGAAGTGAAGTAACAAAATGCAATTGCTTTATTACTGTATGTAAGTCTACTGTTTACATTGTAAAGCATTATGTCAATATTCTCTATAATTATATATTTGTAAAGTGATATGGTGACATTTTAGTATCAGACAGCTTCCAAACCTCACACATCTAAACTTTAACAAGACGTGACAGCAAGAATGCTGTTACATATGCTTTGTATTTATATCTATATCTATATATGCAGTATATATGTATGTCTATTGGCATCAGCTAGTTTGCATTTTCAGAGTTATCATCATGCACTAATTTATTATCAATAACTAAAATCAGTCTGATTTGAGGAAGACGTTTTTTTCTTTTATGACCCTTTCTGTTTTTACTTTCATGTTTTAAGGAAATTTGCATTTATACTTTTCTGCTTTGACTTGTGTGAAGAATTTGAAGCTGTACTTCAACTTTTATTTAATAATTAAAGTAAAGAATTCAAGTACTTTCACATTCAAATGCATTGCGATAGCATGATTAATATTATATACAGTCATCCATTATGAGTCACCTTTTTTCTGATTTAAAAAAAAAAAATTTTTTTTTATGATTGTGTGTACTGTAGGAATTTTGAATATTCAGTCTTGGCCTGCAGAGCTGAAGGATTTGTCATTTTTCTCCAGTCTTACCACTATACGTGGAAGGTCGCTTCACCTGTAAGTGTGTGTATTTCTGTTTGCGTGTTTCTAGCATCAGCAGTTTTCGAGTCAACTGCCATCTGTGTGTCTGGCTGTGTGCTAATACTATTAAATGACTTCCCTTTTATGTTAGCAGTGTGTCACAGTCAGCGCATGCATCTCATCTGTGTTCTTTTTTTTGTATGTGTTTTTTTTTTTTGTGTGTGTGCATCCCTCCACCTCACCTTACCATACCCACTTCCCTAACCGTGTACCCACAGCAGCACAAAGAGGTACGTAAACCAAGCAAACTGCTCTAAACCCTCTAACCTGCATGGCTTCCTAAGAAATCTCCCTCTTTCTTTATCGCTTTCTTTGTATCTCCAGTACAAACACCTTCACACACTGGTGTCATTTTCCTCTTTGGGTGTCACATTATGACAGCAGTGTGAAAATAGAGCTGAATGCCTTTGATGGGTTGCAAAATATGGCTGATAAGATAATGGTTCATGTTGGGGAAGAAGTTTAGACTTGCAGGTTTGAGCAGATTTTGTAGATTTCAGGAGGCTTTCAGGAAAATAGATCTGTGGCAACGTTTCTTCACAATGAATTTCGTCCCTCTGACTGAATTAATTAATGAACTGTTTACATGTTCCCTAGACACTGAGATCTGTTGAAAAACCCAGTTTAAATGTAATCAGAACCATATTTATGTGTACACAAAGACTGGCATCTAGTGCAAATGTTACCATGGCAATCAGAAAAGCATACGATGTAGGTAGTGTTCTCTAAATGATCACATGTTGAGAAGAAAAAGTCTTCGGTGATATCAATCTCAAAATCAGAAGGCAGGAAGATGAATTTGCATCGCACATCATTCTGAAATGAAGTATGTGAAACAGTTTGGGAAAACCCGTGGCTGAAATCTGGCAAACAGCCGCAAATGATGAAAAACAGCTCTACTTTAATAAAATATAAATGAAGTTGTTGGATAGTAACATGCTGTGGCGAAATGGACGTAATCCTAAACAAAATTAGTTTGTAATCAGATATCAGCTGTCAAAATGTCCATGTCACATTTTCATCATCATCATCATCATCAAAACAGAGAAAGCGCTTACACACTCTGTATATTTAAATGGCCTAATTTAGCCAACAGAATAGAAATCACTGCCCTAAATGGTATGAACATATTGATGTCTGGACTCAAGTACATAATGTATTCAATATATGCTTTAATCGGGGCAATCCAAGTTTTTAGCAGAGGTCAGTGCGAAGGTAGGCAGCATCAGAACAGGATAATCCATGATCATAACTGAGGGATAAAACCAGGAGGTTTTGGTACTATGAAACAAGACACTGGGAGAGAAAGCTTAACTCTAGAAATGCACAATAAGACTTTGCAATGAGAGAATGAAACAGCAGGGTATACACTAGCTTGGGACGACTGACGTACAGTATTGGGAATTGCTGATAAGAGTCCAACTATTACGATGGCGATCAAGTCAGATGATTTAAATGTCTGTTGGAAAACACGGTGTCTGCATCTTTAAGATTGACAAAAATAGTGTGTTGTATTTTGTAAAACGTGTTTCCTTTTCGTCTGTTTTGTATCCTAAAGGAACCTTAATAACCTGCTCTCTGACTTTGGGGCAGAGCAGCAAAACATCTTTCTTTGACACATCTTAGCTTCCTTTGTCCGTGCTGCCAAACCACCTGGCCACGTCCCCTAACCTCAGCTAGAGCCCCACCCCAAGAGCCACGATAGAATGATGGCATATTACACACAATCTGACAAACCTAATGAGAACATACACATACAAACTAATTATGGGCTTAACATGGAAAAGATGGACACAATTGGGTAACGCACCAATGAGAGGACAGGGGTGGAGACAGGACATGAATGGAAACAAAGGCACATGGCACTGTAAACAAAAGAGCATGAATCCAGAACAAAATGACATGAATGCAGAGGGGAAATTCATGACAAAGACAAAAGATAGACTAAAAACTTAATCAGTAAATTGCGGTTGCTTTTAGACAATCAGTGTGTTGCTCTGCAGTGGAATTGGTATAAAATCTTTAAATGTTTTCACTTTTGAGGGTAACCATACTTTAAAATACTGCAACTGTACTTGTGGTTTTATGTTATAGATGCAAACGAGATGCCAATCTTGCCAATCAGAAAATCCTGTCGTTGTCAGCACAGAATTTTTGTTGTCTGCTTCACATATGCTCCCTTTCCATCCATCTTAAAAATAACTTGTAATCTTTTAAAATCTGTAACATGAACTGTTTCCACACATAGCTATTTTAGTGCCAGCTAATTAGATATTTTAGCTATTTTAATCCTGCGTAAAGTTTTGCATGGTGATTATTCTTTTTAACAGATTATTAAAGAGATTATCCGCTTTGCTCAATCAGATAGACATTCGGATTGGCCACAGTCACTTTTCATTATGTCATTATTTCAGTCTAGGAGTGCATATAAACATTTTTATACAGTTTAAGCCGTGTATACAGTATGTAGCTACTGCTAAAATCAGTTTGTATCTCCTCTCTCTCACTTTCTTATGATTTTTGCTCGACTTGTCTCTGTCCATCTCCATCTCTTTACAAGCCGTTTTTTTTTTCTTGCTCCGTGTCTTTGTTTTCTGATCCATCTCTGCGTCTGTATTTCTCTGTTAGACCCTTCTCTCTGTTGGTGATGAAGGTGGACTCTCTGACGGCTCTGGGTCTGCGTTCTCTGCGGGAGATCAGCGATGGCAGTGTGTACATCAGCAATAACACTAACCTATGTTACCAGCACACCGTGAAGTGGCAGCAGATCTTCACTGGCAGCCAAATTAAGCGCCGACGCACCTTAAACGACATCAAGTTCAACAAGCTGCCGAGCCAGTGCGGTAAAATGACAGTGTTCTGAAATGCTCTTCCTTCTGCATGTAAATTCATAAATTCATGTAGATTCATGTGATGTACTCAACACTACATTCTGCCTGTGTGTATGTGTGTTTATAGAGGCTGAGGGTCATGTGTGTGATCCACTGTGTTCGAACTCAGGCTGTTGGGGCCCCGGACCTGATCAGTGTCTTTCCTGCAGGAATCACAGTCGCCACCATACCTGTGTGGCCCAGTGTAACATCTTCTCTGGGTCAGTGTGTGTGCTTGGATTGAGTGTGTGAATGAATATATGTTTATACCACAGCACTGCTGACTACTTGATTCTGTTAATTTTCTATATCAGCACATTTGTGACTTCTGCTTTTTTTGTATACAAAACGCCTCATCTGTGTGTGTTTGCAGGGAGCCACGGGAGTTCGCAGGACCAAACGGGGAGTGTCGTGCCTGTCATCCTGAGTGTCTACCACAGGAGGGGCGAGAAACCTGCCGAGGAGAGGTATGGAGGAATTCGGGTTTCATGTGGAGGCAGACAGGATTTGAGATACACCAAGGATATATTATAATTATATCAACACTACAATGCCACAGCCAAACCCAGATTGCTGTTTAAAGAAAGATATTAACACAGTATGAGCATCTGTGTTGAGTATGAGTCCAGAGGATCCCATAGCCCATTTTTCTTATGCAAGATAGATTACAAAACTATCAAAAAAAATACAGCTTATAACCACTAACCACTAAGACTGACAGTGAAGCTCCAGCTACTGTATCGGTACATAAGTTACTATTGTTCTCTGTTTCTGCTCCTACCACCAATGGTATTCCTGAACTGCCATTACATTGATATCAGACATAATCTACTATTCCTATTTTTACTGTATTCTAAACATGTGCCTAGCCTTTTTAAATAACATTAATCTACTATGTAAGGATTAAAACATAACAAAACATGCTGCTGGGCCATTACCAACCCAAAGATGATTATTTTACAATAACAGCAAGTGTTTTATTCCTCTTATACCCCAGCAGTTTGCCAGTTTAACATTATGGAATGTCCACAAAACAAGTTGATTCCATTGATCACCAGGCTTTTTCTTGCCCTATTTTGAAGTTAATAAAAAACCCAAAATAAAGCACAAAAAAAGACTCTCCCATGCCAGAAAACGTATTATAAAGTCATAAAGTGCTGAGAATAAGGGTGACGTGCAGAGTTGCAGCAACTATAGGGGGATAAAGTTGATGAACCATACAATGAAGCTATGGGAAAGAGTAGTGGAAGCTAGGTTAAGGAAGGTAGTGGAGATTTGTGAGCAGCAGTATGTTTTCATGCCCAGAAAGAGCACAACAGATGCAATTTTTGCTCTGAGAATTTTGATGGAGAAGTATAGGGATGGTCAGAGGGAGTTGCACTGCGTGTTGGTAGACTTGGAGAAAGCGTATGACGGGGTGCCAAGAGAAGAGCTGTGGTACTGTATGAGGAAGTCAGGAGTAGCAGAGAAGTATGTCAGAGTGGTGCAGGACATGTATGAGAGGAGCAGGACAGTGGTGAGGTGTGCTGTAGGTCAGACAGAGGAGTTCAACGTGGAGGTGGGACTGCATCAGGGATCGGCTCTGAGCCCCTTCCTGTTTGCTGTTGTGATGGACCAGTTGTCAGAGGAGGTCAGACAGGAGTCCCCTTGCACAATGATGTTTGCGGATGACATTGTGATCTGTAGTGAGAGCAGGGAGCAGGTGGAGGAAAACCTGGAGTGGTGGAGGTGTGCACTGGAGAGAAGAGGAATGAAAGTCAGTCGTAGTAAAACTGAGTACATGTGTGTGAATGAAAGGGAGGGAAGTGGAACAGTAAGATTACAGGGTGAAGAGGTGAAGAAGGTACTGGAGTTTAAGTACTTGGGGTCAACAGTCCAGAGTAATGGAGAGTGTGGGAAAGAGGTAAAGAAGCGAGTGCAGTCAGGTTGGAATGGGTGGAGAAAGGTTTCGGGAGTTGTGTGTGATAGAAAGATATCAGCGAGAATCTAGGGGAAGGTGTACGAGACAGTGGTGAGAGCGGCCATGCTGTATGGTTTAGAGACAGTGTCACTGAGGAAGAGACAGGAGGTCAGAGCTAGAGGTAGCAGAGCTGAAGATGTTGAGGTTCTCTTTGGGAGTGACAAGGTTGGACAGGATTAGGAACGAGTACATCAGAGGGACAGCTCATGTTGGACGTTTGGGGGACAAAGTTAGGGAGGCCAGATTAAGATGGTTTGGACATGTTCAGAGGAGGGAGAGGGAGTATACTGGTAGGAGAATGTTGGACATGGAGCTGCCAGGCAGGAGGAGAAGAGGAAGGCCAAAGAGGAGGTATATGGAGGTAATAAATGAGGATATGAAGCTAGTGGGTGCAAGTGTTGAGGATGCAGAAGATAGGGATAGGTGGAGAGTGATGATTCGCTGTGGCGACCCCTGAAGGGAAAAGCCGAAAGAAGAAGAAGAAAGTGCTGACACTGGAGACTCCTTCCAAAAATGCTCCATATCAACAATTACACACAGTTTTTAAATCTGTTTATGTGGAGCATCTGCCATATAAGGCACTGTGTAAGTTACTATGGAAATTATAAGGTATTAGAACAACCACATTAATATAACTACTGTCTACTGTCTACTGTCTCGGACTACTGTCCGAGCCATGCCGTTACAGAAAACGAATCCACGTCTTCTGACCAATCAGAATCTAGCATTCGAGCAAAATGCTGTGGCAAACATTTAGATTAAACAATTTCAGAGTTTTAGATTAAACAGATTCACACTTTATTATTTCAACACATCTGAACATAATAAAAATGCCTTGTATAATACCTCTCTTTCTCTCTGTCTCTTTCAATCTCTCCAGCTCTAGCTCTCTCTCTCTGTCTCTCTCTCTCTCTCTCTCTCTCTCTCAAAACGCGTTTTGACCTGCAGCATTGTTTAGACACCTTGGGTCTATTTTCCCTTTAACCACTGCTCACCATGCACGTCATAATTTGCCAAATACAGCTATGTCCCCTTAACAACATCATAGATTTTCCTAAATGACTCAGAAGGCTGACGTTGGTGATATTAAACAGCTCAGTGTTAAATATATATATAGAAGTGTATTTACTTTTTGTCCCTTTTGTACATGATGAAATATGACCTCCATTATTTTTCCCTTTCATGTGCTGACCATAGTTCAGATTCCATACACACCAAAGCTTGTGGATTTTCCACTGTTTAGATGAGAACTTTAATGTCAATACAGAAACACCCTGAACACTCTCCCTCTGATTGTGTTTGTGTATGTTGGTTTTGTTGTGTTGTCTTTTGCTGTGCTGTTACCTGTTTCGCTCGTTGCTCATGGTTGCATGTACAGCTTGTATTAGGAGAGAGTATTTTGTAAGAATCTGTTATTCACAGTTCGATTAATGGTTTTGTGACTTCTTCTAATAATTCTGGTTAGATGGCGGATGCTTAGCTGTGTGGTACTCGTACCACAGTCGACTCCTTTCTACCTCATTTTGAAGTTGATTTGGGAAAAAAGGCTGGCAAAGGATGAAATGTAAATGTTACAACGTAAATGTGAATGTAAATGTGATGATGGGATATGTAATAGGTAAAATGATAACAATATCATTTTTATATTCTACCCATGCTCTGTGTATTGTCTTCGGCAAGCTCTAAAGACCTGCCAAACAGGCTTTGCTGCCTCTTGGCTTCAACCTGCTTATTGCGTAATAACGCATCACTAATACGCCAACAGGATTACGAATTTCAGTTTTAGTTGTTTACACTTGTGCAGGTGCTGACAGATGGAGCTGCCATAAATGTTCCAAGAAATAATCATATGCCCCCCCCCTCACTCTCACTCTCTCACTCTGTGTGTGTGGCTGTAAGGGAGCGGATAAGTGTGCAGCATGCGCTAACCTAATGGATGGTCCTCATTGTGTGTCCTCCTGCCCTTATGGAGTGACCGGAGAGAGGGGACAGACCATCTTTAAGTACGCAGATAGTACAGGACACTGCCAGGCCTGCCACCCGAACTGCACAAGCGGGTAAGCTCGCTGTATATTCATAATGCAGCTGCACCATGGACGAAACGTTAAACATTGCAGTTATATTGCTACACAGTGTGAGATTGTTTCAAAATTATTGGTGCCCCCCTCCCTTAATTCAGACCACAGGTTTTCAGCAGGACACTGTGGTCCATTTTAAAGGTCTTGTTTAAAGGTCCATCAGTACCCAAGATTTAAGGCAACAAGGTTTTGAGAAACTATATCTTGGTACTTATCAGAGTTCGTGATGCCATTAACTTTCACATTAGGAATGCCTGGACCTAGCAAAACAGCCCCTAAACATTAATGTTCCACCCTTATATCCATATTTTCCCACAACATACTTGAGACTGAGAGTAAAATAAGAGTTTGTTATCATTTATTTTAAAAATATTAAAGTGTATTAATACTTTTGCCTCATATGTTTTTGAAAGAAAGTATTATTATATATGGAAAAAGCCTTTTTTAGTTTCTCCAGCTGTTTAACTGAACATTGTGTTTAATCTTCACACTGTTACACTGTTGAAATTGTGTGAATACGAAATGAAAATAAGAGTTGTCTGATTCATGACTTACACATCTTTTTCAAGATGCACTGGCCCATATTTGAGAGATTGTATGGAGGCGCGTCTAACAGCGGAAAGGTCAGTGGCTCCCTCTACTGGTGGCAAACCAAGACTGCATGCATAATATATTTCCATCATGTCTTCATTTTTTTTGCTTTCACTTTTTAGTCCTTTGTGTCTCACCGGCTGATGTGTCTGTTCTCAGTCCCCATATTGCAGCTATAGTAAGTGGAGTGTTGGCTGGCCTCATCGTGTGTTTGGCAGTCGTGGTGATGTCGTTGCTGTACCGCCGTGGCCTGGCCATCCGCCGCAAGAGAGCACTCAGGAGATACCTGGAAAGTGGCGAGGTAACGACGCACAACGTGATTAGATCTATGACAAACAACTTTATTCATTTCATTATTTAAAATCATTTTTGGAGTTTTTGTTCCATATTAAAAAGGAATCCGATGGCCCACTGTATATACAGCTTTACATTGGGCTAAATTATTGTGCCTTCAGGAACACAGAGTAAAATATCAGACAGGATTACATAAATCCTGTGAGCAATGTACAAGTATAATGATAAATGCAGAATAATAAATCCACAGAACATTATCAATAACTAGCTACACGGTACTGTTTAGACAGTTCAGAGATATACATATATATATATATATATATATATATTTTTTGTATTGGAATTTGTATTTTGATACAGAATATTCTTCACTGTGAAAAAGGGTGCATTTGAGAAATCCAGACCTTTTGCATTTGTGTGATGTAACCTATTTAAACGTGGTATCATTGATTTTTAAACCAGAACGCTATGATGAATTATATATTTGATAATTGTCCCCAAATACATCACATTGTAGCATGCGATAAGCGGTAAGCCAAGGCACAAGTGACATGGGTCAAAACCAGGAAGTATAAATAGGAACAAGGAAACGTGGGTAAACAATCCACAGAAACACACAATAACATCAACAAGACTTCACAACCAGAATAGAACACAATAGAGTATATAAAGACACGCTAATCAACAGAATACCTGGACACAATCAGGAGACACACCAATGACAGGACAAGGAAGGAGACAAGACCTAAACAAAAAGAAAAAAAAACATCAGAACAGCACTGAGAAGAGGAATTGAGTAGAGGTGACACATTCTAGCAGCTATCAGTAAATCTGCTCAGAAAAGACACTCCCCTGTATGTAAAACAAGGAGACATCTCTACTTATTAATTCAGAAAGTTCCTGACATTCACGCATTCTGATTGGGTTTGAGGCGTGGCTTTAGAGGAAAAACAGAAGAAAGTAGCTGTATTTGTCTAAAATTTTGGTTTCAAACAGCTAATTTTTTTTATTTGCCAAAATCACAGACTATACCTTCAATGCACAAGATCTATAGCAGAAAATCTGAACAGCCTGTAGCCTGACGTTGTGTATTCCCTCTGTCCTCTTCTCCTCTTCTCCTGTAGAGCATCGAGCCACTGGATCCAGGTGAGAAAGGAACAAAAGTTCACGCTCGCATCCTGAAAAGTTCAGAACTACGCAAGAGCAAACTTCTGGGATCAGGAGTCTTTGGTACCGTACACAAGGTCTGAATGCTCATCCGTTAATTGAGATCTTCTGTCATATATGTGTGTTCTGCGTATGATTTGATCAGTTGTGTAGTGGAAGATGCTTCAGTATTACGTTCTGGACTTTGTTCTGTCTTTGACTAAAATGTGTATATGGTCTGCAAGTAAAGGTTGTGTCCTTTACTTTGTCCTCAGGGTTTCTGGATACCTGAAGGGGACTCGGTGAAGATCCCTGTTGCTATAAAGACCATCCAAGACCGCAGCGGGCACCACGCTTTCACTGAGATTACAGATGTGAGCCACTTTTCCCCATATTCACAGGGTAAAATTGAGATAAAGGAGGTGGGGGAGCTCTACTTCTTTAATGGGTGCAAACAACTGATGTACTGATGTCGTAAATAATTCATACCACAGCATTGTTGAATTCTTGAATCTGATTGGTCTAATTAATTTTCTAAAACAGCAGATCTAGCAGTACTTTATCTACAAGGCAAATCACAGGTTTATAATAATGCACTAGTTCTAATACTTTATTGTTTCCATAGTTACACAGGAACTTACACAATGGATTGTATTGCAGAAGCTCCTCATAAACAGTGTCAGCATTTTGTAACAGTCAGAGGTAAAGCTGTAGTTTGAGTTTTCTGATACGGAATAGTCGTCAGGACAGAGAACTTTGTGCTTTGCAGTTTTTTTTTTTGTCTTCAGGTGAGTTAAAGCTGCTATAATGGAAGTGATAACAGGAACTGACTTTGCTTATGGACGTTCCACAACATTAGACATAACTAAAAACAGATCAAATGTATGAAGTGTCAGTTTTTTTTATAAAGAAAATACTGTTAGCATTGACAATATGCTGTCCTATTAGAGGGAAAAACATGAGAGGACACGCTGTTATAGGAAAGTACTAAACTTTGATATGGTAATACCTGTACAAGTGCTCCATTCCTATTTGCTCCCTCTCAATTTTACCCTGTTTACATTTATATTATGTTTATATTTATATTTTTTCTCATATTTTTTCTTTTCCAAAGATTGGTAATATATAAAAGACTTCCTACCCACATGTTAGCTCAGTATTTAGCTACCTTGATGCGCATGGTTCCTGGTTGCCTAGTAACAGTGCTCCAACAACTTTAACCACTTCCTTGAGTGTTGCAGTACTTTATTGTTCTCTTAAATAAATGCCTCTGTGTATGCAGCACATGCTGTCTATGGGCAGTCTGGATCACCCGTATATCGTGCGCCTGCTCGGAATCTGTCCTGGACAAAGCCTGCAGTTGGTCACCCAACTCAGCACTCACGGCTCCCTCCTGCAACATCTGCGGCAAAATGCAAACAACCTGGACCCCCAGCGCCTCCTCAACTGGTGTGTGCAGATAGCCAAGGTGAGACTCAGGAGCTCTGTTATGGTGTCACATCAGACCGGAATGAGCATGAAGAATTGGGCATGTGGAAGTGCTAGAACATTTGGGCGTATGTCTGTGAGTACATACAGTATGTTAAACTTTTTTACTTTGTGTCTGTGCTTTAGGGCATGTACTACCTAGAGGAGCATCGAATGGTCCACAGGAACCTTGCTGCTCGGAATGTACTGCTGAAAAGTGACTACATTGTGCAGGTTTCCGATTTCGGCGTTGCAGACCTGCTCTATCCTGATGACAAGAAATATGTCTACAAGGTATCGATCAATTATCACCACTAACATGTTTCAGTATATCATGTATAATAATATAGAAATGACTTGATTGGGGAACGACCCTTTCGTAAAACAAATACATAGAATTTACTGATGTCCAATATTGTCGTATATAGTGGCCAGTGCTTCTTAGTTTTTATTTTGTGGTACCATTTGATCAATTGTGGTTATTTCTGTGATCATGGACCATAGCAATTCTAGACAGACCGTTCCTGAATGAAACACCATTATCATCAGTGTTAAATGCAAAGACAAATTATGATTTGCTTTCATTTTAAAGAAGTTACGTTTTACTGTTTATTGCTCAGTGTAGTGGTTATTTTGATTCTGAAACTTTTCATTTAATTATTTTTGGAGGCATCTTTGATTCTCTTTGCACAGTACAGTATTTTTATTTAGTAAATATATTGACAATTTAGTGTACATATATATAAAACATGTATTCTAATTTATTGTAACCAGTATTACAAATGATTGCAAATAGATTATCTATTTAGATATTGTTAAATACATTACAATATGCTTAAGGACATATATACATTACATACTGTACATTAGCATTACTGGTAGATATAATGTCAAAATATACTGGTGAATTTACTGCATAACATATTATTTTGTAGTATATTGAACCATGATTTTTTTATTAAAAAAAAAAAAAAAAGTCTGTGGCACAACAGGAAAAAAATGCCACAATCATCAACAGCCAGAAGTCCAAGAGAGCACAACTGGCCATGAAAATGGAGAGAAAAGTGATAAAATGGGGTCAGTTGCTTATAGTCCCACTTATATTCCCACTAACGGTCTGCTTATTGTGTTTAGACTCCAATAAAATGGATGGCATTAGAGAGTATCCTGTTTAGAAGATATACTCACCAGAGTGACGTCTGGAGTTACGGTAAGACGTGGTGCTTTGTGAATCATAATACACACTGATAAAGCTCTACATCTGTGTGATCCATCCTGGATAAGAGACCTAATATTTCCCTGTGTTCTGCTGCTGTAGGTGTGACAGTGTGGGAGATGATGTCATACGGGGCGGAGCCATACACGTCCATGCATCCTAACGATGTGCCGGGCCTGCTGGAGAAGGGCGAGCGTTTGGCCCAACCGCAGATCTGCACCATCGATGTCTACATGGTCATGGTCAAATGTAAGTCACATGCTGTGAGGTGCTGTTTAGGACATTATTCCAGCTTGATCTCTCTTACACACACAAAATGTTCTCTATATTCATGATTTTATCTCACGCATACACACAAAAAGCTGTCATATTCACAATTTTACTCCTCTGATGACTGTCAGCATTTTACAAGAATGTGAGACGTGAAACTAGAAAATATGAAAAGGTCCACAGTAATGAATGCAAGAACAATGTGCTGATTGGAGGTACTGTTACCGCATCAAAGTTGATTATTTTCCTACAAAAGCACACCACGAAATTGTTTTTATTCCTTTTTCATACCACAGCAGTTTGCCAATGATGACAATTTTATTTTTTTAATTAAAGAAAAACACAGCATCATTTTTATCCATTTATGGTTACATTTAACGTTGTGGAACGTCCATGAAAGAAGTTAGTTACTGTGATCGCTTATGTTATAGCAGCTATAAACAGTCAATTTCTAACCAGCCTCTCTTTTTTTTAATCACTCTTAAAGTTAATGTGACAAAAAAAAATGCAGATTGTCATTTTAACAGAAACCACAGTTTCCCCCACCATGAAGACTTTACCATGTTGGAAATCTTAGTTATAGTTTTACCACTGAGTGTTACAAAGCACTAACACTGGAGACTCCTTCCAAAAAAGAAAGTCATATAGACACTAAGTAAACGTCGCCTCACTGAAAATTTCACCATGTCAATGATTACACATATTTTTTAATCCATTTATGTGGCGCATCCTCCATGCCTGTGTAAGCTGATACTATAGAAATGATAATGCAAGTATGATAAAGTATAAACGAGCACATTAATATAAACCTGTGATTTGCCTCTGCCTCACAACGACTTTCAGAGCCATGCTGACAAATCAGATTTGCGAATTCAGCAGCACTGTTGTATAAATTAAAAATACTGATTGTGAGGGCTCTTTCCTGAGGACATGTCATACCATGATGTAGTTGACATCTTGTGACTTATTATCTTGACACATTACACAGTGGCACATGCAGTATGTGCAGAAGTTGCTTTGGGGTTTTTTTTCAACCTTTTGAATCTTGCTTCGTTCTTTTTCAGGCTGGATGATTGATGAGAACATCAGGCCAACCTTTAAAGAGCTGGCTAATGAGTTTACCCGAATGGCAAGGGATCCACCCCGCTACCTTGTTGTCAAGGTTAGACTCTATTGACCTTTAAAGATCCTTTATCTAAACCTTCTGAATGGATCTAGCTTACTACATCATGTCTCTTTAACTCAATGCAGAAGGATCAGAATAGTGCTGCGGCAGATGAAAGCCACCTGCGAGAGCCTAAGCTAGTGGAGGCTGACCTTGAAAGTGAAGATGATGAAGTGTTGGATGATGGTTTCGCCACTCCTCCTCTCCACATGTCTCCATCGAGGAGTCACTCCCGCATGCGAATCAGCTCCTATAGGGTAAGACTTAGATTTCTTTGTTTTTGTGCTCTTTAGTTCACTATTTGAAAATAAAATTTCTCTTTCTCTCACACTGTAGAGTGCCTCAGGCCAATCTGTACCAGTGGGATATCTGCCCATGACCTCGAATGCTGGGGATGACTTCAGACAGGTCAGATACTACATATTACACTCTTCACTTTTGATACGTGCGTCATGCTCTTGTGGTCCATCATGTTCTGTTCACTTCATGAACAGATGGCCTGTCCAGATCATATGACAGTATGTACTGTAATGTAAGCGCAAAGTATTTGCAAACAAATTGGTTGCATCATAGCATATTTTCCTATCTCCTCTTGATATTTTCTTAGAGCACAGTTTGCTTTGATCGCCATCATTAATCGGGAAATACGTCCAGATCACTGTCATGTTATGTCATCTGTTCATTAGCACAACAATGTACACTAGGTTTATGTCACATTGTCATGTGATATCAGAGCATTTTTTACAAGTAGCTGTAAATGAGCACATTATTAGACAGATATCTTGATACCGCTATCGATATTGATACGTCCCTTGTTTAAATTATTAATTTGTTAATATTTTGGGAAATATAATCAACTAAGTTTGTTGATTTTAAATTAACTGCAGAAGAGAAAGGGATTGGTCAGAA
>CM040990.1:18447734-18457897 GCA_022985145.1 Pangasius djambal
TATATATATATATATATATATATATATATATATATATATATATATATATATATATATATATATGTATATGAACATCTCAGAAATAGAGGCAAGCATTATCTCAAAGTGCAGGTGTATTTATTTTTTATATATATATTTAGATTTATATATTTCATCTGACATTTTATTTTAAAATGGACTCCATATCAGTTGTCAGTAATAATAACAATATTTATGGAAAGACACATTTGGCTCGAACAGAACAAAATGGTTAAGCGATTAGTCGATGTTGTGTTGAAGAGAATATTGTACTGTACATTATGTAAGGAGCAATGTGGCATTATTAATCAGCGCTGTGTCTGCACTTCAGCTGTGGTCCCAGAGGAAACGTCTAGGCTCAGCGAGAACCACGTCTGAAAGCTCAGAAGGCAGGGGCACTATGGTGGAGATGGAAATGTGTGAGATCGTCTCTCAGACAGGAAGCCTACACAGGGGACGCAGCCGAGGAGACAGTGCATACCTGTCCAATTGTGTGTCTGTCACATCCGATCCCCTTTCGCCGGGAACAGAGGTGGCTGAGGAGGACTCAGATGGGTATATTCTACCGAGAAGTTCCCACAATTCAGGAAAAGGTGACATTTTGTTTGTTCTTGTGCTTGCAGAGTGGTAGATCTTTTCTGTGTTCTGATTCGGCAAACTTATGCTCACGTTTTTTAACCTATTTGTTCTTTTTTTAAAGATGCTCTGGTGAATCGATCCAGTTCCAGAGCCAGCCTTCGACACAACAGAGCAGCCAAAAATGGCAAGAGTCAGCCGCACACTATCTCAGATCCATCACAAGAGTATGAGCTGATGAGCAAACAGTCCGCTGCGCTCCCTAACTCACCAGGAGACCATTGCAATGGCAATGGCACGGCCAATCTTCCCGTCTCCCGACAGTCTCCCTGTGCTGATCTTGTGACCTGCAGTAGCAGCCTTTCACCACATGAGGCTGTCCAAACACAAAATGGCACTAATGATGAAAGTGAGGACAGGCCTGTGCCAGTTCCGACAGACAATGAAGGAGCATCTGAAAAAGAGCCTTGTGAAGACAGTGCTGAAGTTGGCACAGCTCCGGGGGATGGGCAGCCACAGCAGGCTGTGGTTGAGTACGAATACATGGACATTAGAAACGAATCGATAGAAAAAGCCCACGCCAGCTCACACAAGCCCAGAGAAGATGGCATCTACCAGAACACTCATGAGCTGTCTGCTCCAAAGGGGAACAACAGAAGGAGCTGCAAGGCGGATGAGGACGCAGCCATCACTGAGCAGCCGGATGAATACGAGGACATGAATGCATGTGGGAATGTTTGTACTTCAGGTGTTCGGCTTGAGTACCAGAACTTTCCAGTCAAGGGGAGAATGGTATCAGGAGAAGAGCCACACAGAGTTACAATGAGAGCCTTCAGAGGCGCATGTGCTGGTGTGGATGAAAAGAACAGCAACACGTCTTTTGACAACCCAGACTACTGGCACAGCAGACTGTTCCACAAGCCGGATGCTGTATGCACATAGTAAAACATCAGTGCATAAATCTTGAACTGTGGCAGCTGGTTTGCTCACCAGAGACCTAATCTTGCAAAGTGTGTATGCTGTTTCCCAACCATACATTAGGATTTATAAATTGGCATAGAAATATACGTACTGTCTCACACATACTCTTGAGTGCTCTTGACTATTGCATGTGATTTGGAGAGTAAAAATATGCCTCTCTTTGAATTCAATACATTTGTGATTAAAGTTGAATGTTAATGAAAGATGTTTAATACTCTAATCAGAGTTAAATTCGGGGTCAGTGATTTTTAAGTCAGAACACTTTTTGTAATACCTGGGAATACCTTCTCCTTACATTCTGGCAGCTGTCAATAAAATATCTACTCAGAGGGGGAAAAAAACCTCCAGTCTCTGTAAACATGGATCACTAACATCCATGCAATCAGGACAGGATTGCTTGCCTGTCAAATCAGAAATTTACACTATCATTTACACCCTCCTGCACCAGCGTTTCGATTTTCTAGCCTATTTTTCAGTAGTATCAAAACTGCTAGGTTATGCTAACTTCTACTAAGGAGTAATTCCTTGCTAATAATTCCATGTGAACACCTCTTTTCAGTAAAGTTATATGTGTATTTTGTGCTCTTAAAAGTTGCGTATTGATGATGCAGAACAACTGACATTAGATGTGTTGCTGTTTTCCCATTGGCAGACAAAGCGCCACATTTTAAAGTGTGAAATTATAATGTTTTTTTTTTCTTCTGAAACATGACTCAGGCAATAAAGACTGTAAGGCTGGACTTTGGTATAACCATCAGGATCTGACTGTATGGTAAAAATTTTTTTTCCTCTGTCTGTGTGTGCACTGTGAGATAGTCAAATGTCAGATATATCGAGGAAGGAAGAAATCATTGCATTTTCCTAGGATCTAAAGATTTTATCTTTTAATTGATTGATACTGATATACTTTGCATATTATTCATATATATAGATTCATAACTAAATAGGTAGAAGGTCAGTTTTGATTTCTGTTTTTTTTAAAGGACCACAAGGATGGTTGTGCTCTGAACTGGAACGTTCATTGCAAAGGAAACATGAGAGTTGTGACCATATGTATATGAGATTATACAAATTTATAGACTGCCAGTCAAAAGATTTTTTTTTTTTTTTTTGCATTTTATTACAGTTTACCCAGCCTTGGCAATTAAATAATTCAGATACCATAATTTTTGTGTGTAAGGGCATCTTCATTGCCCAGT
The DNA here is from genome assembly GCA_022985145.1 of Pangasius djambal. Classification (NCBI taxonomy): domain Eukaryota; kingdom Metazoa; phylum Chordata; class Actinopteri; order Siluriformes; family Pangasiidae; genus Pangasius; species Pangasius djambal. The sequence goes on from CM040990.1 coordinate 18,450,509, forward strand.
AAAATAAAGTCACAAATATTTCTAATTTTTAATTGAATTTTCCGATTCTAGAGTATTTATCTCGAAAGTTTCACCAAAATGTTAATACAAGGTGTTCACTCTTGACTGGCAGTGTATATATATATATATATATATATATATATATATATATATATATATATATATATATATATATATATATATATAAAATAAAAATACAAAAAGAGAACAAATTATGACGACTTCACTGAGGATACTCACATAATCTTGTGCTGATTAGGATTACATTAGAACTGTTCGTGGGACATGACAGACATCATTTTATAAATCTGAAACTAGTCATCCATATACAGAGTCATCCACGCCATTTGTACATACACAATGGTTGAGGATGAAATCAACACAAAGTTTTATACACCAGACCCCAGGTTTCTACGGGTTTATCAAACTATGTGATTATTCAGCTAATACTGCAATTAGGGCTCATTTTGAGAATGAGAAGACAAAATGGTAGCAAGTGTGATGGCCAGTTAACGGGAGACATACTGTGTGTGTGTGTATGTGTGTGTGTGTGTGTGTGTGCAGTTATGTAGTAAGCATGAAGTGTAAACTTTTGAAGTTTTATAAACTATGATGTTTATATGTGTTTTATATGTAATGAAATGCCAAGTTTTGATAAATCTGGAAGAAATTCTATATTTTTGTCTTTGTTTTCCACACATGCTGTCAATATATTAATAAAAATTTTACTGTATGTTCATAAAGTGTAAAGTTTAAATTTCTACAAATTTTTCCTTTTCTGTCGGAAAAATAAAATTGGACCTTAACATATGTGTGTGTGGCCTGTACGCTCAAATAAATAAAATACTAATTTGACATCATGCATTGTTGTTCCTTTTTAGTTTTGTCATCCAGACGCTCTCCTACACTCAGCAGAACTCAAAACACATTAACTATTGTTTCTCACTATGCATCTTATTTGCTTTTCACTGCCCAATTTTCAGTTCCAAGACTGAGGAAAGCAAGTACCAAGAAACTTGAATCTGAAAAAAATAAAATAAAAGAAATGGATGATACAGTGTCACAACACCTAATATGTGAGTTGCTTTCTGCTTTCAAGAACAGTTAGGTCATTTTGCTAATTTAGCGACCTGTGTAATGGCTTATGAAACTGAAAGCTGCTAGTGCATGAATAAGGCACAACTCAAACTGAAGATTTCTGTTCATGTTTTCTTCCAAGTTGATTCTTATAAAGTAAACTGCCAATCACAATAACAAAAACTTTTCCCAGGAACCCAAGTTTCTTCTTCTTCTTCTTCTTCTTCTTTTGTAAACAAGTTATTTGAATGATGTTTTACAAACTTTTAATTTGTAACAACAGACTTTTAGGGTTCTATTTTCATGCCAGCACAAGCATAGTTTATTAGTTAATGCTGGTGTGTTGCTATTAATATGCCTCTGCCACTAAGCTTTTTGGTACTGATCCAAACATAGATGTTCACTATTTATGTCACTCTACTTCAACACAAATTGCCTACTTTACCCAAATACTAACTACATTTTTGAGTCTTGCCTCAGACTCACAGTCAGATTGAGGCCTGGGAACTGACTGGGCCATTTTAGCACATTCAGGTTCTTAGTTTTGAACCACTCCAGTGTAGCTTTGGCAATATGCTTATGGTCGTTGTCCTGTTGCGAAGTGAACCTCTGCACCAATCTGAAGTCTGAAGTCTCTTGCAGACTGGACCAGGATTTCTTCAAGGATTGCCCTGTATTTGTCTCCATCCATCTTGTCTTCAATCCCTAACCAGCATCCCCATAACATCATGCTACAACCACCATGCTTCACAAATGTTCACATTTTACGGAGGCAAAAATGTTAAATTTTGTGGAGTCTTGAAATGGGATTTCATATTGCTTTTTGCCACTCTTCCATAAAGCTCAGTGTGGTAGGTGGGGGCATGGTTTAGCGGGAGTCTGTAGTGGGAATGTAGGAGTAATGAGCTAATTAATGTGGCACACTTGCATTAACAACCTCTCTCTATCTCTCTCTGAAAGACACGAACAACATGAAAAGGTGAAAGGAGCTGAAAAGCTGTCCAGTTTCTGTTCTGTTTATATGTTTTCTTTTCCTCCTTTTCTACTATCATACTAGAGCATGTGCACAAGAGCAAAAATAAATAAGCTCACATGTTAACTGGTTCAAGGGTCATCAGGTTCTATAGAAGCATGACTGCTTCTAATTACACTTATTACTCTTATTACACCCAGCTTTGTGAGGTATCCAGGATATGGTTGTGTGGTAAATAGCTCCTCCCATCTAAGCTCTGGGTCTTCCCAGCTCCTTCAGCTACCTTTGGCCTCTTGGTTGCTTCTCTGATTATTGTCCCCTTACCTGGCCTCCTCTAGGCAGAGTTGTGCTTGTGCCTTTTTCTATTCTAGGATTTAATGGTTCTCTGCAGGATGTTCAACATGTAGAATATTTTTAAGAACCAAACTTTGATTGATACCTGCCCAGAAGATTGACCTGGACTTGTTTTGATAGCCTTTGGTCTTCATAATGCTGTTTGTTTAAGTATGTTCTTTAACAAACTCTTGGGCATTTCAGGAACAGGTGAATTTATATTGATTTATATATTTATATTATATTATATTTAATTAAAGTGACACTTTAATTGCACACAGGTCAACTCCATGTCCAAAAACTATGTGACTTTTGGTGGCAACTGGTTGCAGCAGACCTAATTTAGGGGTTTCACAGCAATGCGGGTGAATGCTTATGTAATCACATCTTTAACATTTTTTTATTTGCAAATAATTTTAGAAACTCTATTCATTTTTACCCCCACTTTAATATTTTTACTATTTTGTGTAGAATTGTGTCACATAATCACAATTAAAGTCAAGTTCAGTTTCAGGTTGTAACACTACGAAATGTAGACAGGTTTAAGGGGGCACTGTAAGCGAAGAGTACCCTCCATAGAAGTCCATCCAAATCCATTATCCAAGAAAGTCCAAGAAAAATAAGATGTTACTATGTCACAACAAGGTTATTTTCAGCTTTCAAGAGGCACCTGCTAGATCATTTTGCTAACTTAGAAACCTGCCATGGCTTATGTCTACTCTATTGTCTATGACTAATGTAAGCTATTCACCGAATTCTCTGAATTGCCATCTGGCTAATGTTTTTGGAGTATCCAGTCAAGGACAAGCTTTTCACCTGCAGGCCATCAAGCTTCCAAACAGCCTGCAGACAGGTAATGTGTGTCCCACCAGGTACTTCACTTGACCTATTTTTTCACTTGTTTTTCCCTCTGCTCCTTCTCTGCCACTTGGACACTTTACACAACTTCTAGCTTTCCTCTCCTTGTCACTATGCTATAGTCTATATTGTATTTTGTTATTGTACTTACTTGTCTATGCTGTTGCTCTCTCTCTCTATGTGTGTGTATGTGTGTGTCATGTTCTGTTACATGAGCAACTTAGCATTTCAGTGTTCATAAGTATTGGTACACTGTACAAATGATAAATCAACTTGTGAAGTGAAAGCTTCTAGCACTCAAGCAAGGCCCAGTGGAGAGGGTCATGACAAACATTTTGCATTTCTGATTATTTATACCTTACTTTTTAAATGGTTAACATTGCAGAACACACCTCTATTTCATCTTTATTTTATTTTATTTATTTCATCTTTTATTTTACTTCTACTGAAGCTGTGGCTACTTTTTTTTTGTAAGGTACACAGAGATATCTACTTTTATTCGAAGGCTACCGGAAGGACTTTTATTTTGAAAACGTCCATCGGCCATCTTGGACGTTTAGACAGAATCGAGCGTGGTTACAACTGAAGGGGGGAAAAAAGTTCCTCGCCGTACATCTGTCGACTGAAAGAAAATGTCAGGAGACGACGACCAGCAAGAGCAGACTATCGCCGACGACTTGGTCGTCACCAAATACAAAATGGGCGCTGACATAGCGAACAGTAAGTGTGGCTAAAAGGCTAGAAATGAAGCTTGTTGGCGAAAAGCAAAGTCCCGGTGTAAACTTAGCTTCCCGCCGCTTCATAGTGTGCCTGGCTGAATCCCAAATAATTCAGTAATCCCTATTCTAGTGCGCTACATAGTGGATGAGCTAATGGCTTCTTCACCCTCTTAGGCGTTTTATTTGGCGTCTTTGCGTCTCAAATGAAATATTAGCACTCTGTTAGTAGAAAATGTTTGCTAACACGGCTTACAGTGTGAGTAAGTGCTCCTGCTGCCATTAGAGATGTCAGTGTGATTTCTGACTCTGAGCTAAACCTCAAATTCACCCTATACTCTTTAATAAAGTGCATTACACAGGGTATGGGGATTATAATTATTATTTTTACACTACATGTAGCTTGCTGTATGTAATATCGTGCTGTCTGAGATCTTAATGTTAAAGTGTTAAAGCAAATGGACCATAGACATGTGCTAGGATTCTACATACCTGTAATTTTAATGTACTTAAATAGCTACTATATGAAACTTTGATACTTGGATAGTTTGGGAGTTTCTGTCTTCTATCTATCTAGGCTAGCTTGACAGCTTCCATGCTGAACACGTGCTTGCTTATGTATCTTATTCAGAGGCAGCTGGTGTAAATGGTCAAGGCCAAGCCTCCTCTGACAAAGGTTTCAAGACTTCACGGTTCATTTTTATCACTCTGAGATTATCTGCCATTGAGAGATGATGTAAAATGAACTATTTTGGATTTTTGTGGATCCAAGCGCAACAGCACCTCCAGTGATCCAAAGGGTGGAAGAGAAGTACGCAGAAGGGTATGAAGAAGTGAAGCTGGGGCTGATTTCTTTCTAGCCCAGACGGTAGATTTAAACAGCCTATCAGTGACCGTCGTAATAAATCTGAACAAAGTGGATTATTTACTCACGTATCATTTTTTTCAGCCCTAAAAAAAAAAATCCTTTGAAGGAGAAACTGGAAGTAGATAGGCTAAGTACACATTATCCAACCAAAGTGCAGATTACACAAAAGGAGAGATGTCTGCAAGTATGGTGTTTTTTTTTTTGTTGTTGTTGTTTTTGTTTTTTTTTAAATTAAAGAAAGAGTTACAGCTATTATGTTTGCCTTGTTTGGTATTAGCATGAACCCATTAGGGCATTACAGACTTGAAACATTTAGTCACCGCATTTGTGATTTCTATCTGCCTAAGTGTGTGTGTTTAGCCCTTCCGTCTATTATCACAGCCAGTCGTCACTGATCTTCCATCCATCCATCCATCCATCCATTTTCTGTACCGGTTATCCTACACAGGGTTGCGGGGAGCATGAAGCTTATCACAGGGGACACCCTGGGCAGGGTGCCAACCCATCACAGGGCACAATCGCACACAGACACACACTATGGACAATTTGGAAACGCCAGTCAGCCTACAACACACTTCTTTGGACTGGAGGAGAAAACCCCTGAAGCATGGGGAGAACATGCAAACTCCATGCACACAGGATGGAGGCGGGAATCAAACCTCCAACCCCGGAGGTGCGAAGCAACAGTGCTAACCACAAAGCCACCATGCCCCCGATACTCATACTGAATCTGCCCAAAACTGTTGGGGGGGAAAAAAAGACAAAAGTATTTTTTTTAATATGATTAAATCGAAGTTTGAAGAAGCATCTCTGTATCCAATGGCTGCTTGTGAATAAAAACGCCATAGCCTTACTTAAGTGTAATGGTGTTTGTGCGTGTGTGTGTTCTCTCCACCAGTGGCTCTGCGGGCTGTCGTAGAGGCGGCCAAGCCTGGAGTCTCTGTGCTCAGCTTGTGTGAGAAAGGAGACGCCTTCATCACTGCCGAGACGAGCAAGGTGTTTAAAAAGGAGAAGGAGATCAAGAAAGGTAATGGTACTCGCATGCTACACATGCCCAGTCTTCTTATTCAGAAGTTTTATGGAGATTTTTATAAAGATTTTAAAAGTATGATGATTGTTGTGTCCAACAGGTATCGCCTTCCCCACCTGTGTGTCCGTCAACAACTGTGTGTGCCACTTCTCTCCTCTGAAGAGTGACCCTGACTACACACTGCAGGATGGTGACCTGGTTAAAATGTAACTCACTGGTTGTTGTATAAATATGAATCTAGGTGACTGGACTTCACCCACTAGCGAAGTCATGAAACTCCGCAGATAAATGCCAAAACCTCAAGATTCTATTACTTCAAGATGTTTTAAATGACCTGGTTAACTGAAAACATTTCCAGCCATGAGCCTGCTTATGTTGCATTTCCTGCCGTAAAGGGTGTGTGTCTTTTGCAGTGATCTTGGAGTTCATGTGGACGGCTTCATCTCCAACGTAGCTCACAGCCTTGTGGTTGGAGCGACCAAGGTTTCTCACTTCATTCCTATTACTGCTAGCTGCCTGGGTGCATTATTTGGATTTCTAAAAACTTAAGTACCTCATCTAATTTAAACCCAAGTGACTGTTTCGTTGTTACCGTTTTGTGCTTTTCTCGCAGGAAGCTCCAGTGACGGGCCGGAAGGCGGACGTGATCAAAGCCGCCTACCTGTGTGCTGAAGCAGCTCTGCGGCTTGTTAAGCCTGGAAACCAGGTGAGTGGACTGATGCCATGGATCAGGGGTTGTCAACTGGTAGACAGTCTTTCAGGTACAGACCCAGCAAAGTATTTCAGCGGCTCGACCCAATCACTCAAAAAATTCCATTGTGACTCCTGCAGCAGATCATCTGTTGTGGCTTGCACATGCATTTATGTAAATTATGTACCTGAAGGCATTGAGAAGAATAGATTTTATAAACTTTTATAGAGTTTATAATTTAATTTACTCTCTCCAGTCTGGTTAGTGAATGAATTTATTCCGCGTTACTTTCAGAAAAGAGTCTGATGTTTCAAAAGGGGTAACATGAAGCACCAATACAAAACAAAACGTACCCACTTCAAATTGTTTTATTTATAGCCATAAACTAATTATGTTACCTGGTAACTGTTCCCCTGTTCACTCATCCTGGTTGATATTGTAATAGGAGTTTTATGCAGCTGAACCTTAACAAATTATTGTTGAATACCTCTGCTACAAATCTTCAGCATTCAATATCTTCAACTAAACTATTTCAATAAGTTCACTGTGTTTATCTTGGGAAAAACGTGCCATGTTATTTGAGGACTCATTGGCTTTAGGGCTCGGTCTGCGTCCGGTCCTGGCTTTAGGGCTCGGTCTGCGTCCGGTCCTGGCTTTAGGGCTCGGTCTGCGTCCGGTCCTGGCTTTAGGGCTCGGTCTGCGTCCGGTCCTGGCTTTAGGGCTCGGTCTGCGTCCGGTCTTGGCTTTAGGGCTCGGTCTGCGTCCGGTCTTGGCTTTAGGGTCTGTTTTTTTTGTCTCTAGTGTTGGCATTAGAGTGCAGTTTGTGTCCAGTCTTGGCATTAG
>CM040990.1:18457997-18470365 GCA_022985145.1 Pangasius djambal
GTTTGTGTCCTGTCTTGGCATTAGAGTGCAGTTTGTGTCCTGTCTTGGCATTAGAGTGCAGTTTGTGTCCTGTCTTGGCATTAGAGTGCAGTTTGTGTCCTGTCTTGGCATTAGAGTGCAGTTTGTGTCCTGTCTTGGCATTAGAGTGCAGTTTGTGTCCTGTCTTGGCATTAGTGATCAGTCTGTGACCTGTTCAGCAGCTGGATGTTGTTTTTAATAACACCCAGCGTTGACCTTGGCTTTATTCTCTGTAATCATTTGGATTAAAGTCCTATTTTCATTTCTGCTCTCTTTTCTCATTTGTATTCCATTCAGAAGTTCAGTATTTTTGTTGCACTGTTGTTCACCTTCTCAGTCACGCTGATGGATTATGTCTTGTCTGCCTGTTTCAGAACACTCAGGTCACCGAAGCCTGGAATAAGATCGCAGAGTCCTTCAAATGCACAGCCATAGAGGGTAAGATGCACACCAATGAGCTTCACGTGCATTATTACATGAAGGAAGAAACTTATTTAACAGCCGTATATCTGTGTACTGTATTACATTTGTCTTGGGTGTTATTTTATGGTCATTTTTATTAAGCAAAGTTTTTCCTTGGTAAGGATGAAACTTTAATTTATTATTATAATAAATCGGTGCCCATCTGTTGTCTGTAGGAATGCTGTCTCATCAGCTGAAGCAGCACATCATTGATGGAGAGAAGACCATCATTCAGAACCCTACAGACCAGCAGAGGTGAAGCACCTTTTGGGAATGTTTCTTCTTAAATCAGGAAAAAAGGAATGTTGTGTAGTTGTTTAATAAATTAAAAAATATATCACTGGAAAATTACTGTGATATAAGAGGAATAATTATTTTTTTTTAATCTGCATATTCATACATCCAGGATGTGTTTGTGTCTTTTCCCAGTGTTGTATATTTACCGTCTGTCTGTTGAAGCACAATGTCAAACGGTATTTCACTCAAGTCCTTACTCCCTGTGCAGGAAAGATCATGAGAAAGCTGAGTTTGAGGTGCATGAAGTGTATGCTGTGGATGTTCTGATCAGCACAGGAGAGGGGAAGGTGAGAGCCAGTTCATCTATCAGTCCAGCATCTCTGTAACACATGATCTTAAGACTCAAAATACTCTCCTCTTAATCTAGGCTAAAGACTCAGGACAGAGGACCACCGTTTACAAGCGAGACCCGAGCAAGCAGTATGGGTTGAAGATGAAGACCTCGAGGGCGTTTTTCAGCGAGGTGGAGAAACGCTACGACACCATGCCTTTCACTCTCAGGTACATTTTGCCTTGACTTTCACTTGTTACGTAGTGTCCAAGTATCTATAAACTCTGGCGCATGATGACTATTTAACTGCAGTTAAACCTTAACAAACATGCTATAGAAATAGAATGAATTAGTGTCAGAGCAATTAACGGCTTTGTCCTATTGTTGTGAGATTATGAGTTAGGATACCGGCAAAGGTGCGGCATAATTATCCTTGCTATACAAGCAGCTGTCCCAGTCATGGCTGTCTGAGTTGGTGTACAAAATGGCACAGTTGAAAAAACACACATTATTGCACTCTAGTCTTTGTCCTGACAGGGTGGTGGCTAGTCGGTTTTCATGTTAAATTGAGACCAAGATAGAACACTACTTTTGCATCATCTTGCATTCTTCTGCTAATGGTTCAACCCAGTTTGCGGTATTTTTTAAATTATTCAGCATTGAGCCGGTTAAACTGCTGTAATAAGTTTTACTGTTGCTGTCCTCCTCAAAATATTGCCATAAAGTTCAAATGGCAGCTACACTACACTGCAACATTGGGTCATCCTGTCATGGTGGAGGTTCAGCAACATGCAAGGGCAATTGCCTTATTTGTAACTAGTGTCCTTCTCCCTAAAGAGAAATGCTATCTGTGGTACAAACCAAATCCAATTTATCCATACTGTCTTACATAGGACTCATAAATCATTACTGCATTTCACCTTTTGTGGTTGATTGTCCTCTCCCTGACTCTCCTGTTTCTCCTCCTCTCTGTCTGTCTCAGGGCGTTCGAGGATGAGAGCAAGGCTCGGTTGGGCGTTGTGGAGTGTGCCAAACACGAGCTGCTCCAGCCTTTCACCGTCCTGCACGAGAAGGAAGGTGAGTTACGCTGATTCGGTTTGTACTATTATTCACAGAAAGACCCAACAAGACGTGAGGACCCTGAGGTTACTGTGCTTGTGGACGCATCATGTAATTGACCCTCAGTGCGGAGAGAGCTAAATAAAACAAACTTACAGCAGGATTAGTTCAGAGACCGTTACATTTTGGACATTGGACTCTGTTCTTTATAAGATATGACATTTAATCATTTTTACTCTGGTCATTTCCGCACATTTTTCTCTCTCCAGGCGAGTATGTGGCACAGTTTAAATTCACCGTGATGCTGATGGCCAACGGACCCCTGAGAATCACCAACAGTCCCTTTGAGCCGGAGCTCTACAAGTCCGAGCACGAGGTGCAGGATCCTGAGCTCAAGGTAAGCTGGGGTGAAACTAAATGCTTGGATTATGTCGCTTCCTCCTTTGCTGTCATGCAACGCTATTCTCTTCAGCAGCTCTGTGTTTTAGGTTGGTTGATGCCTTTTCCCCCCCCCTTTCTGCAGGCTTTGTTGCAAAGCTCAGTCAGCCGGAAGGCCCAAAAGAAGAAGAAAAAGAAGGTTGGTTCTCTTAACTGTTTAGAAATGTGCACAAGTTGAACTTGAGTTTCCTAAGTCAGAGAGTTAGTCTGTGCTAAACTATGTGTTGATGGTGTAGATTAGAATTTAGTTTGCATCACGGGCACTTAAATCGTATTGTATTAGATGAGTAGTTGCTAATAACCACCTAATCAACTAGTAAGATGCTATTGAAATTGGCAAAATATTTGTCCAAACAAAACTCCACGTTAATTTATTATTAGCCTTAAATTGTGTGGGAAGTGTGTGCTATACAAGTCCCTGTGTAAGCTGTTACTATAGAAACTGTACTATATTAGAACAAGTGCATTAATAGAAACCTGTGATTTGCCTTGCACTATGGCCAGACATGCTGTTATAGAAAATTACTCAACACTGCCTGAACAAACGGATTCAAGACTTCAGCTGCACTGTTGTAAAGCTTTCGTAAAAAGAATTTTAGACACTGTGGAAGTGGTAGAAAGATCAGATTAATCGTGAACTGAAGCAGAAATGTTTTCATTTCTCAACTCATTTCCATGAAGTTTTGATTTGGATTATAGTGTAGTTTTATTAATTGTAATCATCCATGTTTTGTTTTGTTTTTTTTTGTGTGTGCGCTCATATTCTTATCCTTATCCTGCTCATATCTCAGGCCTCTAAGACAGCAGAGAACGCCACAGGACAACCGATGGAGGAGGAGACAGAGACTGCCAAGTAGAAAAAGCCTCCTCTGCCCCCTACTGCCATTAATACTGACCAACGGAGAATAGAAGAGTCCCAACATGCCCCACTGAGAAGCCTCCAGCCTAGCCTTCTATCAGCCTGTAACTCTGTATGACAGCTATGAAGTCCACACATCAGTTTTGAGTTCCCAGAGCTCGTATAGTCTGGTGACTTTAATAACACTGGCTTCTCTACAGGAGGTTACAGATAGGGAAGTGCTACATACCAACTGACTGCCTTTATTTACAGGGGCGCATGTTGAGTGGGCTTGCCCCTCTTACAATAATAATATTTTTCTTATTAAACTGTCATTGTAAAACCAATCTCAGAAAATAAAAGCAAAGTGGCGGCACCAGCGAAGTATCCTTACTCCAGTGTGCCGATTATTCTTCCAAGCCTGCGACTCCTGTTTGAAAGTGTTAGCTTTTGTGATGAGTGACTGGTCTATTGAGAGAGCTGTTGTAGGTTGTATGTAGACTTGTAGCTGCTCAAACTTGGATATGATCTCTGTTTCAGCAATGATGGAAGTGTTATGAGCTGGAATGTGGTGATGTCTGGTGTTAGCACTATAACAGAATTGACTTTATTTTGTATTTTTCCCCCAGACATAGAAAAAGCTGACCTGTGTGTCTGGTCCTAAGAGCTAAACAATTCTGCCATTCTTTTATAACGTCTAAAAGAATAAATGACCTTGGCCAAATATAGTAACCATAGTCTGATTTCTAACTGCCCTGTACTTTTTATCTTCCTGCAATTCTACTAGTTCTACTAATTCTAAAGTAGCTAAAGAATTTTGGGCTATATCTTTTATATATATTGTGTTATGGTACATGCAACAATTGGAATAATTTGTTTAATAACACTGCTAGTACAGTAGCTGAAATATGAAACATAAATCCACCAAAATTAGTTATTTTAAATTTAATAATTTCCATATATTATTTTCAAAAAATTGGATGACTAGGCTATAGAACAGCATGTTGACATCTTCCTTGTTGGACTTTTAATTTTATTACGTGGTCTACAATGTTGGCATGTTTTTTACTACTCGATATCCACATTTGCAAAATGACAGAACGATAGACCAATATCCAAGTCCAAGTTCAAAACAGTGGACAATAGATCACATTAAATGAAATTTAAATACATTTATACCTTTGTCTCAACCAGTTTCATGTCTTATACAGTTGTATGAAAAAGTTTGGGCACCTGGCCAATTTTATTGATTTTTCAAGTGAAAATAAGTAAACACAACCACTGCTCTCCAAATATTAACATGTCTTTAATTTATACAATCAATACAACTTTTTTTGATGAACTTAAAAAAAAAATAGAACAAATAAAATAATAGTGGCATGTGAGAGAGATTGCTGTATAAATAACCTAAAAATGGCATCAGTAAATGGTTGGACACCCTTCCAGTTGTAAAGTCTTAGAACTTGATTAACTCATTAGGCCTTAATTCACTCAACAGACAGGTCAAGAGTTGATATTAGGAATAACAATTCCAGAGCATAATAAATTTTCTGACTCTTCAAACCTTGTATTAACATTTAACATCTAGTGAAGTGAAGTGACTTGTGGCCAAGTATGGTGACCCATACTCGGAATTTGTGCTCTGCATTTAACCCATCTAAGTGCACACACAGTAGTGAACACACACCCGAAGCAGTGGGCAGCCATTTTAGCTGCGGCGCCCGGGGAGCAGTTGGGGGATCGGTGCCTTGCTCAAGGGTCTCACCTCAGTCGTGGTATTGAGGGTGGCAGAGAGCGCTGGTCATTCACTCCCCCCACCTACAATCCCTGCCGGACCTGAGACTCAAACCCACATCCTTCAGGTTCACCTTCGGGTTACAAGTCCGACTCTCGGACCATTAGGCCATGACTGCCCCGTGCTAGACTGCTAGGGGCTCCTTTAAGCCACTGACTGGGGATCTGAAAATGAAGCCATTTGATTCCTACAAAGCAGAGGAAGGCTATAAAGATTGATCAAAACTCTTCCAGCTCACAGTTTCCACTGTCTGAAATTTCATTAAGAAATGGCAGTTAAGGGGAAATGCAAAAAAAATTAAGAAAACTTTCAAGATTCCAAGATTTATTTGTTAAATTCGCATTCATAGCAGGTACAGATGTGGACGAATTTGTTGGTACCCTTACAGCACATTGAAACAATGCTTCATTCCTCCTGAAAAGTGATGAAATTAAAAGCAATCGTCTCATGTATACCTGCATGCCTTTGGTATGTCATAGAGTAAAGCAAAGAAAGTGTGAAAAGAGAGAAATTATTGCTTATTCTACAAAGATATTCTAAAATGGCCTGGACAGATTTGTTGGTACCCCTAGAAAAGATTATAAATATTCAGATTATAGCCATATTTCAAGCTAACTGTTTTCTCTAATTAGTATCACACGTGTCTTCAATCTTGTAATCAGTCATTCAGCCTATTTAAATGGAGAAAAGTAGCCACTCTGCTGTTTGGTATCACCAGGTGCACCACACTGAACATGGACCAGAGAAAGTAAAGGAGACTGTTGTCTGAGGCGATCAGAAAGAAAATTATAGACAAGCACTAAGACAAGGCTATAAGACCATCTCCAAGCAACCTGATGTTCCTATGACTACAGTTACAAATATTAAGAAGTTTAAGGTCCATGGGACTGTAGCCAACCTCCCTGGACATGACCACAAGAGGAAAATCATAACCACACTGAACAGAAGGATAGACCAAAAGGTGGACAAAGAGCCAAGGAAAAATTCCAAAGAGATAAAAGTGGAACTCCAAGGTCAGAATATACATCTGTGTCTGATTGCACCGTCTGTTACTTTTTGAGTGACCGTGGGCTCAATGGAAGAAGACCCAGGAGAACTCTACTGTTGGAAGAAAAACATAAAGCCAGACTGGAATTTTATTTTGACAAGCCACAACGCTTCTGGGAGAATGTCCTTTGGACAGATGTGATTTGCCAAAAAGCTCCAGTTTTGTCTCAACAGCTCTATGCTCACAGACAAAAAATTAAGCTTTCAAAGAAAAGAACACCATACCTACTATGAAACATGGAGGAGGCTCAGTTATGTTTTGGGTCTACTTTGCTGTGTCTGACACGGGGTGCTTTGAATCTGTGCAGGGCACAGTGAAATCTCAAGACTATCAAGGCATTCTGGAGGGAAACGTACTGCCCAGTGTCAGAAAGCTGTCTCTGTCTCTGTCTCAGGTCATGAGTTCTCCAACATGATGATAAAGACCCAAAACCCGCAGTAAAAGCATCCAAGAATGGCTAAAAACAAAAAATTGGACTATTCTGAAGTAGCCTTCTATGAGCCCTGATCTGAATCCTATTGAACATCTATGGAATCTGTGGAGCTGAAACATGCAGTCTGGAGAAGGCACACTTCAAATCTTCAACACCATTGGAGCAGTTTGCTCAGGAAGAGCGGGACAATCTACCTGTAGACAGGTGCAGATTTCTCATTGAGAGCTACAGATACTTTTAAAGGTCGTGCAACAAAATATTAGGTTAACAGTCCCATCATTTGTCCATGCCATTTTCATTTTTATTTGATCATTTAAAATAGTCTGTTGAATCAAAAGCGAAGTCTGATTTTTATTAAACATGTAAACATTGATGAATGCCAATTACTTTTGTCAGTTTCAAGTTATTTCCGAGAAAAGTGTGGGTTCTTCTTTTTTCATGGAAGGGTACCAACAAATTTGTCCAAACAGGATCAAGGTCACAGCAAGGTCAAATGTCTGAGTTTTTCTATAACAGTTTCCTTTCTGTTTGTCAAATAAAGATGTTACTTACATGTTCATATTCTGAAACTCAAGACCTGTTTTCTGGCTACCTAACATTTTTGCCATCTATCTGTCCTTCAGCCCACCCTACCCTGCGTTTGTCTGTCTGACATTCCCTTTAGCATGCTATCTCAAGAGTGAGTGGTTGAGTGTTTGTACTATTTATATGGAAGTATCATTGTAACCAGCAGATGAATGGATTCGATTTTGGAATTGATCCAAATAGGGCCAAGGTCACAGCAAGGTCAAATGTCTGACTTCTTGGGGGTGGAGGTATCACTGTTTAAACAAGTGCTACTTGTTTAAAATATCTGGCTGCAGAGGGTGTTACTTCTTTTCACTTTAAAAAAAAAAAAAAAAAAAAAAAATCAGCAAAATGTGTAAGTTGGCTGGGGGGTGCCAAAACTTTTGTATACAGCCGTATCCATAAGCAACCGATGTACATGACTGCAGAGGTTTCCTATCCTGCTGATTTCAATAGTTACACTTAATTCTAACAATTTTACAAAAATATCACTATAAAATGATGTACTTTAATCTCTGGGCTTAGATATGATACCAGTCATTTAATTATGCAAGTAAAATGAAGCCATTGGCAATCCATTTTATTTCGCTAATGCAGCTGTGGAGTTCATTTTCATTAAACCTGGTGTTACAGCTGGCTTCATATGGCCAAAATATTAACTTCAAGAGAGAACAAAAGAGAGTCTGCTATAACGTAAGACATAACAGCAACTAACCTGTCTCACAGAGCTTACATAGCATTAAATGTTGCTATAGACGGATAAAAATCATGTGTCATTCGTTAAAATCACCCCATTCCATCATGGAGTATTTTCTTACAGCAGCATCCAGTTGTATTTTATTCCTTATCTATGACCTATAATCACAATAAAGAGAAAATTTATAATAATTATGATGCTTCATAATAATTTCCTTTTATTAGTAATCTCTTATTAATCTCATAAGAACGATTCTGCTAATATGGAATAATAAGGTCCATTATTATTCCATTATTATTTTGTATTTATTTTTATTTAGGCCATTATTATGTATTTTCTGCTAAATCCCACGAGTAGGCCTTAAGCCTCCTATTTGCGCTATCGCGAGATAGGAAGCACTCACTTGTATACAAGCCTTCTGCTATCGCGAGAATGTGACGCGTCGACTGTATAAAAGACCTCCGCCTCCGTCATGACGCCCTCTTGAAGTCGTTACCTTCGCTTTGCGAGGTGAGAAATCTGCTGTTCTCTGATCTCATTTGTGGTTGCTAGTTTAATCCAAAGCAATCACGCTTATTTAAAGACCATCCATTAATATTTTCACCTTCTCTTTCTTTACAGAAACGTCTCCAACATGAGAGCGAAGGTAAGTGGTGGTTTTGCAAGTGTCTTTAATTTATTTAAGGGTAAATTAGCATGTTGCCTGGGAACAATGTGGCTAATCTCATAACAGCGACCAATAATGTAACTAGCTAACTGCATTTAGTGCTTATAGTTGATGAAACTCCCTAGCTGGTTTAAGGCTTCACGTAAGTTATTAGTTACTTTTAAGATGTATATGTGGTTGGCACTCGGACATTTCAGTTTTTAGATAGAAATGAATTGTGTGTAAACTAGCATGAAAAAGAAAATGGCGGTTGTCTAGGAAGTGTTTCCACCATAACACGCGATGGAATTAATGTTCATATGACTCAACCTGGTAGATTAATGCCTTGGCACGCATTGTATATATTTCTTTTTAAAATATTATTCTATTAGTCTTTAAGAACTTGCTTGGTAGTGCTAACTGGTCATGTTGGTTGGTTAGTTAGCATTAGCCTTTCCGCAGCATGGTGCTGCATGTTGTAGTGGAAGGTACTGAAGCCTGGAACCGACTCACTGAATCACCATTTGATTCACGAAGATACGTTAATGAACCTCGGTGCTTTAATTTGCTTATTTTGCAACGCTAACGGTGTAAGCCCGTTAAGAAATGGTTTGTGTACATGCTTGGGCAGGGTGGTCTAGCTTTTAAGTGTCTTGGTCATGAATCGACACTTATGAATCGGTTCACTCCGTGCTTATTGAAATGTATTGAGCTGATATTGACTCACTTAATTGTACTGGTAATTGAGCAGACTCATTTCAATGTACAAGTCTATCTGCATATATGTTATCAGTTCCATTGGCCTATCTTATGTTGTGCTGTGAATTCCTGCTGTATGCTTTGTTTTTTAAATAAGTTTCATGTACTTTTTTTCCCTAGTGGA
Source organism: Pangasius djambal (assembly GCA_022985145.1). Classification (NCBI taxonomy): domain Eukaryota; kingdom Metazoa; phylum Chordata; class Actinopteri; order Siluriformes; family Pangasiidae; genus Pangasius; species Pangasius djambal. The sequence goes on from CM040990.1 coordinate 18,467,450, forward strand.
GGAAGAAGCGCATGCGCAGGTGTGTACTTTGTCTGTTTGATCACTTAATTAATGAATGTTCATATGGCATTGGGGGGAAAGTCTGAATGTATGGCGCTTTGTTTTTCTCCCAGGCTGAAGCGCAAAAGGAGAAAGATGAGGCAGAGGTCCAAGTAAACTGCAACCTGTCTGCTGCAGCTGAGATCCTGTTCATCTTGGATTCCCTTTGAGAGTCTTCTGGAAAAGTCCAACTGAAGAGCTGCTGTCAAGTGTGACGGAGGATGCTTCCATCTCCAGGCTGTCCAGTTGGATGTTGGACTTGACCTTAGAAGCTCTCTCGGACTTGCCAATGCAGCATCTTTTTGTTAATACCTGTTCAATAAAAGTTTGGTTGAAAATCTACTGTCGTGCTCTGGCTGAATGATTATGCAGACCTAAAGTGCCTAGTAGGTAGGAATCAAGATGCAAGTTTGCAGATTAAGTTTTGGGAAAGTTTGAGGTATGAATATTTTGCCTAAGCAATTTGAGACACTATGGACTGTCCATGGACCACCTGAATACTTGAATGTTTTATCTGGCTATTTAGTGTCCAGGCCACTAACAGATTTTGATGCACCTAATTGAGCTGCCACTCTGCTAATCTTTACTGCTACGTGTGTGTGTGTGGAAGTAATATTGTGTATCTGCATGCCAACAGATGAACTAGTCTCCCAAGATCTATCTATTCATTGGGTGTACCTAGTAAATTAGGCTAGGGTTGTAGGAGTTGCATGAAAATGGTTAAAATTTAACTACTTCAGCTTTCCAAAAAAAAAAAAAAAAAAAGGCTTCAGGCTTGTTAAATGATTCTGTACCTTTTCTCAATGCCAGTATGATAAAGTGCAAAGGGAGTGGTTAAGGATTTAATGGCGGACATTTGTTTGGAATGAAAACCCGCAGCCACTCAAGGTTTTTATGACTTATACTGAACATTTCTGTTCAAGCTCATCTACATGTAACTGTAACACCCTGAATGGATCTGTTCTGTTGATGGCTCCCTGCAGCAGCCATTTTGCTAAATGTTCCAGTACTGGACCGGTTGTGACAGCAAGCTGCTGTGGGTAACATGACTGCCTCAAAGCTCCAGGATCCCTGGTTCCATCCTGAGCTTGGACTACTGTGTGTGTGTGAAAGCATGTTCTTCCCATGTTTGTGTGGGTTTCTTCCAGGGTCTCTGAATTCCTCCCACTGTCCAGAAACATACAGGTAGGTGGATTCTCTTGTTCACAGTTGAGTGTGTGTGTACAATGTGTGCTGCAATGGACTGCTATCCCATCTGGGGTGAATTCTCCCACCTTGTGCCCAGTGTTAACAGACTGGCTTTGGATCCAATGTAAGCATGACCAAGTTGCTGAAGATGACTGAATTGAGCAATACTATCTTATCACAGTTTTCAGTTATGAACATTGTATAGGGGCAAAAAAAAAAAGCATGGGTAAATGCAAATTTCTGTACACTTCATTCCATTTGGTATTGGCTAGTATTTCTGTTTGATTTTGGAGTAACATTGGGTTTGTGTATAGCAGATATGGCAACCTTGCTACTGACAAAATACGATCACAAGAGGTCAGTGCAAACACATTGCAATCTCGCGGACATTTTAATACCAATTCTAAACAGGGCCTTAGTCGACACATTTGTAGCAGTAAGTACAAAATCAAGTAATTTTATTTTATAAAGTGTAAATCATTTAGGATAAATGTGTAAGGGTTACAAAACTACACTTTGTGATAGCTGAGAATACTGCAGTACCAGTACCCATTTTAAAAATGAATTATTTAACACATTTCATACATTTAAAAAGCAGCTCAAAGTGCTTCACAGTGTGAAGTAAAGAACAGAAATAAAGAAACAAAATGTAAAAAATAAAATAGTAAAAAAAAATAATGCAATACATAATAGCAGTGGAAGAAAAATAATTGGTAACGTGTTCCAGATATTTGGTGCATAAAATGAAACATACTTACACTATGCATTGTATGGTACTATTTTATATATATACCCATTATTAAAGTGACTTATTAAAATGTAACTATTATAACAGCCTTGACAACACTAGTTTTCCATAAGCTTGTTTAGCTTTTATCTCTCCATCTGTCCGAGACTTTTATACTTGTGATTCGGTTGGATTATGTGTACATTGCCATGAAATGCTCACTAAATTCTGTGTACTCCGGGGACCCTGGTGTGCTCTTAGTGGAATCAGTTAAAAACAACAGGTGCTTCTGGGTTACGAGCTTTGTAATGAAATCAAGAGAAGCTTTTTACTGCTCTGACAATAACCAATTCAGACCTGTAAACTTTGTACAACATAGAGTTGAAACAGCTTGCTCTTAAAATGAAATACATATACACTATACATGTGTTGGATGCTATTTCTAATATATATATATAAATGGATACAAAAATATATATCTAAATTTGTGAGCAATTTTGACCATTATGCACTCAATAAGTTGAATGAATGAGTATATTTCTTTAACATGCATTTGTTAGTCAAATGGCATATAGCTCCATTTATAATATAGTGTTCTGTATTTCTCTTAGCAGTAGCTAAGACCTGCCAGATGTGTCTGTGATTAGTTTAACAGATCCTTTGCATACAGGCCCTTTCAACTCATCACGCACATTTTCCACCCACTGACAGCACTAACAGTGCAGCTCGTCACATGGTCCTATTGTGTAAACACCTCCAGCACTCTTCTAGTGGGAAGAAAAATAAAAGCCCTGTATTCACTGTTACCCTAGGCATTTTTCAGTACAACACAATTTTCAGTAAGCTTGTTAATCTTTTCATCTGCACCATAACGGATGTGGTGTCTATGAATGAGATTTCACGCAACGTGTTTAGGCTTGGGAAGACTGTTAAACGTAAAAAGGCTTAAATTCGAGGGGATG
>CM040990.1:18470465-18498881 GCA_022985145.1 Pangasius djambal
AAAAAAAAAAAAAAAAAAAAAAAAAAGTGACAAGCATTTACAACCTGAAAGATAAAGTTTAGTTCCTTTTTCAGATTCAAATCCTTAGACATGATTTCCGTTTGCCATGAAAGTCCCATTACACAGGAAGTGACGTAAACCACATTTTAATTTTTTTCAAATATAGCTCCAGGCTCATTAAATGGTTCTCTGAAGGCCTCTATAATAAAAGGCAAAAGCCTGGTGTGGTTAAGGATTTATGGCCGGTGTGATCATGCTTGTTTGGAATGAAAACCAGCAGCCATTTAAGCGCTCTCTAAATTTTACAGTACATCCCTGACCAAATTCATTCACATTGTACTGGCACTTTATGTAACTGCAAAACCCACAATAAAGCCCACCACAAACAGACCTGTCCATGAGCCTGCTCTAGCTAAAGAAGACCTGAAAACTCATCAAGAACATGGAAAATATTGTTTTTCAAAAACACTGGCCTGTTGATGCCTTGATATCCTGCAGCTACCATTTTAATAAATGTTCCAGGCAAGCTGCAGCTTGGCTGCCTAATTGTCTTTTGCCCCTAATTAAAAAGCCTTGGTCAATAATCCATTTGAGAAAGCAGTGGGTAGAATTGCCACCTCACAGCTCCAGGATCCCTGACTGGAGCCTGGGCTGCTGTCTGTGAAGGCATGTTCTCCCCATGTTTGTCTGAGTTTCCTCCAGGGTCTCTCTGTTTCCTCCACTGCCCAAAAACCATGCAGCTTTGTCTATGCTAAATTGCTCTTAGTTGTGAATGTGTATGTGCATGGTGCCCTGTAATTTAGTGCCATCCTATCCAGTGTGAATTCTCCTACCTTGTGCCCAGTGTTAGCAGGACTGATACTGGATCCAACGCAAGAACGTAACCTTTGGTTTCTTATAGCAGATTTGGCAACCAAAGAGATTTCACAGAAAATGTTTAGACTTGGGCAACTGGTTCATGAGAAAATCATAGCAAGTAATGTGCACTGGAGCAGAACTAGCATGGGCCCAGGCACTAATTCCACTTTGTAGCTAATTACTGACTCCAGATTGTTAAAGCATGAAAAAATGGCACTAACCAATACTTAAATTATACAATTTAACCCCTTTATTTGTTCCTTCCACCTTTTTAGAAGTAAACAATGAAATACCTCTGCTTCATGATTACAGTGTACTTTTCTATTATACCTAATGCATTTACAACTGTGACTTACTCATGAAATACTGCATTCTCTTGTGTTATTGTTGTAGAATTTGACTGGTAATCCATAGCTTTCTCAAACTGTAGAGATCTTGGAGGTCTAGGAAATGCCTTAGAACTGTAAACAAAGAAAGATGAAAGAGAAATAATTGGACAGGGCTCCTATGAATAGATCATTTTTTTCACATCTGGTCCATCTCGTACCTTGACTCTGCTAATAAGTGGTAAACTCTCATAACTCCCCGAGCAAAGGCTAATGGATTGGTATTTTTAATGCGCATACTAGATAGTTAGCTAACAGCTGCAATTTGATATATTGATCTGTCTTGCTGTAACTCACTGTATATTAAATGCCACTATTTGATGAAAGAAAAGCCTATTGAATGGTCAATAAATTAGTAACCTGACTGGCTTTGCTGTTATTTGGTCATGGCTGCTGTGCTAGTATTTGCATATAGTGCTATGGTTTTTAAGCCTTTAGACAGAGGCAGCAGGGCTAGAATAGTGCAGTGAGTGCAGAATAGTATCTGGGTGATTTACTGGTTGCTCAGAAGCCTTGCTAGTTTTCAGCTTTGCTGTGATAATGTTGGATATTAAGCAGGTGTAGACTGTACTACTGGCCATAACAGGGCTACAAAATTACTGAATGTTTACAAAATGTTAAGGCGTGGAAGTATGCACATGCAAATACATTGGAAAAGTAATGTGAGTAGGGCTCAAACGTAAGTCTTGTGACTGAATATACAATTACACGTGCCTATAGAGAAACAAGACGTTCCAGAACCAAAGCACAATGGATAATGCATAGAGCAATCAAACAATACACACTTAAGCCCAAATCTAAAGCCTAAATAATGGTGATTTGTATGTTATGAACATAAAAAAAGAAAATCGCAAGTAGCTAGCTCAAGCCAAGAAAATCCTCACCCTGGTTAACCTATTGCTTTCAATATTTACAAATTGACCAGTGTTAGTCCTCCAGACTACACAATAGGCTGGGAAATCTGGATGGGATATCAAGTGTCCATAAACACATTAGTCTTTACTGCATACTATCAAATTAGACACCTTTCCAAGCCAACAGAAGCCAGTTGTGAAAAGATAATAGTGCCCAATTTCATCTCAGCTAGCTAGCTAGCTATCATATCAGTGAAGCTGGCTCGCTAACTAAGTATTCAACAGGCTTAGCTTGCTAGTTAGCTAACATGCCTAATTTATATTGCTTTGAGAAACCTACAGGACTAAGCTACACCTAAAATCTACATCAAGAACCTAGCTAGCTGATGCTAGATAGCTACGTCACATTCTTGCTGAGGAGTTGCCTATAATAGGCACGTTTTGCTCGTTAAATTTGGCTTTCACTGCCACGGTGTCCTCGGTGTTGTAATCGTAAGTTGTAAGCATCAAGAGACTTGTATGTCTTAAGTTACTATGAGATAGGTCTATATGTCCAGCCAGTGCAGGCTAGGTGACCACTTATGATAATTTAGCTACTGACAGGACACCAAGCCAAACTGGTCTTCTAGAGTGACACCATCTGAAAGTGTTCGCCACATAGCCCTCCCTGTCTTTAAGTGCTAATCCATAATAAATGGATAACATCTGGCTCCTAAATAAACCTCTTGATAGATTCTTCAGTTAGATTATAACCAAGTAACGTAAAATTGCTAGGCTGCTCAGGTCTTTTTGCAACCAGACTGCATGTGTAACACCAAAGGGGTATATAGACTAATGTTGTTGTTGTTGTTTTTTAATGAAATTAAAACAAAAATGGGCCACACGGTGGTGCAGCAGTTAGCAGTTCGATCCTGGGCTTCGATTGATGTCTGTATGGAGTTTTGCATCTTCTCCCTATGTTTGTGTGGGTTTCCTCCCACGTCCCAAAAGCATGCTGGTAGGCTATTTTATGCTATTGCCTGTAGGGGCCAATCTGTGTGTGCATGGTGGCAAAGCAATGGACCCATCCAGAGTTAATTCTCCCAGCTTGCTCGCAGTGCTACTGAGATCTCTAGTGTCTTTAGAGATTCAGGTTACTGAAGATGGATGAATGAATGAATGAATGAATGAATGAATGAATGAATGCAGAAGGTGGCTTAGTGGTTAGCCCTGTTGCCTTGTACCTACAGGGTTGGGAGTTTGTTTCCTGCCTCTGCCCCATGTGTGCGTGTGCTTCAGGGGTTTCCTCCCCCAGATATGTGTTGTAGGCTGACTGGCATTTCCAAGTTGTCCATAGTGTGTGTGTGTGCGTGTGTGTGATTGTGCCCTGTGATGGGTTGTCCCCTGCCTTGTGCCCCAAGTCCTCTGGGATAGGCTCCAGGCTTCTCTGCAACCCTGTGTAGGATAAACAGTACAGAAAATTGATGGATGGATGGATAGATGATGGCCAAACCCACATTATTTCTTATAGACAGAAAATCTCTAAAGAAAAGGCTGTAATAATTTAATATATAATAATCTATATAGATTAACATCAGAAATGATGAATAAACTGTAACAGGTTGATGTACAAACTGTCTCTACAGATTTGTATGTATTTGTTGTTTCAAAAAAAAAAAAAAAAAAAAAAAAAAAAAAAAAAAAAAAAAAAAAAAAAAAAAAAAAAAAAAAAAAAAAAAAAAAAAAAAAAAGAAAGAAAAAAGGAAGCAACAAGCATGGAGGGCACGAGCTTCTGAAAACCCGCCCCGACACGCCCGCGCGCAGAAACTCTACTCCAAATGATTGCAGCGCAGCCACGTAGCGCTCGAGCCAACTCCAGTGCATGCTCAACCAAATCGCTTTTTACATCAAAGCGCAAATGATCGCACGAGCAACACCTCTCCTTTTGTGAAGGAAAGCCTTTATTGTCCGGGGAGGGGAAGGCAGCGGGTGTTTTGGGGTTTTTTGTGTGTGTGTGTGTGCGGGAAGCGGCGATGCAGCAGGAGGATGCGGGGCCGCGCTCCGGCGCTGAGGACTCTCCTGCTCCCGACACCGCGGGAAACCAAGCCGTCTCCGTCCTGATGTCTTTCGGGAAGTGCCTCGGAGCACTGCTGCCGGTCTACCTGGCTGGATATTTCGGTTTCAGCCTGACTTTTGTCCTGCTCGGCCTCGCTGTGTACATGGGATGGCAGCAGCACCGTGATAGAAAGCTTCACCGCCTGCACAGCGCTATGTATCTGCAGGAGAATGAGCAAGATTTCACCACAACACAAGTGTTCAAGAGCAAACGGGAATTGCCGGCATGGGTAAGGCTTTAGAAAGGGTTTAAAGATGGATTCGACGCCATACGCACATGTGTGTTCCACTCTGTGTGTGTGTTCGTGTGTGTGTGTGTGTGTGTGTGTGGTTGGTAAACATCTGCCAAACATCTCTCAGCTTCAAGTCAGCTTCCAGACTAATGTACTCATCTCATCTGTACATATGAATGGTTAGGTTTTCAAGGCCAGGGCATTTATAATGAACATGCTTAGGTAGAGCTGATTTGAATTGCCTTACCTCACCATTATTCAGAAGTCAATCCTGTAAGAAGGTTCATACACTATTTGAGGACATACACCTCTCAGTAATGGATATAATAATAGCAATCATCATCATCATCATCCTTGATTTGCACCCCCCATCTGACACAGACCTTAGCATACAAAATTAAAACATTACTTGTAGAGATATGTTTATGTTCATGGCTTTCCAAAAGGGTATACCACTTCTATAACTCTTCTTTTAATTATCAGTATATCACCCTGCAAAAATCTAAGCAGTACACCATGACTAAAACATATTCGACTAGTTTGTTGGTATGATGTGCAATTACTTTCACACTTTTTTTTTCTCCACTTTTTGATATGTCTCGTACTATTTAACTTTGCTAATTGCTGTTCATGTGATCATGTGATCATTATATCTCTAAATCATCATATGACCCAGCTCTACTTTTTCATATTACTTCACATTGTTACTTAAAGTTATGGCATCATGGTCAATTTAAATCTATTGAATACGTCTCTTGCAAGTGATCAACTGACAGCCTGTAGGATAAGCGGTGCAAGGTTTTTAAGATTATAAACACATCTTCAGTCAGTTTGCATTGCTACTACTAGATCTGTCTGTCAGAACATCTTGACATGAAGCTGGAGGTGCTTACTGTGCACAAAGGAAGCTGATAGACACATTTGTCCTGTTTTTCACTGCACCAATTCTCTCAAATTTTATTCATATCACATGCTCTGGGCCAAAACTGTTAATTCTGCTCCTCTATGTCCTCTCTCCTCCCTGTTTGCCGGGTTCCTCTCCTCCCCCATTCCACATTAACACCATCACATTCCACAGCCTGGCCAGATCCTGGCTATATTTGGACATCTAAAGATCAGGTCTCCAGGGACTGATACAACAGCCTATGAGATGCCACAGGGACATGCAAAATGAACAAATCACATCACAATTCTGCTCTAAGAAGGCTGGTGTATCAATCTCTGGAGATCTGATACTTTAAATGTCCAAATATAGCCAGGATCTGGCCGGACTGTGGAATGTGGTGGTGTTAATGTGGAATGGGAGAAAGAACAGAATTTGAAGCAAGAATGAGTTTACAAGAACAGAACTTAGTTGGATTTGTGCCACAGTGCCACTTCCTTTCTCCAGCTGTACCCACTTCTGGTTTCACTTCTAGTTTAAACTGAATCTGAGTGTTACACTTGGTGGTCCATACACTCTTAAAACAAGGGCTTCTTCAAGGTTTCTTTAAGGATTCATTAGATAATTTAAGGGTTCTTAGCTTCCAACGAAAAAAAAAAACACTCTAAGGATTCTACATTGAACCTTTAAGGATTGCTTAGAGGGACAACCAAAGAACTTTTAAAGGTTTTAAACTTTCTAGTGTAGTTCAGAGATGTGCCAGTTTGAGTATAAGCCTTAACCGTAAACAACTGGTATGACTTGTAACCTTTGTTGCTTCATGGGCTGCTCTTAAAGAAGTATTTGTATGTTAATCTTTATACTTAACGCCATCTTCAATGACGCCTAAGATTTAATTTGTAGTGAAAAGTCTGAGTTTTTTAGTTTATGCCTAGTTCATCGGCATGATCTGTTTTCGCTTTGGTTAACGGTTTCCTGCATTACCCACAATGAGATTCGACTACCCACCGATAACGGTGCCAGGGTGATTTAGCCCTCGCTTTATCTCTACCTAAAGAGGCTGACGTAGCAGCACTTTAGTCCTTTAGTCGGTCCGGCTCTCTCACGTCCTCATCCGTACACTCTGCTCACACAGTACAGTTACAGTTTTTAGGTCAGAAGATTTCCAAATCCATGGATGTAGAAGACATGGACTTACTAGGTTCCGTTCACACACATCATGATTTCATTGAAACAGATGTGTTGATGTTTTTTAGTTCAAAATTCACAGTTAATATGGTTACTTTTATATTAGAATTCATTCTCCGGATTACTTATCCAGGGGCCTGTGAAGCATAGCCAGGGAATTTAGTTAACCACAGCCCACCATTACATTATATATTATAGTTATTAACCTGTTTGATTGAAGGGGTTTAATCCAAACACTTATAACCCAAAAACAAGTTGGCCTGTAGGTCAACATGGAGCAGTGTTCTGTTGGTGGAAAGCTCTGTGGCTCTAATGAAATATTTATGTACACATTTAAATAATGTTCATGAAATAAATCTCTACTCATCTATTTTACTATTTTTTTAAGTCATCCCTGGCTGCAAAAAAAAATTGAAAACTCCTGACTTAGAGGAACTAGTTATCTCAAGTCTAATCTCATGACTTCCTGAGAAACAACCAAAACTTGCCTCAGAGTGTCTATTTATTTTGCTCTTCCTCTGAGCATGCTGAATTTTCATATCATCTGCCCCTTTAGGTATTTGACTATTCACCAAAAGACAGCGCTTCTTTTGTATGACGTTGTAACATGGAATGCTTATTTACAAGTTTGTGCTTGTCGTTTCTTATAGGTGAATTTCCCAGATGTGGAGAAAGTTGAATGGCTTAATAAGGTATGTTATAATACTAGTATACACATTTGCCCATGTGCATTCAAAATAAAATGTACAAAAATATGTTAATATGTTCCAATACTTGGGTAAAGTTTTATTGTCCTGTCGAGATTCCTTATCTTATGGGCCAGTCTTTCCATTACAGTATAATTGCCAGCACTCAGAGCACATCAGTGCACAGTCAGAGCTCTTTATTTGCACTTACAGACTCTGTTGCTCTGTTGGAAGCATATAATAAACTGTACAAAGCCGTGATTGTAGCAAGGTCTGGTTTACACCAGCTCACTCTAATCCAAGGCCTCTCTATCCTTCTTTCTCTCTGTCTCTCTCTTTCTCTCTCTCTCTCCTCTCTCTCTCTCTCTGTCTGGCACATGATCTTTCCAAAATGTCTCTGTGATATCACCTTTGAGTCCAGCTGCTGTTTGTCCCTTGCTTTTGAACTACACACAATTTGTGTATAATTCTATAAATACGTTATGTATAATAAGATTTTTATGACCTTTTCTGAGGAAAACAGCATGAGTTTATTTATGAGAGTTTATTTTACGAGTTTTATTTTGGCCCAGTGATTTCAGAGGAGCTTATACATCACAAGCAGTGTTTTAAAGAAAAAACGTTGGAAGAAAAATGAGACATTCATAGTATATATTACTCACTGTCATAGTTTTCAGTTCACAAGTGCCATGTTTTTTTTATAAAGGATTATACCACAGCGTTGTTGAATTCTCGATTCTGATTGGTCAGATGGTGTTGATTAACTTTCTATAGTTTCCAGCACGGCTTGGACGATAGTCCTGGATGTAAGGTTTAATTTGATCGTTTTTATAGTAACAGCTTACATAGGGACCTGTATGGCAGCCACTCCTCATAAACAGAATAAAAAAAGCACGTCTAATCATTGGTATGATGAAGTCTTGAGGACAGACAGCTTTGTGGTTTCTCACTTATCACCACCACTTTGTGGTGGGCTGCATCACACCACCCTGTCGCTAATTATTTTCCTGTAATACCCTTGCTTGTACTAAATGACGTACAACACTGCAGTGGTGGCACAAGTATTAATTTACGTTCTTATTAAAACTGATTCATTTTCATAACATGTTTTATGAGGATCTCTCTGAGCCTCCAGTAAGACAGTGTATAAGGATACAACTGGTTACAATTGGATACAACTAATATGACAGTTGAGGATCTTGTAACTCAAAGCCTTAACCATTGAGCCACCTAAACTAGCTCAACCAGCTTACACTGATTCAACCAATTCTACCACTGAATTACCTCACACTAAAAGACTGCATTAATTCAAGGCAAGTTAGCTGTGCTACTTGCTACTTGTGGTTAAGGCTTTGAGTTACAGAACAGAAGGTTGTGTGTGTTCAAATCCCAGCACCGCCATGGTTGTGTTCTTGAGCAAGGCCCTTAACCTCCAGCTCAGTTATAAGTGTTTTTTTTTTTTTTTTTTAAAAGCATCAGCCAAATGAGCAAATGCACTGGATTGTGTGTTATTTTATACTACATAATATACTAATATTTCAATACTTTACTGTTAAATATGTTTACAGGTGTATGTTGTATTTTTTTAAATAGTACTTTAGTACTGTAACCTTGTACAACCCTGTAGCCAGTAAATTACTGTAAAATTTACAGTCAGTTTTTTTTTACAGTGTTGTACTACCTTTTAAGATGAATTTGTCATGTAGAAATGACATTTTGTGGTCATTAGTATCAATATATCTCCATTCCCCTTAGCTCCAAACCGCAATCCTCACACTCCAGAAGGACCACTGGAATTCACATTGAGCAATCTTAAGTTTTGACTCTAGTCATGGTCGAAACTGATATGCCAGTATTTTTGGAATAACTGACTAATGATTAATGATCAACACTTCTCAGAAACATGGTGTGAAGGCCATGGTTTCGCAGAGCTGCGATGGCATATGTATGTGGTTCACAGGAAATAATTCTTAGTTGTCAGTAAGGAAGTAGTCTTGTGGTTTAGAACTAGATATGACAGGATGTTATGTGGTTAAAGAGATGTACAGAGGCTATTTGCTTCACTGTTTGTTTAGATATTTAATGTTGATATTTAGAGATGCTTGTCCTGATTCTGCACCAGCATTTATTATAGGGTAGTTTTTACTGCTGCTGTGCATTTAGTCCATCTAATTTGTTATTAAATTGGTGAGCACTTACAGTTAAAGTCATCACTGCATTGCATTGAGTTTGCCTAATGTAGGGGTGTAACTTGCACAGCAACAACCTAAGTGTTGCATCATCTGCTGAATTCTTTATTATTATTATTATTATTATTATTATTATTATTTAGTTATTCATCTTTAAGCATATATTTCAGTACCTATGAAGTTATTAAGTCTAAACCTGTGCACTGGGGACCATGCAGAGAAATACACTCATCAGCCACTTTATTAGGAATACCTGTACAAATGCACATTCATGCAATTATCCAATCATATGCCAGCAGTGCAGTGTATACGTACAGGTCAAGTTAAAAAAAACAAAACAAAAACCTACAGTGGTAAAGAGCCACTGTGGTGGTAAAGAGTGGTTATTTGAGTTCCTGTAGCCGTTGACCTCTCTTCTTAACAAGGCATTTCTTCTCATTGCAGCTGAGTGTTTTTTTTTTTTTAAATCCACTGTTGTGTGTAAAAAGCCCAGGAGATCTGCAGTTTCTGAAATATGCAAACCAGACCATCTAGCACCTGTAACCATGCCACGGTTAAAGTCACTGAGACCACATTTCTTCCCCCAGTCTGATTATTAGCCATTAAAGGGATTTCACCACAAACCTAAACATCTTTCCAAAGCCACTCCCTCCCATTCAGCTAAGACATACATGCATGCATTAAGAGACTTAGCAATGCCTACATGCACTGAATTTGTAGAATTAGGTTGTGCAAGTGCTTAACATAACATACTGTGCAAACTATTTACCTGCCATACAGCTGACCTCATTTCATGACTTTTAAGTCTCTCAGACACACCAGTGTTTACTCTTGTTTTTTTTTTTCTTCTGCTCAGTTCCATTTCTTTCTGCACGTTTTCCTTTTCCCCGCGTTAACATTTTCTTACACCAGTTACTACTGTAAGCCATTATCGATGATGTCAGTCTCAAAATTTCAAATGTCTTTTTAGCCTACTCAGCCCTTATTATTTTCTTTAAGATATAATAATAACTCCATTGTAATCCCAGGCTTATCACCTAAAACATCAAGCTAGCATTTTGTTCCCATTCATTTCTGTCCAATTCTAGTTCATGTACGTGTTAAACAGTTGAAATCAATAGCTGTTTCCTGATTGGCTAATACAGATAGTCAGTGTATTGCAGTCATGTTTAAATTTTTAGTTGCCGAAAAAGAGATTCGGGGCAGCACGGCGTCCCAGTCCCCAATTCGATCCTGAGCTCAGGTTTCTATCTGTATGGAGTTTAGCATGTTCTCCCTGTGTCCGTGTGGGTTTCCTGCACAGAGCCCTGACCTCAACCCCACTGAACACCACTGGGATGAACTGGAACACTGACTGCACTCCAGGCCTCCTCACCCAACATCAGTTCCTGACCTCACTAATGAGTACAAATCCCCACAGCCATACTCCAAAATCTAGTGGAAAGCCTTCCCAGAAGAGTGGAGGTTATTATAACAGCAAAGGGGGACTAAATCTGGAATGGGATGTTCAACAAGCACATATGAGTGTTATGGTCAGGTGTCCACAAACTTTAGGCCATATAGTGTATCATTTCACAGAACCTAAATGGACACAAGTACAGATATGAATAGGAAGTGCACTATTTTTTAAGAAAGCTTGCCAGGAAGCCTTTAACAGGACATCTGTTTGAGACTATCAGGACTGAGATCCTCTGGAATGCAAGAACAAAGTCGTGGAAGGTTTTTTATTTTCATGCAGGTGTGAGTGAGCTCTTAGATCTGAAATTTGCAGAACAAAAATATGACAATATTGCATGATGCATTTTCAGCGTTTATGTATGACATCCTGACAGTACTGGCATTTCTACCTCTGGGTATTTTTCTTGTGTTTTTTCCAGTGTTTCCAGGGGCATAGTGGTAGGGTTCATATCTAAATAATAAAAAAACTTCCTATTTAAGCCACACCTACTTTGAGTTTGAGTCCAAATACAGATACAGATATGAATAGTCGGAGTACTGAGCAGATACAGATACTAACAAGGATATTTGGAACACTAATCAGGCACAGATACAGGTAGTGGCACTGTGTTACACCCGTAATTAATATAGTGATGTAAAAACAGTGTAGCCAGAGTGTTACTTAAAAATCTATTACAGACGATTTAAGGAACAAATAATGGCAAAAAGTCTTCTAAATAATTTTGCTGCTGCAGTCTTTATATGGTACTTAATTTCATCCTCTCTGAAAATCTAAAGTTGTAATCTGATACCATGTTACACAGGAAACCAAAATATTGGCTAATTTTGCTGATGCTGCAGTATTGTAACCACTTAATCTCCTCTCTCTGAAAGTCATAATCAGATACCATGATAACCAGAAAACTGCAAGATTAGCTAAAGCTTATCATATCTTGAATTTTTCATTATTTTGGAACGCTTCCATTCCACGGTTAAAGTCACCGAGATCACATTTCAGCCCCATTCTGATGTTTGATGTGAATATTAACTGGTCTCGACCTGGACCGAGATGACTTTATGAGTTGCGTTGCTGCTACCTGATTGGCTGATTTAATAATTGCATGAATGTCCAGGCGTGAACGGTTGTTCCTATTAAAGTGGCTGGTGAGTCTGTGTGATATGCCACAAAAACATTATTTCTTGATGCAGTGTGCCAGTAGTCTTGGTTGGATCAAACTTGAGTAGCATTATGTCTAACTCACCAAAATGTTTTATACTGATGATACTGTGTAGATCCTGAAGCAAGCCTGGCCTTTTGTGGGCCAATATTTAGAGAAGCTTCTGGTGGAGACGATTGCACCCTCGATCAGATCTTCCAACGCTCATCTTCAAACATTTAGCTTCACCAAAGTTGACCTGGGTGACAAGGTGCCAGTTTCTTATTGATTTAACTTGCTTCATAATATGCTTATTGTTCTTCAAATTCATGGATATTAATTTAAACCACACCTAGGCTTGTTCAATTGATTTCTAAACAGCTTTAATACTGTTTATACAGCCTGTGAAGGTGGTTGGAGTGAAGGCCCACACTGAGCATGATAGACGTCAGGTGTTGCTGGACCTATATATCAGGTTAGTCTGTTCACTAACCTTCACTTGCTGGAGTTAATTACGTAGAGAAACGTCTACTGCATAGATGTGAATTGCTGCTGCTACTGCTCTCTGTTTGTAGCTATGCTGGCAACGTGGAGATCAATGTGGAGGTGAAGAAGTACTTCTGCAAAGCTGGAGTGAAAGGAATTCAGGTAAGCATCTGGGGAACAGGAGAACAGCAGCACATCTATTTCACGAAAGGGTCTCACAAATACGGTGTTTTCTCTGCTATTTCAGCTGCATGGAAAGCTGAGGGTGATCCTGGAGCCGTTGATTGGAGATGTTCCTCTCGTTGGAGCTATCACAGTATTCTTCATCCGGAGACCTGTGAGTTTTCTGTATATTTAAGTTCTGCATATTTTTAGTGTAGTTTAAGTCAAACAAGAACAAGCAAAAAGTAGTTTTAGTAGTTATGTAAGTAGTTTTAGTAGTTTTTGTAAGAAATAAAGCACAACGGTATGCGCTAATATAGGATGATAATCAATGACAGAGTGGTGTGAAGGCAATTACCACGCTGACGCTGATTATTTACTTATAACAGTTTGCCCAAAAGTGTTTTATTCCTCTTATATTTTGCCTATTATTTTTTCTTTCCCCCTCTGCTGCAGATGCTGGATATCAACTGGACAGGACTCACCAACTTATTGGACATTCCAGGTCTGAAGTAAGTGGAGCACTTTTTTTTTTTATTTTATTTTTTTTAAACCTGACATGAATACCATAAGTTTAATGTTCCATTTATGTTCCTGTGCAGTGTTTTCTCATCTGTTTGTCATCTATCAAGTATCAGTGGGAAACTGGCCTGATTATTTAAACTCCGCTGAGTTCACCATGGTGACTCACAGATAATCAGTGTTGCTCCATTTTCCCCCTGCGTTCATTTACAGTGCCATGTCGGACACTATGGTAATGGACGCTATCGCCTCTTTCCTGGTGCTCCCCAACCGCCTCACTGTCCCTTTGGTGGCTGATTTGCACGTAGCGCAGCTCCGCTCCCCTCTGCCACGGGTAATGCAGTATTCAGCAGCTACGCTACAGTCAGACAGCTCCATGACATATGTGTGTGTTCATGTCCCATTAAACACTGTTGCTAGTAAAGGAATGCTCTGTTTCCCCATCATATCAAATTGGTAAATTAACTCAACTAAAGCTTAGCTTTACAGACATCTACATTTTGGATTGAGTTACACTGTTACTAACATTGACATTGTCTGAATTCTCCACCAAAATCAGGGTTTATTCTAACTGTTTGATGGAAGACTTGTTTTGAGAATTTATTTCAGCAAATATTACACTAATATCTCATTAGCTATTAGTAGGAGACAATGTTCTACGTAAATCAACATCAGCTGAAGCCTGAGAGTTGGGCGCAGTATGATGTCTAGCTATAATCTGCTGATTAAACAGTTAACTTTCCTCTTTATTTCACAATCATGACACTATCTCACTGCTCACACCCACGTGTCAGCTATCAGAAAGTTTAGAGCATGTTTTTATGTGTCTCTGTTTCTGGCTGATGTTCTAGAAAGACAAGTCACTGCAAATGACTAGCATCTGAGACAGGGCCTACATCTATAACATCTTTAAGTCTTACTTGAGATTTAATCGGTTTTAGTACAATTCTGTGTGCACTGATGCAACATAGGCAGCTTCTGCTTTTTAATATAGTACGTATATTAAATCTAACCGACCTGAATGTACCTGTTCTCTCTCTTTTTCTGTCGGAAATATGTGATTCATCGTCTTTTCCGCAGGGCATCGTGCGGATCCACTTGCTGGAAGCCGAGAACCTGGCCGCCAAGGACAACTTCATCAAGGGCGTGATCGCTGGCAAGTCGGACCCGTATGCCGTGCTGAGGGTTGGCACGCAGACGTTCACGTCACGCCACGTGGACAACAACCTCAACCCACAGTGGAGGGAGATGTATGAGGTGTGAGAGGGGGTGAAATATCACATCTCAGTGGTCAGCAGTGTTAGTAAAGTGTGATGTTTCTCAATGTTTCTCTTTGTACATTAGTCTTAGTCAGCCTAATTTTTTTTGTAAGTAGAAAAAGAGATGTTTTTTTTTTTTTTTTTTTTTTTTCAAAAAAATGTTACAGAGAATTTAGACGGAATTTAGACAGAACATTGTGTCTATGAAGAAACCACATTAACATTAATACACAATAGACCTTTTTAGACAACAACATCATTGAAGCTGTCTTAAGTTACCTGTAGAGACAGAGGCAAGTTAGGCACGACAACATTTTAACAATGTTTAGAAGCATATTATTATTTTGTACAGAAAATTCATTCATTAATATTCAGTAACCACTTTATCCTGGTCAGAGTCACTGTGGATCTATACCTTGAGCTCTGGGCTTGAGGCAGGAATACTGGATCCTGGATGGGATGCCAGTCCAGAACAGAATATAATACTTCATTATTTTTGAAAAAATCTACACTTTCCAGGTTTTTTTAAAAAAAAATATGCCTATGACAGTTGCCCAGTATTTTATGTGTGTGATGGTCTGGGAAATGGTGGTGTATTCTGGTGAACATCCAAGAATAACTTGTTAATCTTGGCTAGGCTTTCTGCAGAGATCATGCAGGGTAAGGAGCCAGTTTAACAAACACAGCGGTCAAAGCAGTCAGTCTGCCTAAACATGCTAAAACCTTGCTAGCTAAGTGCAATCTCCTCCCACAATGAATGTCATACTTTGATCAAGTTGTTGTCTATGTATGCCGCAGCGAAATGGACATAAGCCTAACTGCTGTCAAGATGTTAGGATGCTCCTGTGGTGCAATTAGAATGAAATCTTCAAATGCATTTTTCTCCCTTTTGACTTAAAATGCTAGACCTTGTGATTGAGACGCATGCCAAAGAGAAACGTTCAGTTTCAAAAAGTTTTCAGAACTACATATGTAGTACGAAATGTCAATATGTCATCATGTGAAGGGCGTTTCCAAGCCACTGTGCATTTTGTCATCAAACCAAAACCCAAAGCACACTGTTAAGTGATCCCAAAGAATTCTTCACGTGAATTTGTGTTTAATTACCAGACTAATCTCTACTGACTACCACCTTTGTTTACTCTTCATTGTTGCTGTTGCTGGGAGAATGCCATGGTTATAGAACTTGTGAAGTTTAACAGTAACTATGTTTACAGCAACCATGTGTTTTTTTGCAAGGATGTGATCATCATGCGCTTAGATCAGATGAACAGAGGTTGAGGTTAGGCTTTCTCAAAAATGATTGTGCAAAATAAATGTTGTAGGTCAGAGTTAACTTCTGCTATTGGGGTGTGTGTGTGTGTGTGTGTGTGTGTGTGTTAGGTGATAGTTCATGAGGTCCCTGGCCAAGAACTGGAAGTGGAGATCTTTGATAAAGACCCTGATCAGGATGATTTCCTAGGGAGGTATGACAATGTTTTGTTATGAAAATGTTGGTTTTTAGCCACTCCCTTACGTACCCTCTGCTTAGTCTCCTGACTTGCCCCCCCCCCAACTGCCCTTTGTTCATTTTTTTTTTTTTTTGCTCACAGGATCAAGTTGGACTTGGGTATTGTAAAGAAAGCACGAGTTTTGGATGAGGTTAAGACCAATTTTTTTTTTATCTTCCTGCTATAAAAACACTGTAATGTGTCAACGTTGTTCTCCTTCTCCGTTTTCCTGTGTTTCACACTGTTTTACGGAAAATGCATGACTCATGTTTCCCTTACTTTAGAATTCAGTGGATTAGTCCATCTTTTTTTTTTTTCACTCCCCCATTCTGATTCTAGATGGTTCAGTCTGATTTTTCTTCTCTTCCACTCTTCCATTCTGTAATTTCAGTGGTTCAATCTGAAGGATGCACAAACTGGAAAGGTTCATCTCAAGCTCGAGTGGCTTTCACTGCTGCCCTCTGCAGAGCGCCTTACTGAGGTTAGAGGTCACTCATCAATCCAATCTAGTCTCGTATCAGGCACAGATTAAGCCTTGTGTTTGATTGGTGCACCATTATCCATAGAAAATTCTCAGCCATTTGGTTTACTAAGGCCTTGTTTTATTCCACAGGTCCTCCAGAAGAACCAAAACATCACCACCTTCGGTAAGACTACTGATCCTCCCTCTGCCGCCATCTTGACCGTGTATCTGGATCGGGCCCAGGATCTTCCTGTAAGTTCCACTCTCAGCTTTGGTGCAACTGTTTCCCTATGCGCTCTGATTTTACATAGTTTCTGGTGTATTGGACATGTGGATAACCTGTGGAGTGTTTTCATACAGTTGAAGAAAGGCAATAGGGATCCTAGTCCTTTGGTGCAGCTTTCTGTTCAGGATACCACCAAAGAGAGCAGGGTGAGTCTTCAGCTTCTGTTAAACATCCCCATATGTACAGTAGAGATGTAACCTAATACTGAATATGTTATTCGGAACGCAGAACAGATAATGTGTTCTAAACAGATACATATATCATATAGTGGTAGGGTTCTTAACTTTCTTGCCCATTTCCGATACAGATATTTTGAAGCACTAAACAGATACACACGGTGTTACTGCATTTACACCCCTACTGTACGCACTCCTCTTTTTTCCATTTCAGACTTCTTATGGCACCAGCAGCCCAGTGTGGGAGGAAGCCTTTACCTTTTTCATCCAGGACCCTCGCAAACAGGACCTTGACATTCAGGCACGTCTCATTGCTACCTGATTACAGATTGCATTAAGAAGCCTTTACTTGTTCAGCCTCACTGCTTCTTCAGCCTCTGTTGAAGAAATGATCTCACCGGAGTGGTTTTAAGATGCTAGCCACCAATTTGCATTTGTGTTTGACTAAATACTAATTTCTTCCACTTGTACCAAGTACAGTCACCAAACGTGCATTATATAAATCGGAGAATCATAAAAAATAAGGGTTTCACTTGAGTTAGCCTTGTTTCCATGTTAGACAGTGGCCAGACTAATGCCAATAAGAAGTTAGCCACCATTTTGCATCATGCAAATTGGCACATCATAAGCAAAGGTGAATGGCCATCACTTGAACTTTTCCACATTTTGTAGTGTTACAACATGAAACTGAAACTGAAATTGACTTGACTGGGATTAAACTTCATGAACCTAATGATATTGAACCATAATTTTGGTTTTTAATCTATATAAATAATATAGACCATAATATTGAAGTGGTGGGAAAAAAATGAATACATTTTTCAAAATTATTTACGATTATACAACAGTTCGTTCCGGAACACTAATCTGATTGGTCGAGCCGTGTTCCAAGAGAGCCTATATTTAGTATAACCGCCCTGGGATGTTTCACTGCGTGTATCACTCCGCTCATCTGTGTTCACCACATAAAATTCCACTTCCTAGTTCAAAACGGTTGCTACAGTAGAGCTAGCGACATCATCAGGGGACATGGCAAACTATACAATTTTCATGAATATAACTTTTGACGTAATATATGAAAGCTGGTCAGGTGAAGATGAAAAGGAAGAAGGGATGCCAGTTTCACAGGAAGCACCTTTAACATGAATGTACAAATCAAAGTGAGCTATCTAGCGGAGCAAACTAGCGGAGCAAAAATAAACAAAACATTTGGCCATATTGTGTCCATATTGTATGTGCGTTATTCATTTCTTGTTTATAGAACTGTTGTATGAAAGCGGTATCACCCTCGCAACTGTTATACTGAATATCTGTATATTCTGTATAAATGCACTCTTGCTCATGCCTTATAACTTAGATAAAAACAAATAAAAACAAGTTATGATTCCATAAGTATTCATCTCTGATATTGTGACACCTCTAAATTATTTCTGGTACAGTTAGTTAACGTCATATAAAGTCATATAATTAGTTGACTGGAGTCTTCCTGTGTGCATTTAAATATTGTATTTGTGCATTTCCTGTGATTTTTATTTTTATTTTTTGATATCTGGTCTGTCTCTCTCAGGTGAAAGATGATGACAGGTCTCTGTCTCTGGGCAATCTGTCCATCCCTCTGTCTCGCATGCTTTCTGTTGCTGAACTCAGCATGGACCAGTGGTTCCAGCTGGAGAATGCGGGCCCTGCCAGTCGCATCTATATGAAAGTCATACTGAGGGTGAGATCAGTATATCCAGTCGGTCAATGAAAAGTAGATTGTAGATTGATTTTTTTTTTTTTTTTGTATTGCTGCAGATATGCTCTCAAGTAAACCCCTGGTTAGACCAGTTATTATTTTTTAAAACTTATTTCACAGGTCAAAAAAGATCTGAACATACCGCCTGTAATAGAAATCTAAATTAAAAGTGTTTGAAAATTTTTGTTAGACATGTTGTGCCAAGGAAATGAAACAGAATAAAGTTGGATTTTTAAATTTTTTTTATTTTATTTATTTATTTATTTTTTTTTACAGTTGTACCATTTTAGTAATACGTTGAAACAATACAATAACAATACAATAATCTTCAACGCATAATGTGCAAACTGTTTGCTTTGTGCCCACATCTCAGCTACTTTGGGTTAATGAAGAGGCCATTCCCACCTCACCTGTATCCCCACTTCCCTCTGATCCATTCTCTGGAGGAGGAGAGGAAGGTTTCACCTCAGACGTCACATCAGGAGGGACCACGAAGTTACCCACACGTCTACAGCGCACCAGCCCAGATGCCAATTTTGCCTCTGAGGTGAGCATCCACCACGAAATACGTAAACCTGAAATGCATGAGTATTTAGGCATGTTTTTGCTCTAATAGACTCTGTAGTGTCCAGTTAATCAAAGTACTTTTAGGGAAAGTCACATATTTGTTCACGTATTTAGTATGGTCTAAAAACGTACTTTAGTCTAGTCATCAGTTATCAAAAACTGTTAGACACGTTCAACTTGTTGATACTTATTATTGAGGAATACAAAAGCAAGCCAATGATTTAGCTGTTTGCTAAATAATCATTGCATTAAAATGGATTATATCTAATTATCCTTCTTTTCCAGGGTGTTCTGAGGATCCACCTGAAGGAGGCCCAGGCTCTCATAGCTAAAGATAGCTTCATGGGCGGCATGGTGAAGGGCAAAAGTGATCCCTATGTAAAGATCCGCGTGGGAGGGACGACCTTCAAGAGCCGCGTCATAAAGGAGGACCTCAACCCAGTCTGGAACGAACTTTACGAGGTACATCAACAAAACTATAAGTTGACCATGAGCGCGTTCTTTCACAGGAGGGATTCGAGGAAACATTTGGATAGAGATTCTGAACATCTCACCATTCCCAATATGAGTCCACTTGAACTGAATTTGAAATTGTGATAAACTAGGGATGAGTTGATAGTCTACAGATGATCTACTAAATGCAAAGAGTTATTTACTGAACAGTTCAAATAACCTAAAGGCAAAAGTGACAATCTACAGAGTGTCTGTGTTCAGATGAAACTACAGACTTAAGCAGACTCTTCAGACACTTGTGCAGGGGGTGAAGTTTGCCTGAAACAGAAGTGTGTCTCAGTTTTGTGCAGTTCTGCCCTTTTACTTAAACCCATTTTTCTTGCGTGATATCTGCTCCTTTTGGTAGTTCTCAAAACAGGGAACTAAAGGGGCGGTAAACCGACATCCCACACACACATTATGATTGTGCGTCTTCATTACGTTGTGTGCACAACCAACTGTTGGAGCAGTGAATTTTAATTAAAATTAAATGCAACAAAATAGGATGTGCTGGATCAAGTGCTATTTTATAAGCTGACGAATAATGAGAGGGGAAGCCATTTTCTAAACCGAATTTGCAGTAATATATTGGCATATATGGACTCTGATTAGACGTTTACTTCAATGCTTGCCATATATCATTCATATATCATAATAATAATCTTTTCTTTTTCATTTTTAAATTGCCTTCTGCTTTATCTTATATCCTATTACATTTGACAGCATGCTATTACATGCTGTTTTCTTGTTCATTCAACATTTTTTAAATCCCATTTTTTTTAAGCTTAAAGGCAAGTGGTCCTTTGTGTTTAAAGGCGGTGGTCTAAATTCTATTGGAAATCTCTACCATAGAACCCTTTACTCAAGAAATATCTGGCAACCTTAGAGGTGTAAACTAAACACAAGTGAATTGTATAATCTGAATGGGTGGTTTGCATAAACCAACTCTGATATAAGAAATGTGTTTACTATGTAAATATTGATGTATCTTTTGTACTTAGTCAAAGATTTCATTCACCAACCCTTCATATGGCCCATAATGTTTACAATTAGCTGATTGGCTAGTTGATGACAGTCCCCTGACTTGCTCTTACTAGTCTATAGATGGTTTGTTGACTGTTTGTGGATTTGCCTCAATTTAATTGTGTCCTTTGTGATCAGCTGTACACATAAGCATTCGCTTGTTTCTCTGCTTTGCATCTTCAGTGCAGAGAGCTCCATAAGTTATGCATGGCTGTGTGTGCTTACTCACTTTGCAGGTCATTCTCACGGCACTCCCAGGCCAGGAAGTGCAGTTTGAATTGTATGACAAAGACGTGGATCAGGACGACTTCCTCGGCAGGTAGCAGAATGCTGGCCTTATCTACTTTCTTCAGAATGCTCTGGATATGTGCTGTGGTGTTTTTTTTTTATGCTATTGTGGTTGTACTGGCTTTGTACTGTACTTTAGTATCAGAGTAATAGTATGTATCTTCATTATAGAAACTATTATAGGTATAGTTACTACTTTTGCGTGCAATCATACCTTAGATATTTATTTAAACAATATATTTAGGTATATAATACATTTTTGATAATCATTGTTTGTTGGCAGGTTTAAGCTGAGTCTAAGTGGCCTCATTAGCTCCCAGTTTACTGATCAGGTGAGACTTTCAAGACTTTCAAGCTTATACATTACCAGTGAAAAGTCCGGACACACTAGATTGACTATATAATTTTCATTTTCTCAACGACATGTTGATAAAGGCTTATGGTTGAAATGTGTTGAATTATCTAAACAATAGCTTAAATTTGTTTCTGAATCAAAACGCTTTCAGAATAAGTACTTAAAACGAACAGTTCCCCAAAACAGCTAGTTTTCATTTAGAACGTATTAGAAGCAGAGAGGAGCTAGTAGTGTGTATAAATATTGCCTGTTAAATGAGTGCACATTTTTTGTACCTGTGTGTTGCAGTGGTACGACTTGAATGATGTGAAATCAGGACGAGTTCACGTGATGCTGGAATGGGTGCCAAGAGTTTCAGACCTGACCCGCCTTGATCAGGTGAACCCCAAATGTTCTTCCGCCCAAAACACTTTTCTATAACACTTTCTCTAGGGTATATAATGCATCCTTCTTTATAACAGAGTGATATCTTAGCCAATTTTGTCGCTTTGTGTGTTAGATTTTGCACTACCAGTCTCAGCAGTCCTACGTGAATAAAGCAGTGCCAGCTGCAGCCATCCTCTTCGTGTATCTAGAGCGAGCCTACGGTCTTCCTGTGAGTCTTTTCCTCTTTCTCTAGTATTTCTTTGCTAGGACTTGTTAAACTGTTTTGTTCCGCTTTCTCATTTTCTCATCTTAGGTTATTTCAATGATGTGGTGGTGTCCAACAATAGCCAAAACAGTGGTCATTTTTTCTTTATAATAGTTTGGATTTAAAGGTGGTAATAAAGATGGCAGTTATTGTAACTGAAGAAAAATGTGCACTTCCTACAGCACCAAACTCTGTAAATATTAACAGTTGGTACATTTTTATGTGATAAAACTCAGAAGTGCAGATAATTTTCAAATATTCAAACAGAATGCATTGACATCACCTGCATATTTGTCTCGAGCTCTAGTTCCTGCGTCTGTTTTAAGGAGAAATACTACTCGACGTCTCAGAGTCTGCAAAGTACTTTCACACAAACATTGATGAATTTTTATTTAAGTTTTTAAAAAAACGTGAGGTATTTCCTTTTTTTCTTGTATGTGAGAGACAAACAGTGTGTAACTACCGCATAACGCTTGGATAATGCCATCTGAAGAAGGAAGTAAAATTAATTTGATGCTTTAATCACTTCTCTTTGTGTTTGTCATGTTAATTGATATTTATTGTAGTTAAAGAAGAATGGACATGAGCCAGTCGTGGGAGCTGAGCTGGTTCTCAAGAATGTTTCCTCCAGGAGTAAAGTAAGATTTAAAAGACACAAAATTGCATAACATTTGTATGCATATTTTCTGTTTCAGAGTAGATGGTACACTTTAATAATAATAATAATTAGAATTATTATTATTATTATTAGTAGTAGTAGTAGTAGTAGTAGTAGTAATAGGGGATTCCGGGGTTGGGGGTTCGAATCCCGCCTCCGCCCTTTGTGTGTGGAGTCTGCATGTCCAAACACTGTAGACTGATTGGCATTTCCAAAATTGCCTCTAGGGTGTGAACGTGTGTGATTGTGCCCTCCTAAGGGTTGGCACCCCATCCAGGGTGTCCCCCGCCTTGCGCATCGAGTTCCCTGGGATGGGGTCCAGGCTCTCCCGTGGAAAATGGATGGAAGGATAGTAGTAGTATGGATGAAACAATTAAGCAGTATTGCTTGAGCAGAAGTGCAGTTATACTGAATATCATGATAGCACGATTGCATGAACAAGAAATTAATATCGAGTGACATTTCAGACACAATATGGCTAAATGCCGTTCCAGCTGATGATGTCACTGACCCTATTATAGTAACCATTTCAAAACAGGAAGTGGAAGTTTATGTGGGGAACACAGATGAGCGGAGTGATACACGCAGTGAAAGTCCCAGTGTGGTTATACTAAATATAGGAACGCTTGGATTGCTGCTCGACTAATCACATTAGTGGACCGGAGCTAACTGTTGTGTAATCAGATACATATTTGTCTCATTGTTTTTTTTAACAGCTTGCTGAGCGCTCTACATCTCCACGCTGGGATGAAGCATTCTGCTTTCTGGTCCATGACCCCAGAGAGGAAATGCTTACTGTCAGAGTGAGAATATGCACATTACAAATCATAAGTGCAAAACAACAGTAATTTATTTGTCTCTAATTATTTTTTTCTTGAATATTTCATTTATTGAAGTGACTCATTGATGATGTGACAGCAGACTTTGTGTGTGTATGTGTGTGTGTGTAGCTGTCTCACAGCTGGGGCCAGCCTCTGGGTGCAGTGGTGCTGCCTGTAAAAGACTTACTGAAGGAGCCAGCCTTGGTTCTGGATCGGTGGCTTCCTCTGGATGGGGCCCTTCCTGAAAGTGAGATATTGTTAAGGGCAGAGCTCAAGGTAATGACAAAACTTATCGAAGCACTGTTGTGTACAAGCATAATTGCTTATAGGCGTCTAGAATACAACTCTGTTCATTTGGGTTAAAAACCTAATTTTTTCTATCTGTGCTCCAGCTGCTTCACACTAGGTTGGTGGAAGATGATAATGCTGCTAGCGGCATTGAAGAGGTGGAGCACAGCATCCCCAGTGCTGATACAGAAGTTGCAGCCAATCAGGAGCTCAGACACAGGACAGCTCCCGCCCATGGGTGGGTCACATATACATTATCTAAAAGGCTTTAGTTATTACTGTTGAATTTCTGAGATACTGGTTTGCTGACAGTTTTGTATGTGTGTGTGTGTGTGTGTGTGTGTGTGTGTGTGTGTGTGTGTGTGTGTGTGTGTGTGTAGAGGCGGAGATGCTGGAGCTAGTGGGCGGGGCCAGGTGAAACTCACTATTGCTTACTCGACTGAGGAGAACAGACTGGCCATCACTGTCCATGGCTGCAGGTATTTCAGCTCAGCTGAACACCCATGGGAGATTTTGGAGCAAATGTTAGACAGCACTCACCACCACCATCATCACAACCCCAACTGAGGGAATATATTTTGAAAGAATTGAAAGGACTCAAGGTTCTGCCATCTGTTCCCCAATTATAAAAGTCAATTAGGTTTGTTCCTCTTCCTATCCTGAGTCAGAAATGAGGTCAGCTGGGCCTGTTCAGCATATACACGTCACCGATCATGGGTGGATGTTAATTGCTTAATTGCTTAATTGTATCATGAAGTACACCTGTCTGGAAGCAGCTGCACTCAGAATGTTTCTCCACCCATTAAAAATGAGGTTTTTCCTTTAATGTGTCACCCGTCAGTCAACAAGTTACTTTACAGCTGCTATAAACAGTCATTCCCTCACCCACACTGTGGTATAAAATGAGGTAACTGATGTATTACATTATGAATTACTCTCAGAGTATCTCTGAGACTATACAAGCCTTATTTAAATCAAAACTCAAGACACACATGTTCACACACAGTTTCTCTTCCCAAGCATATCTAATTTAACTTCTCCTTTCTCTGTAATACCTGTGGTTTTTCTGCTAACCACTCCTTATAGCTAGGTTTCTCCTTTAAACTGTCAGTAGTTATATATTTTATTTTGTCTACCATCTAATTTTATGCTTTTCATTTTTTTTTATTCCTTTGTTTGCTCTGTAAAGCAGCCTTGGGTTTTGTGAAAGGCACTATATAAATAAAAATGTATTATTATTATTAGTAGTAGTTCAAATAATATTTAATATAAGGTTTTTTTTGTTGTTCTTCCCATGTAGAAATTTGCCGTCATGCTCCAAGGATGGCTCAGATCCCTACGTGTCCTTCGTCCTCCAGCCTGACAAGAACAGAAGCACCAAAAGAAAGACTAGTGTCAAAAAGCGAGACCTCAATCCCGAGTTCAATGAGAGGTAAATGTTTTCATCACAGTACAGCAAAATCTCAGTTTTTTTTTTTTTTTTTTAAAACTTCAGCTAGAAACAAATGAACACTGTGAGCGGTACAGCAGTGTTGAGGGTTTGGGACATTTTTCATTATCAACACTGTCTCTTCTTTAGGTTTGATTTCAGCCTTTCCCTGGAGGAGGCCACGAAGAGACGCCTTGACATGTCCGTCAAAAACAGTGGTTCTTTCATGAGCCGTGAGAAAGAGACCATTGGCAGGGTATGGCAATGATATCATGATATCACCTACAGCCGAGTGCCGTAGGCAGTCACAGCTGTGTTGACATTCAGTACAACAGCACGATTGCGAGTGTTATATTGCTTTTATACGACAAGTTTTATAAACAAGAAATTGATATAGAGTAACTGACTTTTCAGACACAATATGGCCAAATAGGTTTATTTTTGCTTCGTCAACAAAAATAGTTGCCAGAGGATCCACAGTTGGATAGAACATTGCGTGTTGCCATGCAGCGCACAGACTAACAGCCCGTAGTAAGTGTACTAACGGTTTCAGTGTAACGAAGTATTGCCAAAACGTTGAATTTTATTTAGCAAACACAGACAAGCAGATATAAACAGTGAAATGTTCAAGAGCTCTTATACTGAATATCAGCACTCACTTTTTTCAGAAATCCTAAAAGAACAGCTTTAACTCTGACTATGACAAAGCACTGACAATGGAGACTCCTTCTAAAAACGCTACATAAATGTCTTGCTACAGAAAACTTCACCATCGCTGCCATACAAGACCCTGCGTACGTTGTTACTGTAGAAGCACAGTTATGTAAACATTCTAATACGTTTAAGGTTAATCGATATCTTCCGACCAATCTGAATGAAGGATTCGACAGCATTTTAGCTAGAAACAGTGTGATAGTTAACTAAAACACACTGAGCTGATTTTTTTACCTAAGTTAATGTTAGCTATGCCACCAACTCTTTAGTATGAAAGCAAACAAGTTTAGCTTATTTCAAGATTCAAGGTTTATTTGTCACATGTGCATTCGTAGCAGATACAGAATTGCAGTGAAATGAGATGCAGCTACTCCAAAGACGAATAAATACATCATACAGACAATATAGAGTGCCTTCACCCCCTTCAAAGTATTCACCCCCCTTGGTGTTTTTCCTGTTTTGTTGCATTACAACCTGGAAATAAAATGGATTTTTTAGGGGTTTGTACCATTTGATTTACACAACATGCCTACCACTTTGAAGGTGCAAAATATTTTAATTGTGACACAAACGATAAATTAAGACAAAAAAACCCCAGAAATCTTGAGTGTGCATATGTATTCACCCCCAAAATCAGTACAAAACAGGTTTTCAAGAATTGCCCTGTATTTAGTGCCATCCATGTTGTGATGTTGGGAATGGTGTTCTCAGGGATGTGGGAAGCGTTGGGTTTGCACCACATATAGCGTTTCCCATGATGGCCAAAAAGTTCAATTTTAGTCTCATCTGACTAGAGAACCTTCTTGCATGTGTTTGGGGAGTCTGCCACATGCTGTTTGGCAAACTCCGAACATGTTTTTTTTTTTTTTTTTCTTTGAGCAGTGGCTTTTTTCTGGCCACCCTTCCTTAAAGCCCTGATCTGTGGAGAGATATTCCCATCTCCGCTGTGGATCTCTACAGCTCCTTCAGTGCTATCGTTGCTGTCTTTGTTGAATCTCTGATTACTGCCCCCAGTCATCGGGTATTGATATTTTAATCCTTTATACGAAACTCAAGCCTAACAAAAAGCCTGAAAAAACTGAAACTCTTTAGGAAATGAAGACAAGTTTTCTCATAACACTTCATATAAAAACAAAAGTTTTTTTTTTAAGTCTGTAAAACCACATTTTTGTTTGCTTCCCCCCTTGATTTTCTCCCTAATTTAATCTTGCCCAATTCACTCCCACCACTTAGTGTTGGGAGAGAGAGTCTGCCATCCCACCCAGTGTGGCTTTGTTGGGAAGCGAACACAATCTCTAGACGATAGGGCAAACTCTTTTCTGTTTGTTTGCTAAATACTCTTTTGAGACTGGTGTGACATTAAGAATGGCTGTCTGACAGTCCTAAGTCTGTGATTTTGTGTTTTGTCTTACAGCTGCAGTTAGATCTGGATCAGATTGACCTGAAGGCATGGGTGCCACAGTGGTAAGTGCTTTAGAGCTGCCATTTCTCCACTTCATACGCTGTTTCAGCTATTCTTTAAAGGAATAAACTCCACCCTGAAACACATTGAATGTTTATATTGAAATATTTCTGATCTGCTCAGTAACTCTGGTGCTAGTTTGTAGGTTGGTGCTGTATGTCTGTTATTCCTGTGAGACATTAGCGATTATGTATCGCCCTGACGTCACAGGGGAATATTGTTAAGCTTGCGCAGCTACAATAGCGTTTAATCTGAGAAACACTTCAACAATCTCAAACACAAGTGATAGAGGTCAGGATTCGCTGTCAGCTCTTAAAGACATAAGGCTAAGAGCGTCTTTTCTCGCTCACCATTTTCCAGCAATGTTTAGTGTCATGTTGATGAGAGAGCCTACGTAGAAGTAGTGGAGACAGTAAACGCTGAACAGTTCCAGAATTCAATGCCGCTATATCATGCAGTTGTACTGAGTTAACGGCAGAGACTAGTTACTAGTTAGAGACTAGGCACGGCTAGTTAGGGATCTACAGAATGACAGCCATGATGGTGTTGTGAAAAGTGTAGCTTTGGAAGCTGATCTGTCGGAGTAGACTGTACAGATGAGGAGGCGAGAGATTTAAGATTTAAGTGCTGCTGCATCACTCTCTTTGGGTAGAGATGAAGCCAGGGCTAAATCCCACTGGGAAACCATTACCCAAGGTGAAAGTAGACAAACATGTTGGTGAAAGAATTTAAACAAAACTCAGTTAAAGAAGTCAATTTTGGACACAGGATAATTATAAAGCCTAATATGCAAGTCTTATACCTATGAATGGTAGATTTTTCCTTTAAGATCGACAATTCATGAGTCTATCTTGTATGCTCAGGCTTATTGTGTCTGATGAGAGCTGAATGTATTTACATGTATTCTCCTTTTTGTCATTTTCAGGTATGATTTAACAGATGAGACCAAATAATCCGGCTTTTGTATGCTTTCGTGACATTGTACGTCTGCGTCTGCGTCTGCATGCTGCTAATGTCACTTTACCTGTATAGCACAGTGCAGTGGGGCAAATGAAGGAGAAAATGTTACGTCATGTGATTTACGCTCTGTACTTGCTATAGTTTCCAGCAATCCCAAATGCAGTTTGGATGGGCTGTAACTGTC
>CM040990.1:18498981-18522802 GCA_022985145.1 Pangasius djambal
AAAAAAAAAAAAAAAAACTACCTGTATTTCCACTTAAAAGATTTATAAAAGCTTTATTCCTTAAAAAACGGGTAAAAGTGTAGTTATTTAAAGAACCGTCATAGAACAGTTTTCTGTAAGAGTCTCATTACTGTTTCTTTCTTTATACTCTGGAGAAGTGTCGCACACCGCATCTTTAAACGAATATTAATACCCCTCAGATGCACTCTCAGAAAAAAACAGAACTAAACAGTATCTTCGGTTGTCACTCAAGGGTGTGCCTTCATGGGTACCTCTTTGTACCTTTAATATGTATCTTTCACGTGGATATAGTGTACCTTTAAAAATAATTTAAGGTACATAAATGGTTATTAGAGTTTTAAAGATGCACTACTTGCAGCTATCTAGGTAAAAGATATATACTAAAGGTATAAAAAAAAAGATGTACCCACTCCAGTAACAAGGAAAGGTACAGTTTAGTACTGTTTCTTCTGAGAGTATGGGTTCACTTTGCGTAGTTATTGCTGGTTTAATTGCCTTTGTGTTTGCAATTTTTATTTTTTTTTGCCTTAAACATATTGGCTCACAGCATGGGAAATTTCTGTGTACTGTGCATTGACTTCTGGATGAAGGAGTTTCTTCATATGTGTGTTTATCCGAAGTGTTGAAGACATTGAGTTGTACCTGTTTCAATATCAAATGGTTTATCAAACGACATATCAGAAACATATCACTGTGCTTTTTCTATCCATTCCGAACAGATTTGAGATCATCTTACGAGGACTAACTTTGTGGAAGTATATATTAAGTTATATATTTTTGTAGACGTGACAATTTATCACAAAATGTTTTGAAGAAAGTGTGTTAAGTAAAGGTTACTTGGGAGAAGACGAGAGAAGAGTACGCAGATTTGCAGTCTATTGATGCTGTCACTGAAAATCTGTACCGCAGCTGTTCTATTAAAGATACTCTTTGCACTATAAATGTGTTTGTTGCAGTTGTGGTCTTAAACTGCCTACAATCACATGAAGTCTTGTGTTTTTTGTTGAAAAATATTTTAATTAAGAAACTTTTACCTCACTGTAATGTTATCTATGTTACCAGCGCTAATATACCAGCAAACATAACTAAGTTTAGCTCATATCAAGTTGTTGGTTTGGTTGTAGGCTATCTAGCTAAATGATAACTCGTAGCTAATTTTGCTAATTTAGCTTTTGTTCAATACCTAACTAGAATGCAGAGGCGGACTTAGCACAAAACAAAAGGTAGGCGACCGCCTTGGGCCCCCAGAAGCCAAGGGCCCCCTAAAATGCAAATTATATATATTTTTAATTATTAATGCTAAATAACATATGCTGAAAATTTAAATATTTATGTTTGATTCATATCGCTCTTATTTCAGCAGCGTCCCCCAATCCCGCCTCATGCTGTAATGGAATATCGAGGGAAATGTGTGCAATCGAATGGGGCCGCATTCCTATATTTTGCATATCACTAAATCCACTCCTGCTAGGACGAGCTAACTCTTAGCTAGCATGTAAGCATGAACTGAAACAGCATTATGTAGTGAAGTCACTTTACTAACTTGGTGTTAGGTTAGGTTTAATAACTACGTCACTCTGTCAGCTGATGTTTCACATTTAGTACATTTAAGTAGTCAGACATCAGGTAGTGACGGTATGATGAGTCAAAATCTTTTAAGGCTAAAGAACACCCGAAAACAACTGAAACAGTTTAGGAAATGACAACTAGGTTTGTCATAACCGCTTTTTGTTTTTTTTTTCAGTCTTTGTTTTTGTTTGCTTGGAGTAGAAAATGAAAGGGTACATTAGGAACTCTATTAACATGATGCACCACAAGAAAACTACATTATGATTTTTGTTCCTGGAGAAAATCAACTTTTTTGTGTGTGTTTGGGTAACGGTGATGGAGAATGGAAGTGAATATAATTTAAAAAAATAATTTGAAAAAAAGCTTGGATCAAACTTGGTTCACAGGGCACACCTCAGTACACCGTCACTGTGTTCTCTTTTGACGTTTTCTGTTTGAGTAGCAGAAAACTTATCAAAGATCATTATTTACATTTTAAAAAAACGTATCTGGTATCAAAATATATATCAAAATATATATTCTTTATGATAGATTTATAAAGGGTTGTTAATGTGTTAATCTACCTAAATTCTGAATATACAGCTGGATTAAAGGAAAAGTCAACCATGAGAAAGTTGAAAGATACGTTTCTCTGCAAAACACAGTCTCTACCAAAACAAATCTCTACAAATTGCAGAATATTAAAACTCTGCATCTGAGTGCTTTAACATATATAATCTGCTTTACACCAGCTCCAGCTGTCAAAAACAATTTCACACTTGTACATTTTCATATAATGGGAAATGTCTAAAATGGGAAACAATTTGAAGGTCATGTTTTGAGATCAGGGATACAGTCTGTGTGTGTGTGTGTGTGTGTGTGTGTGTGTGTGTGTGTGTATATGTATATGTATGTATGTATGTATATCTTAGTGAAGTGAAAATATCTTGAATATGGGCAAATATGTCTCATATGTCTTATTATTAAAAATCAGATATATAAGATTATTCATATATAGTATATATAATATAAAAGATTATTCAGTCTATTTTTTAGATGTTTTGACTCATTTCAATCTTGAAATCTTCTTATTCTAAAAACATTCCAAGCTCTTTCATGGTTGAATTAGTTACAAAATATCTAGAAATAGGTTTAATAGGCTAATCATACATTTGGTTCATTGTAACCTTACAACAGGAAGATAAATTTGACTATATTCCAGATAAATTTACGTGCTAAGAAAGTAATGGTTTGCAGTGTATAGTGCAGTATCGTGAAAAAAAAGAGTAGAAAAGAGAAAGAAAACCAGAACTGCCCTGCAGAGTTCCTGCCGTTGCTGTGCAGTTGCAGCGTCCTGCCAGCAGGTGGCGACAAGCAGCCGAGGAGGAAGCAGTGGACCTCTAGAGCTTTAGAAATGAAGTTTGTAGCGGAGATTTTTGTGTTGGTTAGACTTACAGACGAGCTGCAAACAGACCGCCTCAGTAGGCAGGACTCAGTTAAAAAAAAAAAAAAAAAAGGTGGGTCGATAGATTGCCCCGTGCAAACTGCGCACGGTTTGTTTTCACGCTCTATCAGGACTGCGCAGGCAAATGAATGGAGGCTGGAGGCAGCTAGAAAAATCTTCAGACTTTAAGAACTGGAGGGAAATACTTTAGAGAAGTACCACGGCTCTGGGTTTGAGATGGATTGGCCAGGTAGCTTTGAGACAACTCTGTGGAAAATTGATACATGATCGCTTTTTGGAGTCTGGGGCTACTTTTTTAACGAGCAACAGATGCTTTAAAGGAAGTCCATTCACAGATCAGGAGTGAGATCCTACAGATCCAGAGTGAGATCCCACAGATCAGGAGTGAGATCCTACAGATCTGGAGTGAGATCCCGCAGATCGGGAGGGAGATCCTACAGATCCAGAGTGAGATCCCCACAGGTCCGGAGTGAGAGCCCACAGATTGGCAGTGAGATCCTACAGATCCAGAGTGAGGAGCCCACAGATCAGGAGTGAGATCCTACAGATCCGGAGTGAGAGCCCACAGATTCGGAGTGGAGTTTTGTTTAGTAATCACATCACCAACTCTGGGATGTGATCGACTGGATTTATTGGGAATTCAGAAAGAATCTTAGACTTCTCAAATCTCAGAGTGCGTTATCTGAAGCTGTGGATGTTGTAGCAGAGCTTTATTTCAGCCATGGGGAATTTGGAAAGTGTGGATGGACAGTGTGAGATGAAGCATCACATCATGCCATTAAAGGTGCCAATGCCGGAGCCTGCTGAGCTCGAGGAACGCTTCGCTCTGGTTCTGGTGAGCACACACACACACACATACAGACAGACAGACAGACACACACACCCCTTAACATCAGAAACAAAAAGTAAATCTTTTGGCACTTTCAGTACAATTTGTAAAAAAAAATGTTAGTTGTTTCTCATAGGGACCAGTCAAATGTCCCTACAAGGTCAAAACTTTCAGATATTCCTATCCATGAGAGGGACATTTGGTCCCTACCAAGAAATAAATAAAACATGCCCACACACCCTCACTGCTCTATCAGTTATTATTTTTTTTATTAACCCTGAAAATCTGGCTCTGGGCTGTGCTTGTACGATATGTTGTTTTGTTATTTGAATCGTTATCCCATTTAGAGTTTGCCACAAAATCATGTCTAAGCCTCATCAAACAAAGCGAAAGGTTCTCTGGTACGATGAGACCAAAATGACACTTTCTGGCCTTGGTACAAAAGTTGGCAGAAACATGACACCATGCCCACTGTGAAGCATGGTAGTGGTAGCGGTGATATTACTTATAATTATCAGCATAGCGTACAATTAACAGCGTAACGTAAAGCATCAAATTAGCAACAACAACAACAATAATAATAATAATAATAATAATAATAATAATAATAGACTGTTATCATCATGCAGTATCATGGGTAAGGATTTGATTGCTATATTTACTATATATGCTATATTTACCATAGTTAAAGTAAACAAACAAATAAAATTATAGTAAACAAAAGTGAATATTTGTAAGGATGGCCTTTTCATATGTTTCACAAGCCATAGATAGTTTTAATCCCGACCACTCCAGATGATGGCAGTTTCTGTTGGTGGTTTGATGAGTCACAGTATTTTATTTTGGTTTAAAAAAAAAAACCAAAACACACAACTTACTGCTTTTGTTGCTGTTGCATTAGCTCCTTTCTTCCAGAGCTTTAGCTTGATAGTGATTCTTATACCCTGATCTATTTGTTCGAGCATGAGGATGATGGAGATTAGAAAGCACATCTGTAAGCCGCTTTGGATAACTGTGCTTGCAAAAAGCTGTGAATGCAAACTGTAAATGTAGGTTAGTTTTAACCATGTCACTTCAGTACTTCATTAGTGGGTTTTTAATATGTTACACGTATCAGTCATGTGGAACAGCAATTTTGTCCATATCGTGCATAAAGTACAACTCAGCAGCCTTGGTTTTTACCACCCGACCTTTTTCCTGTCACACTTGTTATGGGGGAAGTTTTCCACCACTGTTGGTCCCACAGAGCACCACATTTTCTGAATTCCCCTAAAACTCCTACGCAGAGAGGAGATCATGAAAGATCCGCCCCTCTCTCTTTCTGTCTCTCTCGCTCTCTTTCTGTCTGCTCAGTGATTTGTTCGATATCAATGACTGTGACTAATAGCAGTGTAACAGAAGTACTGCACAGAACTGTACACTAAAGGCATAACAGTCGTGCACTGCGATGCGTGGATGCTGTCTGATGTGGAAATACTGAAGCTTAACCTGAGCACCAGAAATATACATTAGAATTGAGTTAACATGAAAAAAAAACCTGGCTTCTAATTAAGATAAATTCTGATCCAGTGTTACAGTATTACATTTAAAAAACTTATAAACTGAGCAGTCGTGGTAGATTACAGTTATGCTGTCTGGTTTAAAATGATACTGATGCTGTTGTGATGTGTAGTTTGCTTTCGTACACTGCTCCTGTTGCACTGTTTGTCTTAGGTCTGGTGCTCCTGAATAGTCCTGGAGTCCTGTTTCCTCCCTTTGTACACGTCTGTATGAATAGAATGATAATTTCACATGATTATACTAAAAAGGAAAAAAGAAACATGAAAACAAGGCGTTCCCCTGTGTTGGAAAGAAACCTTATAATGACAACGCTGTAATCTTTACTGCTGTTTCATGGACACTCGGTCAGTCTTCCTGAGCAGCAGACTGTCCTTGTTTCATTCTGTTCGTGAACTCTGACCTTGTGGTCGATCAGCTTTAGAGTTCCTCTGACCATTCAGTTTGGAGCTCCAAATCCATGGGGAAGAAAAACACACACTCACATTGGTTGCCAGTGTGTGCTCAGCTCAGTCTATGTCATGTTTGGACACAGGAACGCATCAGTCATTTTCTCAGGAAGATCCCTGTGCTCAGGAGAGGAAGGGATCCACGCCTCAGCCCTGATTACAGTTCGTTGTGTGTTTCTGGTGTATCAGTGTGGGTTGCCAACAAACAGTCTGACCTTTTTTTTTTTTTTTTTTTTTTTTTTTTTTTTTTTTTTTTTTTTTTTTTTTTTTTTTTTTTTTTTTTTTTTTTTTTTTTTTTTTTTTTTTTTTTTTTTTTTTTTTTTTTTTTTTTTTTTTTAGGTAAGCTGAGTTTCCATATTCTTATCGATATCTTAACAGTCATGCTCTGTTCACTATTAAGCTTCATCTCTTTTAATCTAACAGTGCAGTCATACAAGTATAGAATAAATCCCTTTGTGCTGTTATAGGAAAATCGATATTAATCAAATTAGTTCTGTTATCACTTACCTTATAGCAGCTATAAACAGTCGTTCCCTCACCAGCCTCTTTTTTTCTCTGTCTCGTGAAATTAACACAACAAAAAAAAAAAAACATCAGCTTGTTACGTTACAGAGAAACCGAAGACTGTCCTGTCCTGAAGACTCTCCAATACTGGAAGACATACTGTTTCAAATGCTGACACTGGAGACTCCTTCCATAAATTAAATGACTTAAATAAACAAAAAATTAAAAAAAAATTTTTTTAATAAATATTTCCATATAGAAAGCTTATCACCATATCAACAACTGTACATTTAAAAATAGCACATCACATAACTGATTTTAAAATGTACCTTACCTGAATCTCAGTTTGTGATAGCACTTTTACTTTAAAATCCAAATGAGCAAATATCATAATTGTGATATTAAATGCAATATTTAATAATGAGATGATTAATGAGTTTAACAATAAGTTTTAAACCTGAAAAAAAAAGTTTGGGTTAATAATCATTGTCATCATCAGCAGTGGCAGCCTGCCAGGAAGTGATGTCCCAGTTTCTTCATGTTGCCCATGAAGACTTCTGTTGGATGTGTGTGTGTGTGTGTGTGTGTGTGTGTGTCTGGTAATACCGTCTGTCCGGTCTCAGACAGCGAGCAGCAGCCTGTTATGATGTCATGGCCGCTCTTCATGCCAGTGTAGTAATACCCATAAACTAATGACTTTAACAGGAGCCTAGCTGTGTGTGTGTGTGTGTAGGTGTGTGTTTGGGTGTGTATGTGTGTGTGTGTGTGTGTGTGTGTGTGTGTGGGCTGGGGACTGGGCCTCTGGGTTGTATCAGACTCCTTCATGCACTTCTCAAATACAACGCCCAGGTTCGAGTGTAACGTTGCACATGTGCTTTCTGCACCGTTCTCCCTCTTTTCAGCGCTGCTTGATTGTTCCTTAGCTCCGTGGTTTTTTTTCTCTCTCTCCTGTGGGAGCTCCCACAAGCTCCCACAATGCATCGTTACATTCGGTGTTTGTCCTGCTGGCTCAACCTGTGATTCCTGCAGGTCCATTTGTATGGATTTTGACAAGTCTGAATGTTATGCCTTAATAGAACTTTAAACATTTTATGTAAATCTTAAAAAAAAAAAAAAAAAAAAAAAGTACGTCTTCGACATTATCAGCAATGTGTTTACAAATATCTATAGCCAGGCTCATGATTAAAGGTGAGGTCAGAACACTTTCTGTAATATGTGTGACAGCTTAGGGAAAAACCCCTCACATGGTCAACTTTGGGCATTTTGTACAATACATAGTTTTGAAACCTACACACTTCTCTGAAGTGAATATGTTTCCCTTTAGCATGCATCTCAATCCCAAGTTATAGCATTTTAAAATCTGGTCATCCTCAAAAGTGAAAAAGAAGAACAGAAAGTGAAAAGGCTTATGTCCATTGTGCTGTCATGCATTTATTCATCAGCGTGATCAAAGCCTGACATTCACTGCGTGAGGAAATCTTACTGAGACTGTCTCGTCATTCTGTAGTGTGTGTTAAACAGGCTCCTTAGCCAACATGATTTTTTTTCAGGCAGATATCCTAGGCAAGGTTAAAACGTAGCCTAAATAAAAACATTTCCATGTTGGGTTTTTCTTCTTTTTGGATTTTTCCCCATTTTCTCCCTAATTTGATCGTGCCAATTCCCACGCACCAGCCATCTCTCCCTTACTATACGTTACCAAGCAGGGAGGGTGAAAACTAACATGTGCTTCCTCTGAGATATGTGAAGCCACCCAATCTCATCTTTCTGAACTGTTGCTCGTGCTGTGTCACAGGGTGAGCGTAACACACTCAGAGCAAAGTGCTATCCACCCTCTTCCGCATACATGGGTTCACAGACACCCACAATTGGCTAGTGTCACTGTGATTGACAGGGGACAGAAAGCATGCCATCCCTCCTACCTAGACAGCGTGGATTTTCTTTAGGTTGAGGTGTCAAAGTATGGTATAGCCAGAAAAACTTTGGTCAAAAAACTTTGGTCAAAACCCGACATTTCGTCATTTTGGCTGTTTTCTAGACTTCAGCCACTACTACATCTGACGGGTTTTCCCAGACCGTCACATGTATTTGATGAAATTCTCTTAAAATTCCAGGAACTGCCCATAAAATATCTGCTCATAAGTGAAACTTTGGTGTCAGTGGTACCCCAGTGCCTTCTAACCAATCAGGACAAGGAGACATCTCTACTCATCCATCAATCAGGGGTTCTAGTCTAGGCAGTACTTGTGCGTATGTTTTTGGGGGTGTGGCTTTGGAGGGAACACTGTTGCTGTATTTGTTTGAGTTTGAGATTTCGAAACAGCTAGCTTCATCTAATTTCCAACTTCCGACCAACAACCAAAAATCCCTGACTATTCCTTTAAATGGGAAAATCCCTTAGAATCCCTTAGGTTGTCTGCTGTTTATTTCAGAAGTTCAGAGCACTGTGCCTGAACGTAATCTTTTCCAATTCAGAATGAATGTGACGCACAACAGTGCACATTTACAGTATGCAGGCATTATTAGCAATGACCTTGCAGTGGAACATGATATATGAGGCACTCATTAGAGTCTTTCCTCACTTGTGGTTCCATGATGGTGGAAAAAATGTCTCAGTTACCACCTTCCGCAACGATGGTTTTGTCGTTACGCCTCAACGTTAAGTAGGCTGAGTTGAGGCCATGCAACTTTTAAGTTGCCTCACTGCATGCCATTTTGGAGAAACGTAATTCCTGAATATTTTTATGTAAGTATATTAAGGTAATGTGGACACCACTGTGTTTGGTCAAACCGTTGAGATCGTCGCGTCTTTCCATTTTGCTGCCATTTATCCTATTCCAAATAGATCTCCAGTCTGTGGAAGGTTGGAATAACACACTCATAAGCGATACAGTATGGACTGGAACTTATTACTCCCTCTGGCTTGCATGCGTCTGAATCTGGAGTGGGGGATTCGGCTTTTCAGCTAAACTTCTCCATATGAGAACGAAGCTGGAGGCGGTGGTACAGTTTTGCAGAGATGGAGCAGAAGTGTGTGTATATGCGCGTGTGTGTGTGTGTGTGTGTAATATCCTCTTTCAAAGTGCCCCCGCTCAGCTGCGGCGCAGCAGATTCCTGTGGTCTGCTCTCACCAGAGGACTTTAGAGAGGGAAAAAATTCCTTTTTGACCTGGCAGCATGCCACAGAACCATGCCTTAATGACTTTCCCAATACACACACACAAGTCACTTTTTTTTTTGTATTGCTATGATTATTTTTTATTAATTTGATTGCTTCGGAAGTATTCTAAATTTGCTTTTGCTGTTTACTTAAAGGAAGCAGAAAAAGGCGTCAGTTGAGCTTCTTTACAGCATCACATTATCTGTGTACAATGTAAATAGGGGGCTCGTTTCTGCTTTTCAATCGGGTGGGTCTACAGAAGAGTACAAACATCTGACGCTACTATCTGTTTATAATCATCATTTCGGAATATGTTAAGAGTATTCCGCCTTTCTCGCTGTTTGAGAGATCCTCGTACGACAATAAAATCTATCGAATATTCTTTTGGATGTCGAGCATTCAGTATCAATTTAACGTCACTTCTAAAACAAGACGAGTTTCTTTATTAACCAGAGCCCAGTTTCCCAAAAGCATCATAATGTTAAAATAAGATAGAGAGAGTGTTCATAGTGAGGCTCGCTTTACCATTAATTGGTACTTTTGCAATACTTTTTGGGAAACCCCGCCCCTGTTGGCTCTTATTGTAATAACATAACATGGAGCCTATACAATTTTCACTTTTCCTCATTTTAGCAGCTTTTATTTGCAAATTATTCATCGATCAATGGGAGAACTTCATAGGCAAGTCATGGCTGAGCAAGTGAGTTTAAGGTCATGTTCTGTATTTATTTTGTGTCACACTTCTCAGTCATTCTCTCTGTTTCATCACAGTATATTAGGAATAGGTGTAAATATATTATATGTTATTATATATATTATGTTTTCAGAGCTACTAAAATAAAAACCGTTATCTGTAGTGGATCTTTAGGCTCCTGCTGTGTGTGTGTGTGTGTGTGTGTGTGTAAATCACTCTGGAATGCATGTGCCCTAAGTCAAGCAGAAAGAGTCACCCCCTCCAGCCTTTACACTTGTCCCCTTGACCTCTGAAGACACCATTGCTGTCACAGTGTTTCATAGATGCCACTCAGCTGGAACCAATGCAGTCAGGCTGGAAGCTCCGTTTATGGGATGTTAAGGTCAGATCTACCTCCTCGGGATGGTTGGGTGTGTCTTTGTGTGTGTCTGCACTTCCAGAAGCAGCAGGTGGGGAGGGATCCACCTTTATTTGTTTGTTATGCCAAAAAACAAAGCCGTGGGAGGCAACATCTGTCTGCCCAATAATGCCAGATCCAAAGCCCGCATCCTCTTATTTCACATATACCCACACACACACGCACACACACACAAACACACACACACACACACACACACATATGCACGCTGTTTATGTTTGAGCGTGGAAGGTCTTTGAGCAAGGCGCCATGCTAAGCTCAGGTGTTAAGGCGCTGCTTGGGTTTAACTGCATGAGTAAAGCTCAGTGTATGAGGGAGGCGTTTTTAACTGACTCATGTGGTTTATAGTTCTAATAACTGAGTGAGAGACCTACAGGAGATATTTGCTGTTATATGTTAAAATCGCTGCATGGTATTTCGCAATATCAGTGTACAACTTAACATTTTTAAATAGGACGACGTTAAATACAGTATGACATATTCTGGATTTAAGATTTATTTAAGATTCTGGAAAATGCCGAAATAGTTTTAAAAAGATTTAGTAGGGTAGCATTTTGTCTGGTGTTTTTTCTTTAACCCCCCAGGTTCTATTAAAAGGCCTACAATTTGAAACTACATACCTTTTCTATTAGTGTGACTGTAGTTTTTGAACTGGGTTGGACAAATCAGTAGCCCAGGTGCCTGGGACATGCAGATTTCATATCCGGGTTCGTTTTTTTTTATTCATAGTTGCCTGGAGGACAAACACAATGTATAAATCATGCACATGCAGGTCATGAGGTTCAGTTAATGTTCACATCAAACATTAGAATGGAGAAAAAATGTGATCTTAGTGACTTTAATCATGTCATGGCTGTTGGTGCCAGATAGGCTGCTGATCTCCTGGGATTTTCACTCCAACAGTCCCTAGAATTTATACCGAATGGTGTAACGAAACAAAAAACATCCAGTGAGCGGCAATTCGGTGGTGGAAGTGCCTTGTCGCTGACAGAGGCTGCAGTAATTCAGAGAACCACTCTTTACAACCGTGGTGAGCAGAAAAGCATCTCAGAATGCACAACACGTCAAACCTTGAGATAGATGGGCTACAACTACATAAGATTCCTCTCCTGTCAGCCAAGAACAGGAATCTGAGGCTAGACGGGGCACAGGCTCACCCGAACTGGAGAGTTGAAGATTGGAAAAATGTCTGCATGAGTTTATACATAGCTCTGCTGCAATACAATTGACAGGTGTTCCTAATAAAATGGACAATGAGTGTATATCATTACATCCTCATTAGTTTTGAGCAAGCTGACTGATCACTAATAATTCGATCATTTGATTGCTTCAGGAGTAGTGTAGTGACGAAGTGGTGAAGAGGTAATGGTTCCGTGTGTGTGTGTGTGTGTGTGTGTGTGTGTGTGTGTGTGTGTGTGCATGCCAGTGCAGCTGTGTTCAGTCTACTCCGAGCACAGCTTTCCTCCCCAGCACAATAGCAGCTCTGTCGGTGTGTTGTTTTAAAGCCTGGGCCTCATCCTGTCAGAGTCCTTTGTGCTCCACTAGCTCACAGGAGCACGGCTACGAGGTCTTAATGGCCCGGCAGATAAATGCACGCTGATTTACACACACTCGAAGGAAGCGGCTCCCGCTGGACCTGCCAAAGTGATCTACTTGTTGTGATGATTTAAGTTTTCCTCGCTTCTGTGCGATAACGTGATTACGTAATATGGAACGTCCGCTTCATTCTTCACTCCTTTCTCTTTGCATCTTGTTGTATGCTGCCGTCATCGTCCTCCCACTGATAGTGCGCTCGTCCTGTCTTGTTTCAGTCAGAGACAGACGTATTGCTCTTCACACACACACACACACACACACACACACACACACACACACACACACTGTGAGCTTCCTGTGGCACACGAAATAGAGACATGAGATGCTAGTACCAGGAGATGCAATTCTCTGAACACAATGTCTTCTTATATGGCGCTTAAACTAATACAGGATGGTCTGAAAGTATTATTCCTCAACCAAGACTGCATGATTCTTCACTAATAAATATAAAATGCCTGTTTTCCTGACAACGATGTCTAAATCAACATACAAATAGCCACTGTATTAGTCACTGTGTGTTTGTGCTTTAACACGTGTACGCGTTTTT
The DNA here is from genome assembly GCA_022985145.1 of Pangasius djambal. Taxonomy (NCBI): domain Eukaryota; kingdom Metazoa; phylum Chordata; class Actinopteri; order Siluriformes; family Pangasiidae; genus Pangasius; species Pangasius djambal. The sequence goes on from CM040990.1 coordinate 18,511,769, forward strand.
TACGTACGTGCTTTTGATAGTCCGGATGGTCTTTTGGTATGTACATTCCTGACATGGTTTGTGTTTATCCGTCGAAGACTTGCTGCCTGCTTGTCTCCTGTAAGGCTGGCCGAGGAAACAAACAGGACATCCTCATGTCCAGCACAGCGTCTGATTCACCACCGTCTCGGTTTGATTTGACGTACTTTGCATTCCGAGGACACAGTTGGTTCTGTCACGTATCAGACGTCCCAAAATAGCCCCAATTGCACTGTTTTAAGCTACACAATACATATTAGCTTAATCTTGTTTATTAGCAATAGAAACAATATTTCTGATCCTGAAACATGTTTGGGTTGATTCCCTGATGGCAGAAATGTGTGTACAAATGGGATGGAAATTATAGAGACTCAAGTTCGACCTTTTTTTTTATAGCAAAACGTTGATTCGTAGCACTTTTATTCAACCTTTCTAATCTCCCAATCCCTGTAAGAACAATATATTTCTAAAACGGACTCATGTACATTACTGAGCCAAGCACAAAAACAAAAAAGATTGATTCATTTTTAGCCTCACTACTATCCCACTTTAAAAAAAAAAAACAAACAAACAAAAAAACATTTTGACCCAAATCAGACATGAGCTTTTGAACGTTACTATGCTGGAAACATTAAAGTAATTTATGGCTTGCCGGCTTCACAAATGGCCAGGTGAAAGGGAAGCTGCGATGTCACTGTTTTAGGGCCTGGTAGATTTAATGCTCTCACATCTGGTACCCCTGATGTGACCTTGAGAAGCCGACATGGCTGAGATCACGGCGCTTTAGGAAGCCTGCTTCAAAGCGCCCTCAGCACTAACGATAACGGCCTTCAAATTGGCCTTGCCTCACTGACAAAAGGGTGGAGGTTGTCCGTGCCCTACACCATAGAGTGGACTGTAAACAAGTTCTTTCTGTTTGGAAAAAGTGTGCTCTAATTGGCACGTATTTGCTTTCGAGTAGACAAGAAAATAACAGTCATAGACTGGCTCAATAGGCACCTGGCCTTACATGATAACCCACTGGCGAAGTCAGTTTTATTCAGTTCTGTCAGGCAGCAGGAGTTTATTGTCTGCAAAAATGGATTCGATCTTCCAGGCTTCAGCTAGAAACAGTGAATATGATGAGGACAAGAATTAACAGAGACCTTTTTGTTCCCTGGGAGGAAAATGATACTGTATCAAGAGTCTGTGCCACTTCTTTTCCATTCCAACACTAGTGGAATGCGTGTGTCCTCTGGAGCAGGAGTTTTTAGGAGGACATCCAGGCTCGCTTGATGGCTACTTGATGAGCTTGTGTAGAGGAGAGATTATAAAAGGCTGCACTAGCCTGGAGGACACACACCACAGCTGCACACAGTGTAAATGTTAACAGTCTTATGTTTCATGGGGATTTAAGAGGCAATTTGCATATTAACAGTTCTCCCAGTAGTGTGTTCGGGGGGTATTTGTGCGTAGGACAGATTTCAGTCGCACATTTGTTAACCTTTCAGCGGGCCTCCAAGACTATGTCTGGGTTATTCTATGATCGGGGTGCTTATTTAGCCCTTATGCTTTTGTTTAAAATTAAACTTTACTTTTTTTTTTCGACATTGAATATGAGAAAGTTGCATTTAACCAAGAAAATGTGTTAATCCTTCTCAGACAACAGTATCTCATTTTACAATATCTCTTAAATGAGTAAACGGGTTATCAGGTAGCAATTTTTACCACAGAATCTGCAAATACACAAAATATAGTTAACTAGCATCCATGCTTATGTAATGAAGATAGTCAATATCACCATAAAATTGCAAATACAGGAAAAAAACAAACAAATATTTTTCTTCTTCGCATGATCTTCAGGAAATTTGGATGATGCAACTTCCTGTCGAACCTGACTTTGGAATATTTCAAATAGTTCACTGGAGTGATTGTATTCAGGGAACAATGCGACTATAATGTACATTTTTTTCAGAACCAATAATGGATGATTCAAGGATATTTCAAGCATGATATTTTAATTAGATAGATAGGTTTTATTCATGTTTTAAATGATTTATCTGAAAAGTGAAGGACAGTTTACCTGTGTCTTTACCTTTACTTTCCATCCATATTTGTATGATATACTTTCAGGTGGACACAACGGGCACCCCATTCATAAAATTACCACGCTTCTCTTACAGTGTTTACGTGGCATGAAAGGAGTTCACTGTAGTGTTTATATACTTTGGAGTCGCGGTGTCGGTCTGATAAGGGGGTGGTTTGCTGGGAGAGAAAGCAGAGCCGACAGAAAATTTTGGTAGTAAGCAGTAGGCAAAGATATTGACTGAAAAAACTGACCATGCATAAATAAAATAATAACCATAATAATAAGATACCACTGAACATGTAAAGCATTGAAAGCTTTAAAAACAAACAAAAAAAATGGATTTTTGAATATGCACAATGAATTTTGTACATGGCCCAATGTTTTTCTTTCTTCCCAGATAGTTAGCCAGCTTTTTAACCGCTATTAAGCAAGCTGGAATTTCAGGATCTGAGTCTAGATTTACATGATCATATTCCCAGTGATTTATTTTACATTATACTGCAGCATTTTTGAATTCTCAGAAGGTGTTGGATAATTTTGTATAAAAGCAGCTCTGACAGTAGTTCCAGCTGCAATTAAAAGTAGAGTTTTATATTAATTAGCTTGTTCTAATGCAGTATTGTTTCTATAGTAACCAGTCATTCACAGGGATTTGTATGGCGGTTTGCCAACATACGTTTCATAAAAAACATATTCAAAAAATGTTATTATTTAAGAAGAAAATGTATAATTGTTGATACGGTGAAGCTTTCTGTAAGGAGACATTTATTTGACATTTATTTAAAAGTCTTATAAGTCTTCAGGACAGGGTTTTGTGCTTGCCAGTTTCTCTGGAAAATGATAAGCTGCATTTTTTTTTGGTTTTATTAACTTAGATATGAAAACGACGGAACGACTGTTTATAGCTGCTATAACGTAAGTGGCAACAGGAACTAAATCGTCTCACGGATGTTCCTTGACATCGAATGTAAATATAAATAGTTAAAAAGCATTTATTAATACATTAAAAACTGTAATAGTTGGCAAATTGCTGCGGTATAAGAGGAATAAAACACTTTGGGGTGTGCTGTTATAGAAAAACAATACACTTCGAGTTGGTAACAGCCTTACAATTCCTGTTGGACTGTGTTGATTATTTTCCCATAACAGCATGCCTTGTCGTGTTTTTTTTATTCCTTATGTGGTCAAACTTGTTGAAATATATCATAGCACCCAAAACTATCTAACTTAACAATAGCTTAGTTAGTTAGTCGGCTAGATGGCTGCTAGTAAATTGGCTTGCATTTGTCAGATTGGAGTATTTGCATAGTCAAATAAGCAAATTATTTAACAGTAGCCAAGCGTGTCAAAATGTATTTTTGCTTGTCACTAATATTAGCTAAGTTAGTTAGGTAGCTGCAGCTAGTTCCTCAAATCCACAAATAGGCTCAGAGTTGCGTATTTAAATAGCCAGACATCATAAACTACTCCAGTGTGTACCATTCCCTGACACAGATGGTTTACAGATGTATTGAAAAAGTCTGCATAACAATCTGATCTGAATTAGCCACTGAAAAGAAATTAACCATTAAAGAGCAGGTCTGAGTTAGGAAATGTTGTGTTTGAATAGTGAGCTGGTGTAGTTGTACATTTTGGAGGTTTTGGAATAGGTAGTTCCTCTTTGTAATTCATCACCAGCAGTTAATTTATGAAACTTCCTGTGGAACCGTTTTAGACAGAGCACAGGAAATCGGGCCCAGGTGAATGAACACATCTTAACTGAACCAACAGAAACTCAATTTGGCTAATTCAGCAAAATGTTACATCAGAATCAGTGTGTCCATGTGCAGCATGTATCATTACTTATTTCAGCAGACGTCGCTTGTAACTTCAAGTGTAAGTTCATTTAAAACAGATTAGCATGTGTGTGAGTGTGAATAAAGCACATTCCACGATCGTTTGTCATGGAGATTGTTTGTGTATCTTGTGTAAAGGAGCAGTGGGGGGAGGTCCGGCCCTCGAACACCTCCGACCCCCTTCCCTGTGTCTTCTCTCTGCTGGAGAATTGAGGGAGGCCTTTTGTGGAGCCACTGCTTTGTTGTGATTGCCTGGTTCAGGTTACGCAATTAAAGCCTGGTAGATCAGGTATCAGCATGGTGAAAGGACTACAACTTTTTTCACACACTTCGACATTTGACCTGTTTAATAGCAGGGGACCGGCCTGAGAACAAGCAAGATCTTTAGTCCTGCATCTTGAGCACGACCCCGTTCTTCTCCTGTTGCTCAAACAAACATCCAAACAGCTTTACAGCACCAGATCCATTCATCATTGAGAAACGAGAATGCTTCATCCAAAGCAGGGATGAGAAACTTGATGGTCCTGTGGTCACGATCATGTGACACATGAGTTTCCTGTGCTTCGCTCTGATATGGTAGGTTACGTCCAGGTGCAAATAAGAAGACGTGTAGGCTTTGTGAATCATGTATGAGATTGAACAGGATTTCTTTGAGCTTAGTAATATCCCTTTAAATTACTCCACGAATGGCACCCACATCTGCACTGGTTATTTTTTCCTAAACTAGGCCCGATTTAGTTAAACATCCTAGTATTGTTTATGATTTTGTCTATTTAAAGCCACAGCTGCAGAGTTCTCAAAACTGGTCCAGAAACAGAAGCCGAGCCTACCTTGACCATAAAAGAAGATACACATCTTTATTGACCACAGATCAGTGTGTGCATTGTACCTAAAAAAGCTGGGGAGGGCAAGATGTGCTTGCAGACCCTTTCCCTTTTGGAATGGGGTGAAGCAGGATGTGTTGAGCCTTATCCAGTCTTCTTTGGCACACGCAGCACTGGCCAGTTTCACTCAACAGAATTTGCGTTCTCTCACTGCCCCGGGCCAAGATCCGCTGAGTAAAAATGCACAAAGAAAATATACTCTGTCTGGAGCCTGAGACATAACTGTGTCCTGTGACTGACTTTTTCTTTACTGGGAATATCCTAAAGATAAGTAATCAATGTGTCAAGACTCATTTTCATTTGATATTAAGTGGATAAGTAAAGCGACTTGACTGGACTAAAGTGTAAACTGGATTTGTGGGATAATATTAAAGATTTTTCTCCACTAATGTAAAGGACCTTATCAGCTGATAAGAAACTGATGATCAAGCAATGAAGCCTCATGGATGAGTGGTGAAAATATTAGGCCCATCAGCCTAAATAGCAGTGTCTCCCTGAAAATGTCTTGGTAAAAAACGTTCATCCGTGTGGTTATCAAGTGCCTTCTCTCGTCACCCAAGTGCATTTCTCTAGTGCCTGTTTTTTTTTTACCTAATGTGTGCGGGCTGTTCAGTTCAGCCTGCTGTATGCTTTCCCCAGAATCTCTGCAATCAGGAACGTGTCAGTATTAAATTGTGAATAAACCTTTTCTCACAGTTTTAGGATATTATAATGAATTGGAAATGAACTTTGCAACTGTAGCTCAATGAATAACACGTTTACCTGCATTGTTTCATGAGCAATTCAGCTGAGAAAGGAGAATTTTCAGTGTCATATGCAATTGCTTGCTAGTTTATCGGTTTAGATCACAGGTGCCCAAATACAGCCTGCTTCCTTGTTTCGTTCAGCCTGTGCTCAATTGCAGATATTCGAATAGCCCGTAGTACGTACTACTCGACATTTTGACATTAGTAGTGTATGTCTACAATTCACGCAGACCCATAGTTTCTGTACATGCCACTGTTCAGCAGAGTTCTTACAGATCTTACAGAGCTGCTTAGAATCGACGCCTGTATACTGCATTTGGTGCAAGTCAGATCTGTGTGTAAAAATGATTCAGAAACACGTTTGGTGTTGGCCTTTAGTATGATTCAGTGATTGATTCCATATCATGAAAAGTATCACTCAGTGTAGAAGATGTTGATAAAAGAAAAGCGTGAAGACAAGGGAGATGGGAGACTAAGGACATGTGTATTCTGAGTTCTTCTTAAATCTCTTTCTGAACATATATATATCTTCGATATTTGGAAAACAGATGTACGTGAAAACTCAGTATGACAGTACTCATGACAGTACTCCTTGCTCGTGCCATATTGCTTAAATATTGCTTAAGCATGTTACAGCTGAATACAGCTGTTAATCAAAACAGTAAACATGTTAACAGTGCAACAAGTAGCTAATGTTATATGTTGGCTTTCGATACAAATTCTACAGGCACTTGATTGACCTACAGTTATAATGTTTTATTAATATTCTGCCTTTTGTACATCTGATTTTATTGTATAACTGCTAATCAGATGTATTACTCCTGCCTCTGTATTTGGTAATGTACGAGTGATTTTGTCTCACAGTTCAGCAATGAAGATGATTTGCAGGAATATTTTAGTTGCAGATTTGAGGAGGCTTTGGAATGCTTTGTGCTGGATGCGACCCAGTATCTGGACCTTGATCATGGGAGCAGACACCCCATGCAGCAAATGGAGGGTCCCCAAACAAACCCTATTCGCATTGTTTGTGTTTTTAAATGCAGCATGGAGGACTTGCTGACCTGAACTCCCACTGGCCTCTCAGAAACAACATAAAGCCAAATAAGGTCTAAGGAATGCGCTGTCCTGTTTTAGCAGCATTATGACTGAATTTGTGGTTTGTACGGTACCACAAAGCATTGTAGAAAAGCAGTATGATGGTGTTATGGTACTATTCTAATCAACAGTTTCCTCAATGGGTTGAAGAATTTATATTATTTTAAGTGTCAGCCTGGGAAACTTCCTGTTTCATGCTATTTTTTTATTACCTTCTGCTTTGTTTAGGGATCTTCTGCCGAGTTTCAAGTTGTAAACACAATCCATTAATTGGATACAATACACTAACAGAAACCAAGAATCAAGAGTTCCCCATTCTTTTTTTGGGTTTTCGGAATCATACACGCAGCAAGCACTTGAATGACTGTTCTCTGACACTGGTCCTCATATGACTTTTTAATGTATCTATTCATAAATTTATTCACATTTACACACGAAATACGGTATTCATGAAAATCCAGCTTGTTTGGAAAAACATCTGTATGCAATGAGAACTCAGTTTGCTTGAAAGTATATATAAGGAGACTGACTAATGTCAACCACTACGGATAGGCTTCAAATCGTATAATTGGTGACAAGTTATAGCAATTTTATATAAAGATTACACTTGTCAGGTTGAAATCACTTATTTATTTCAATTACACACACCACTTCATTGTTTCATATCAATGACTTGAAAGAAAAAAAGGCTGTAAATCTGGCAGGAATTTTTTATTTGGGTTTCACCTCTGAAAACATTTATACACAAATTTACTAAAAGATTGATAAAGGAGGCACAATGTGTGTATGTGTGAGTCATTCATTACCACCAAAATGAGTCCCCCTTGTCCTCTGTGCTTTTTTTAAATGAGTCCTAAACTGACTCTCTGATTCAGTGTTTAGTCCACTTTTAATATTTTTTGTCCTACGCCGCACATTGAGGTTGATCTTTCCCCATTATTAAAAACACTTCTTCTTTCGTTTTCTCTTCTTTGCTTTTTCTGTATCTGCTAAGTTTGTCATAGAACACCAAAACCACAGTCCAGTGCAGGAGAAAGCTGTGAAGATAAGGAAGTTATACAGTGGCAACATGTAATGTAGAACGTGCATCAGAATGGTGTTTTTTTTGTTTGTTTGTTTTTTTAAATCTGAATACATCATACAAGTGAAATGATTTAGAGCAAGACCGGAAATTATTAATATTTACAATCATGGAATTTTTCTTGCCATTTTTTCTGTTTTTGATACTTAGGTTTAACAATCACTAAAAATGTTTCTATTTTACATAGATATTTGGTATAATTTATATATATATATATATATATATATATATATATATTTATTTATTTTTTTCCCTGTACAGGATTATTTAAGTATTGTAGTTTTGTATTTTGAATATTGCAGTAAAAATCTAAGTCAATATATTAAAAAAAAATCAGAATAGTTTACACATTTCTACACACCACACTGGAAAATTACATCCTACACTCTGGTGTCCTATCATGAAAAGCCTTGAGATCATTTTGGTACCAAAACAAACACAATGCATGTCCATGTATTTTATAATCATTCATTTCTTGTTTGGAAAAGAAAACAAGAAAAGAGCATTAAAACAAAAAAATATTACAAAAAGCTATTTTTATCTAAAATATTTCTCTTTTGCTAGTTTTTCATAATTTGAACTGTGAACGAATATTTTCTTTTCAAACTTGATTTCTCACTTTTATTTATTTATTTATTTATTTTAACGAAAAGTGAATGAAAGCAATATACACAGAACTACCGATCAAACATTATAAAGACCATATATGGATATTCAAATATTCCATCTTTTTTAATATTGTGATACTGAATGGTAATGTTACATTGCTTATACTTAGAATCTAACGGTTTTGCAGCTTTAAAAGACATCTAGTGCGCTTGTCCTTGTTCTCCGCAGTCTATTATTCAGTATATGCTGTTTGAATGTAAGAAGGGTAAATGTCAGAAGGGAATGGCGCTTTGTTAAACCATTACAGTCTCTCTTTTCATCGACTGAGCTGTCTTCAAACAACAGAAGCGAGTTTTGTCCCTGATGTGGCTTTCGTCACTCTATTGTGGAGCCAAGCAGCTTTGTTTAGGTAGTTGATTTGGAGTTTTTCTTTTGACACTCTGAGCTCAAAGCTAATAAATAGTGGTCTCTGTAAAAAGAATCTTTCACTTCAATGTGGGATTCTCATTCCCATCTCCCAATTCCCATCCTGGTGGGCAAAACTAGATTTGATTCTAGGAAAGGTCAGGTCTCATTACTGAAATTAGGTTATGGGTCGACCAATTAGTTGCAATCAACCTCCAGATGCACAGGCAAAGTTCTCTATTAAAGTGAATTTTTACTGTGTACTTCTTTACTGTGAAATAAATTCCACAGACCCCCTCAGTGCAGATTTATTTTATGAACATTTTCCAACATTTTATATATTATTTAAATAATAATGAAAATGTCAACAGTGATAGTCTGGCTATTTATTGGCGCCATTGAACTTTTTATTCCTGAACTTTCCACTGACAGAACACAAAAATCAAATTGTAATTAGATTCAAGTTGACTTTTTTTTTTGCAGACTTACTTTCTTTTTTTACCTTCTTGAGGTTTGGAATAAACCCTTTCAATTCACATGACCAGTCAAACAGGCTAACAACCATAAGAACTTTGTAATAAATGTAATAAATTTGATAATGGTGGGTTATGTTTTCCACCACTGTAAATAAAAAAAAAAAAAAAAAAAAGTGGACTTCTCTGGAACCCACTTTGAGAAGCATTGGTCTAGATTATTTATTTTCCAACTGTACATGGCCTTCTGTGTGTATGAGGTCCATTGGGCCACCATGTAGCCTTTAAAACATCACTTGACTTCACTGGAATGAGGTGCTTATGCCAAAGAAAAAGCAAAGACACATGGAACCTTCTTCCCATTTGGAAACCATGCCACCCTGATGGTTTGAAATCGGGTCATTGTTGCTTCCAATGTTTATATTGTGGTCTGGACTGGCCAGCTAAACCCTTTGAATACGACACCATAACTCTCAGAAGTTCCACAGAGCTTTGATCTGCGAGAGGAACCATGCAATTTCTCTCTATGTGCATGACCGGTAAAACACAATATTTCCATTTCTTGCTGTGCATGGTTTTAGTCCTTGAGTGCTTTAACTCATCAGCCTGTGTAAAATCCTTTGCATGAATTGCGGAATCACGACCCTCAGGCCGCTTGCTGCTCAACCTGCACTGCTACGCCGAAAGACAAAGGAGAATAATTCTAGATCAGATAAAGATCTGATCCTTATCTCTTATCTACAAATCCTATTACTGACCAAAAGAGAGACAGACAAAAGCTTGGGCATTTAAGCCCTCTAATTAAATTTCAGGCTCACAAATGGCCAATTGAGTGGCCCTGAGTGGCCAGGCTCTAGCAAACAAGGGTGCAACCATAGGTACAGCCATACTCCTGACTTAAAGCCATTTAGCCATATTGGCCCTGACCAATTTAAAAAAAAAAATTTTTTAATTGCATTGTCATTGAAAATTTCTCATTGCATAGTGCTACAAGAGCGGACAAATCACACAGTTCACACAACTAAAAGCGCCAATGTTCTGCCCAGGCCCATGTTTTGGTTTTCCCAGAAACTGACAAAACTGAAAAGTGCTAGCTAAAGTTAGCTAGTTAAGTGCATTAATACAGACTACGTTTAAACATAGCTACATACCAGATGAAAACTTTTTTGCGAAATTCAGTAAAGGAGTAGAATTCTTTCACATTTTTTCTGGTTATATAATGAATAAAAACACTAATAGCCCAGACATGAAATCCGTTTTTTCCAAAGCACCCAGGACTACTGACTTGTCTTAATGACGTCCATGTTAGTGATGCAGCACAGCTCCCACTTCAGCTATCCAGGGAATACTCGGCGTGAAGCAAGACCTTGGATGGGACGTTAGCCTATCAAAAGGCACAACTCAAACAGTTCGTCTTTATTTCGCTGAGATCTTTGTTGTGCAAAAGTGTTCAGGAGTTGTGAGCTCATCAGCGAGTAGGCAGCTGTTTGTAGCGACACTCTACAGAGTGGGAGGTTCCCATGCCATTACTGACATTTTATTTGGGGGAAATGGAGAGCACACACACACACACACACCCCCACACATACATACATCTCCTCCAAGCATGATATCTTTCATGACAGAAATGAAGAAAAAAACAACTTAAAACTCCATCCTCTTTTTCAGATAAAGGGAGTTTAGAAAGTAAATTTATCTGCAGTTGTTATAAACAGGACGCATTCCAGTTGTAACACTGGACATCTGGAATTTATGGCGACTCTCTTTTTTGAGAGGTAAAAAAAAAAATGTTCTCAGGAAATAGTATGGTAAGAGCTCTC
>CM040990.1:18522902-18533072 GCA_022985145.1 Pangasius djambal
GGGGTGATTTTGGAGTGTGTCTTTTAGCAGACGTTGTAAACTCTGGTCATTCAAGATCCTCCTCTCTGAGGTGGAGTTATTTAAAGATTTACGAGCTTGGTGATCAAACTTCATTCAGACTTCACTCTGATGAATGAAGTTCCAGCAGCACGGTAATTTTTTCCTAAAGATCAGCCCATGACAACGAGTCATGTGAGCTTGTGGAAAGACAGTTTACAGTAGAGCTGGAATAAAAAAAAATAAAATCATAGTCTGTACCACTGGAACAATGTGCGTGTGTATGTTGTTGCTCTTGTTTAGCTGACCCCTTTTCGATAACTTGTCCCGGTCATGGCCTTTGGCACTCTGTCAGCAGGTTAGTGTGTTTTGGGTGGATGAGTTTGAATAGAGCAAGGAGGCTGTTGTTGATGGGGGTGTCAATGACTCTTTCACGATAAACACCATTTGTTCCTTCGCCCTTGAGAGATCTGTTACATGCTGGGGCACCATTTTGGGAATCTCTCATTCCTCTCCTCCTATCCCCACCTGCACTTTATCATAAATAATCAGCAGGCTAGAAACAGGATAAGCATATTTATGCTTTACTACAGCGCTGTGGTATAAACCATTTGCTGTTCTCGAATCTGATTGGTCAGAATGTGGTTGTGTTTGCTTTGAGAATAGAACCAATTCCAAAGCAAGCACAGGTTCATAATAATGTGTTTGTTCTGATATGTTATCATTTATATAGTAACAACTAATTCACAGGAACTTGTATGGTGGATGCGCTTCATTATCTAAGCGTAATAATAAACACATTTAAAAATATGTTATGTTTTTAACCAAGAGAAGCATACAGTCATTGATATCTGTGGAAGGAGTCTCCATGTGTCAGTGTTTTGTAACGTGAGTAAGTTTTCCAGACTTTGACGACCATGGCTGGTCAGAGAAATGTTTATCTGTGCGGTAACGCAAGTGATTATAGGGAAAAAAAAAAGATGTGCAGTTTGACATTAATAAATCAAACATTGTAATCATTGGCAAATTGCTGTGGTAGTAGAGGAATAAAACACTTCAGTACAAACAGCAAACCACATTTTGTTTTATTCCGTACTTATGAGATTTTTTCTGTTTTTCACATGTCGACTGAAGCTTTATGAGGAACTAGAAGTTTCGGATCTGCAGATCAAATATTACTTACCAATGAAATGTAAGGCAAGAACGAAACTGTGGTAATCTGTTGTTATCTGATTGCTCATTACTAATATGTTGATCTTTTGCTTAATGTGAGCTTAGTTGGGATAAATACTCATCACTTCCACAGTCATCTACAATAACTACATAATTAAATGCTTGCTTTGAGCAAGAGCTGTTGTTGTTGAGATGAACAAGGGCCTGCTTTGTTTTTCAGCAGCCGGTTAGATGAGCAGATCAGTGTAGTCGAGGCCACCTTAGGCCGGGGATGATCTCATGCGACAGGATGCTAAATTGAGGTCACGGGCCCTGAGGTCGGAGAGGGAGGGTGGACTGTGTTGATGTCAAAGAGTATAGAGACATTTCTGTGAGGTCGTCTGCATAGTTACAAGACTGTGTGGGCTGACATTTGTCTGTTTGCTGTCTTTCAGAGCTCGATGAACCTGCCTCCAGACAAAGCACGCCTCCTCCGCCAGTACGACAACGAGAAGAAGTGGGATCTCATCTGCGACCAGGTGTAATATCTATTTTGACCTTTGTCACTATATTCTGTTCAATCTGGTCAGTGCTTGCTTATATATAGACACCAGAACAAGCGAAACAGATTTATAAGTCTAGAGCATAATCCACATAAAGGTCTGTGCTAGGCCATTTCCCAAGCTGCAGTTGGCATTATAAGACCACAGGGTTGCGGATCACAGCAGGTTGTGAAACTTAAACAGGTTATAGTGAATGAGGCAATAAGGGACTGTCTTTAATGTATGTTATTGGAATGTGGAACATGTACAGTAAAATCATCTCCCTAAAGATATTTGTTAATGTTTGTCTGACTACCTCTTCTTAAATTCCTCTATATTCTGTGTTAGGAGCGCTTCCAGGTGAAGAACCCCCCACACACGTACATTCAGAAACTGAGGGGCTTTTTAGATCCAGGAGTCACACGCAAGGTAAGATGGAAGTGGCTCTCTGATGACCTTTCACAGATACAGAAAAAAATTTTGTACAACAAAAACAAAAATATCTTGTGGCACCGGGGACAAACCAACTTTTCCTGTTGGGTGATCCTAATTGGTTGATATCTGCTGCTATTTTGCTCTTAATTTTGCCCTGTGCTTCAAAACAGGGTTAAATTCACCTCCGTTTGCTTACACAGTGCACAGTTTTTTATTTTGAGGATTGATGAGCACTTCTATTAAACAATAAATTTGACAAGCGTTATGTATGAGCTCAGTTTGTGTTCTCAGTAGCTTGAATCTGTCATGCAAATTAGTAGGAGATGATGTGGCACCTGGAAATCTTTAGCCACCGAACCTGCATGCTAATCTAGCTAGCTAGCCTAGTTAATTAGCTAGCTAATATTAGCGAGGAACAAAGATGTTATGGTAGTGAGGCACAAAGATGTTTTATGGTAGATTTTACAGGTTTGGCTAGTGTTGAATAGATTGCTGTGACTAATATGTGCTGGTTTGCTGAACTAGCTAACTTAGCTAATGTTAGTTTTGAACAAAATCATGGTTGCTATGGTATATTTTGACAGGTCTGGTCACTATTTTTGGCTGCTACTCATTAAGAATACGTTGCGTATTGTAATCCCGGTCATATCTACTTCTAACAAATGCTTAGTAGTTTACTATGAAATAGTTTGCCAGCTAGCTATTAGGGAAGGCAGCTAGGAAGACATCCAAATAGCATATTCATAAATTTATACATGCTGACATTTTAATAAGGATAAAATCTAGAGATATTCTTATGCATTTTGTAGTATATTGGGCATTGAAACATTTATACCATATTTATTTATACCAAGTGCTGTCGAATGCGTGATTCTGATTGGCCAGAAGGTGTTGATGAATTTACTATGACTAATGATTAATCATTTTCTAAGCAAGGTTTATGGTAAATGTGTCATCATTGTTTTCTATGAGGAGATTTTTTATTTAGCATTTATGGAAGGAGTCTCCAGTGTCAGGACTTGGTAACAGTCAGGGTTATAGCTGTAGCTTATACAGGACAGAGGGATTTGCAGTTTCTCTGTAACATAGACTGTAATTTTCATCTTATTAACTTCAAGAGAGAGAAGAAAAAAGGGATTAATAGCTGCTGTAAGTGATAACTGGAACTAACTTGTTTTACAGATGTTCCACAACAAAATAATTACAAACTAATAAAAAGTACAGTGCTACTTTTTTTGCTAAATTATTTGTTCATGAATTAAAACTTTGTAATCGTAGGTTAAAGAGGAATAAAACTTCACGACATGCTGTTATTGGAAAATAATCAACTTTGGGGTGATAACTGCATAACTGCGCTTGGTGACAGTCGCCATTGTTGATTATTTTCCTATAGCAGCACACACCATTGTGTTTAATTCCTTGCTTAAACAAAGGATTATTTTACACTGATCATTTTAATGCCTTTAAATGGTCATTTTAATGCATTTTAATGTTTTTTAACATGTTATCTGGATGTAGTGCTCTGTGGTGTTGTGAAACAGGCTGTTTTGCTACAAGCGTGATAAAAATCAGCTCGTTCTCCCTCTGCAGAAATTCCGCAGGCGGGTTCAGGAATCCACCAAAGTTCTGAGGGAACTGGAGATATCGCTGAGGACCAATCACATCGGGTGACTTATCCTCTTTCTCTGCTCTCCTCATCTGCTGACCCTCCCCTGCAAAATCTGCATCTTATACTGATGGATATTGAGGGCAGGCTCTCTCGATCTGCCCGCTGGTGGTTTGATTGTAACAGGGCTTTAGGTGTTTCAGCACTGCCTCTAAAGGCTAACTACAGTCTCGACTGATGGGACTTTTCCACTTTTAACAATCTTTTTTTTTTTTTTCTCCCAGTATTTCCTGTAGTAAAGGGCTGGCTGGAGAATTGGCTGGCTGTTGGTCCTGCCAGTCTCTTTACAATGCACTGTGTGTGTGTGTGTGTGTGTGTGTGTGTGTGCGCAGATGGTTTTCATTGTACCCACCCTCCATCCATTTTCACCAGCAGGAAATGCTGTTGTGTATGCTGGAGAGTCAGGAAGCCCGAGCATCCAACAATGGAGTGTGTGAAAAGACACAAAACACACACATATGTGTACACACCCATGACTCACACTCGCCTAAAGACAAAAGAGTGCCACACTCCGCAAAATACAATGAAACTCACTGCAATGGCAATTTCATTCATATGCATAGTGAGCTTATAAAACTAAAGAAATGCTGGCTTATAACAGTTTGTCCAATTCTGAATATGGTTAATTACCATTATACAAAATGCTAGTCTATTTTTAGTTCATAATGAGCATAAACTTTAATGACTTGGCTAATTTTCTTTTTAATTCAGTTTGATTTGTATAGCGCTTTTAACAGTCGACATTGACACAAAGTAGATTAACAGAAATCCGGACGTACCAAACTCAAAGGAGAACCTTTTTTTTTATGGGTTAGTTCGGATAGTAGGATTCTAAATCATTACAGTGTACAGGTGGAGAAGAGTAAATGACAAACAGAACTGTGTGTTGAAAGGATGTTGAGTATGAGCAGACTGTGAATAAGTGTCCTGGGATGAGAACAGGAAAGTATTTATGATTACAGCAGCAGTTTTTAGGTACAAGTCTCTCCAGGTGAGATTATCATACATCATAATTTATTTATTTATTTTTTTGTTGGTGTGAGTGGGGGAGGGGGAGTACCGATCTTTAGGGTATCCATATGGATATCCACAACAGCAGAAAGTGAGTCACAAGTGCAGAAAGCTCCAAGCCACAGTGCGTTTGAATTTTCTTTAAAAGGATTTAAAATACAAGATGTGAGTACCTCCATTGTGGTCAGAGAGGGCCATTAATCATTCACATGATCTTTTTTTTCCTCATCAGTAAAAGTGAGTTTTAATGCATTTCCAACTGAGCTGGAAGAAAAGGCACCC
Organism: Pangasius djambal; assembly: GCA_022985145.1. Taxonomy (NCBI): domain Eukaryota; kingdom Metazoa; phylum Chordata; class Actinopteri; order Siluriformes; family Pangasiidae; genus Pangasius; species Pangasius djambal. Next base: position 18,527,988 of record CM040990.1, read on the forward strand.
AGGCTATTTTCAGACTTTTCTTGTGGCGGCGTAAAATGGAACAGAGGTTATTGCATGGGCCTGAAATCAGGCCCCTTTCTGACGTCTTGTTCCTCGCCTCACTGAACCAATCTGAAATAGCATCTGGCAGGAAAGAGAGGAGGGGGAAAGATGGGGGTGGCAGACAGGAAACTGATCAACTCGGCTCACCAACCTTTCAGTGCACAAAGTCTGTTGGTCCCACGTTCTCTACCTCTGTCTGTCTGTCTGTCTGTATTTCTCTCATTTGTGCTCTTTCTCTCGAGCCCTAGCTCACCAATGGCAAATTCAGCATTCATAGATCTCATCTGTACCTTTCAGAATCATTTCACTGTGACTCTGAACATGTTTTAGCATCGGGGAGGTAGACTAAATTCATCCGATGTCAAAGGATCAGCCTCCTCTCCTCGCTCTCCTCGCTCCTTGCTACAACCATATGCCCGCCACATTCCTTAGCTGAGTGCAGTGGGAATTCCTTCAGTGTTCCTTCAGGTCCCCTTCCCCCAACACCCCCCACCCGCCTCACAAAACTGCAGCTAAGCACTGGAAATCTTTGGACTTTTCATCCCATTCTCACCACGCCAGACATGGGGCAAAACTGTAGTTTTTAGTTTTCAAATATTATTACTCATTGATTTCTTTCGATTCTGTTTTTCTCTTTCGTTCTCATTTGCATGTACATTCTCAATTCCTCTCTTACATTCAACTGTTTGGACGTCTTCCTTCAGTGGACCTTGACTCCAAATCATGGACGGATCCAGCAATGTCTAGTTTTGCAGCCTTCACATGCCTGACTCATCGTCATAATTTACTGATGAAGTAAACTCGGATATACATTAGTTTATTGCAAATTCTCGTTCATATAGCTATATGCAGTAGGATATGATATTCTGTCTCTAGAATCATGGTGAGAGAATACAGGGGATATAGTGTATGGTACAGGGGTGGACAAAAGGGTCACTGGAGGACTAGTGGTTAGGCTTCTGCCTTCTCATCACTGTGGCCTGGGTTTGATTCCTGGCCAGGGAACCAACGCCAGCCACTGGGGTTGCACAAGACATTGCACTTCCAGTGCCGGTCCTAAGCCTGGATAAAATTGGGGAGGGTTGCATCAAGAAGGGCATCCGGTGTAAAAACTGTGCCAAATCAAATATGCGGACCAATGATCCGCTGTGGCGACCCGTAAAGGGAGCAGCTGAAAGAAGAACAACAACGGGGGTGGACAGAACAGTAGCCCAGACACTAAAGGGAAAGTAGATTTCGTGTCAATAATTTCATAATTTTTTTATTCATAGCTGACCGATGGTTCAACAGCTAGAGAAATAAAACGTATGCATATTTGGTATGCATATAGCTACGGTATGTTTAACTTTAACATGGTTCATGATGGTGCGGCACACCTAGATGCTGTAACTATAGTGCACTCTTACCCTTCTGAATCGCACCGCCTGCTGCACTATATACATCGCCTGAGATGATCTGCGTGACAGTAGAACTTTATTTTTAAAGAGTTATAGAGTTGTAGAGCCTAAAGCCTTGCCCTATTCAAAAAATCAATTCCTATAAACTCTCTGAAGTTAGTGTATCACCTCTTGTATCCTGCCATGCTGACCTGTGTGTGTCTGTGTGTGTGTGTTGGCAGGTGGGTGCGTGAGTTCCTGAATGATGAGAACAGAGGACTGGACATCCTGGTGGAGTACCTCTCCTTTGCCCAGTGCGCTGTCACGTAAGTCCACAGCCTACACACATATTATCAGGGTACATACACACACACAGAGAAGAACAAAGGTCCTCTTAGGACTTTTTGACATTAGGATGAATTCTGAACCTCGCATGTCCAGAATTTATCCACACTCCAGGTTTCCTCCTGAGCTGATAAGGATATTCACACTGTGAATTGCTTATGAGGGTGAGACATGGTTTTGCTGATAATAACTTGTTGCAGTAACGCGCGAGGCTTTGCTGAGCCCTGCTGAGCTGTAATACACTCAAATTGTCCTTAGCTGCTGCGCAAAATAACCCTGAGCCCTTCTTCAAATCTTACTGAGCTCTGTAGCTACTGCTCCTCAACCTTACCCCCATGCCCCCTGTATTTGTGCTTCTGTGCGTGTGATTGTGTTGTGTATGGTGTGTGTACGTGTGTGCACGGCTCAGGTTGGATTTTGATGGTCTGGAGAATGGGGAGGACGGCTCACTGGACAAAGCCAAGTCCTGGAGCAGGTCCATTGAGGATCTGCACCAGAACGGTTTCAGTACACTGGTGCGCTCAGTGCGTCACTCGGTCCCTCGGTAAGTATCGTAGGTAATGTAGACGTGACTGTGCTGCTCTGCTCACCTCCAGCTTCTTATTGCTGTCTCAAAAAAAAAAACAAACAGCTGGCTTCTATATTTGCTTGTGTGTGTCTCACCTGATAAAGCCTATGTAGAAACACAAACATGCTCTGCGAGAACACTGTGTTTTAGGTATATGCGTCTCTACTGACCTCCTGACTGGATCAGATTTTTATACATGGATCCTGGGTCACCTAAGAAAAGTAAAATCATGCAAAATAGAAAAAAAGTAATAAGGACAGAAAAATCATTATGGTGCATGCTGTTATAGGAAAATAATCAACCCATTACTACAACCTATAGCCATTACCACATGAACTTGATTCTTTTCCAATAACAAGTCATAATGAAGTTTTTAAAAAAATTCCCATTATATCATGGCAATTTGCCAAAAAAATTAAAATTTTCCATTGAATAAAGAATGATGTCATATTTTATATTCGTTTATAGTTTTTTTTTTATTGTCGTATGTCCGTGAAACAAATAGTTTCTATGATCACTTACATTATAACAGCTACAAACAATCATTCTCTCGTTTTTCTCTCTCTTGAAGTTCATAAGCCAAGAAAAATGCAGCTTGCCGTATTACCTAGAAACCGTATTATCCTGACACTGGAGACTCCTTCCAAAAATACTCCTCACAGAAAGCTTGACCATAGCAACATGGCTTGTATGCATTTTTTTAAAAAAAATCTGTTTATAAAGCATCTGCTATACAAGTCCCTGTGGATAATCTGTTACTATGGTAACGATAAAGTATTTGAACAAGTGCATTAATATAAAGCTGTGTTTTTTTTTTTTTAAATTATAGCTGATACGCTTGTCAGAACATTAGACAAATCAGCTTTGCCAAATTTAGCAGTGCTGTGGTATAAGTCAGAATAAAAAACATTATTATAGGTAGATAAATATTAATGCTAAAATGGTAAAATTATGCTGCACAATGTAGCACCACTGTTAATATTATAATATACTTAGTGGAAGTATATAATTATATGCTCATTAATATTTACATGCATTCACATACATTTATGTAGTTCAAATATTTCAATAGATTTTTAAAGAATTTGGCAGTCCAAGCATATAAAACAAAGTGATTTGGTACTTTTACATATCTGAGCATTGTTTTTCCCATCCCTACTGTGTTTGTACTGTCTTGTGTTTCGGTTGTCACAGAAACCGTGTTACAGTGAATGTAAGTATTGAGAAAACATTGATATCCTGTGTTCAGCGTACAGGAAACGTGATAACCTCACTCTATATTCAGAGATTTCGTCAGTCAAGCAGCACGGTACAGAAACCACATCACCACGTTACGGTGTGTCTCGCAGTGTGTGTGCATGTGTTGAGCAGGAGAGTGTGCTCAGCGTCTGGTGCGCTTTGTGATTTTTCGATATGTGACCCACATTGCTGAAACCGCTCATCCGGAGAGCAAGCATGCACGTAAAACAATGAACCGAAGCATCTGTTTTTAATGTAGCATATGTCTGGCATTCTTATTGATAAATAATCACGTTAGGGGTGTTGGAACTTGCTTGCACAGCCCTGCTTCATATCCGACTTTGCGTTGTTGATTGCAGGTATAATTCAGCAGCAAACAACAAAACCATCAAAAACTCCAGGATAGTGAGTCAGAAGGATGACGTGCACGTGTGCATCATGTGTCTCCGAGCAATCATGAACTATCAGGTACTTTACACAGTGAGCGTTTGCTGAAGGTTTGTGGATGAAACCATGTGACACTCTGTATCTCCCTCTAGTGGTTTTACAGCAATGTTAATACACGTCGACGCCCTGCACGTTTCACCGTTATTCTACACAGAGCAATGAATGCATACACTATTGTGTATATATGTGATATAAACCTGTTCTGTTTGAGTTTGTTACAAGTGCTTCTATGCAAATGTTAACCAAGCCCCTTGCTCTTATGCCAGTATTATGAATAGAGTGCAGCAAAATGACATAATTAAAGGTGCAATCAGTGAGGCTGGTACATGTCCATAAAATATCTGCTCAGAGGGAAAAAATGGTCTCTGTGGAGCCCCGGGATCAAAACAAATGATGTGCAAAATCTAACCAGGACAATAAAGCATGTCTGCTTGCCTGTCCATTCAGGGAGCCCCCACTTTTCCACTAGCATTCAGGTTTTCTAGCCTAGACAGAATATACAGTATGGACATGTTTTGGGATCATTGCTTTGGAGGAAATGCAAATTGAATTGAAAACGTTGAAACGTGTATTTGTTTGGGTTTTAAATTTCGAAACAGCTTGCTTCAGCTAACAAAATCACTGACTGAACCTTTAAAGGAGCACCAGATAAATACATACAGTTATGGACTGGGATTAGAGGTGTGCTTTGCTAATTTTTGTCAGTTAAGTGAGTTAATTATAAAGGACAATCGTGTGCATGATTGAGTCCTCAGGATTGAAAATGACAACCAGTTAAGGAATAATTGGGGTTTATCATAAACTATAAAGGGTAGAGCTGTGTGTTCTGCATCCTAAGCCGTAACTGTAATTAGCTCAAATCTAGTCATTTTCAGTAAACTTAAATATGTAATATTCTCTTTTCTGTCCTCAGTACGGTTTCAACATGGTCATGTCCCATGCGCATGCGGTTAATGAGATCGCCCTGAGCCTGAACAATAAGAACTCGCGGTGAGTAAAGCCCTTCATTAACACCTCCGGTACAGAAGGTTGAATTATCTGCTGGGAAAGTTTGCAGGACAAAACTGG
>CM040990.1:18533172-18555418 GCA_022985145.1 Pangasius djambal
ATGTTCTTGTATGTTTAATATTTATTTTTTCAGTTATTTCAGGTAAGAGGTATATGACCAATAGATATGATGGATATTAGAAGTAACAATGGTTAATACAGTTGCATTTACAGTCATACTCTCCAGCAATTTTAACATAAGATCATTATTGACATTATACTTATATACTATTTTGAGTCACTATTTCGAGTCACTGTTTCTTTTAACCAGACATTTTATGTAGTTTTTCTTTTGTGTTAAATTAGAATGCTTCAGCTTCATTAAAATTCCCTAAGCCTATGATGTTCCATACAATTCCTGACATATGACAGAATACTTTAAACAAAGATCGGTGTGTAATAAATAAGTATTTATCTGCATATCCAGATTATATGTTGAAGCTGAAATCAGTCAGGCCTACCACCCACAATGTAGTCGACATGAAATTCCGACTATAAATGTGTGTTAGTGAAGAAATGATGGCTCCCATGTGAGATTGGAAACCACTGACAGATCTAGAATGTTTTGTTTCCATGTTTTCAGCTCCCGTGTGTGAGAGGGTTGAAAGAGCATTGCCACAAATCATTGCAAACAAGAATGACGTTTATCTATCGGATATATTCTGTAGCATGGAAATGCGTTGCCTGACTAAATGCTAGTGGGGGAAAAGTCCGCAAACAGTCTTTTACTTTATTCCAGTGGGCCGTGTACTAATATTAGGAGCTCCTTGAGTTTTAGTCAAGCTGAGTATTAATGCAGCTTCTTTACAATTGGAAGTTACTAGCTAGCTAAATTCATCAGGTAATTAATGTCCAAGCCTTAATAAGGCAGCTCTGTCTGTTTATTAGTTTGATACTTCTGCCTTGTCTGTCCTCCCCCACATCGATTCCACAGCCAACTTGATTTCTTGGGACAGATTAAGAAATAAAATGCTTTTTTTTTTTACATGGGTTGTAACATACTGTACTTGGGTGGTCATCAGTATACTTGGGCACAGCACCAAAGTATCACTTATAGAAAAACTACAGAAAAACAGCTCTTAGCGCTCATATTAATTAATTTCACCATTTGCACCAGTCACTATCACATATCCACATATGCCTCGTACCTAGCAGCTAACAAATTTTCTCACCAACAAAATGCAACAGAAATCCCACCTAGCCTTGATGTTAAATACGAGCCGAATAACAAAGCCAAACTCACAAACAGGACTTGGCGATCACCTCTTCAGCTCATGATTTTGAAAATTCTCAAACAATGGATACAAAGCAGAGCTTTTCCCCCTGAAGGACAGATGTTAGACAGACTAGGTGGATAAGGTTTAGTCAGATATATGACTTGTAATGTAAGCCTGTTCATTGTGTGGATCCTGCTTTGACCTTTTCTTTTCTCAGAGGAGCCGAATATTCATGGTTGTCATTGTTTTTTGGTGCAGGACAAAAGCACTGGTCCTGGAGCTTCTGGCTGCTGTGTGTCTGGTGCGAGGGGGCCATGAGATCATCCTCTCAGCGTTTGATAACTTCAAAGAGGTACCTTCCTGAAGCACTGTACACAACGTAGTATGGATTATATGAAGTCTGGACAGGGATATAAGTGTTGACAGTGGATGAGATTTGGTTATTGTGTGCAGTAGGGGAGTTCCAGTAAGCTATATGTAATGACACAGATCTTTTGTGTTTAGACCAAATGGTGGGAAAGTTTTATATGTGTGTGTGTGTGCGTTAAATACCAGGCCAAACTATTTTAAGCTTACCAAATACGAACCAACTGCAGTGTGTGATAAAGATCAGCAATTTGGTGGGAGAGAGCTGCCTGCTCTAACATTTCTTAACCTTCCCCCGTTCTGCTTGTCCAGTCAGATAAATGCCGGAAACCAGGAAATTACTACACTCTGCCTGGAGTGGTCTGAACAATGTGGGAACCACTGCATGATACACAACAGCTCCCAATAACCCCAAATCTCCAGTTCATACACATGGGCATGATATATGCAAGGGTTGTAACCGAACACGTATACATTACTCGGGATGATCAGATAATGTGTTCTAACCACTGCCTTACCAACCGTATTCCTACCATATTTCTATAGAACCTGAATGAACATTAAATGAACGTTTCCTCTCCTTATTAAAAGAACGCTTTTCTGGAAAATCATACGGACATTATAATGAACTGCTGGTTAAAGCATCCCAGTTAGACTCGGCAGCATCGTGTCCCAGCTTCGTAATAGATTCTGATTCTCCAGCCAACTTTACTGATCTTTTTTGGAATGTAACACACCCAAAAACTAACATTGTCAATTATAAACATCAGTTTCTTGTATTGGGAAAGACGTCATTGTTTTGAGAGCTAGTTAGCTAGCTGATTCAGTCAGATTAGATAGAAAGCTTGGCAGAAAGTTCCACAAGGTGTGTGGTTGAGAACTCGAACTCGAGTGAAGTAGCCCAAGAACTGTAGAAGTTCAGGAGTTGAATAATGTTCAGCAAATTGCTATTCGTTGTTATATTTTGAGAATGAAAAATGACTTTGTGTTAAACAGCTGCTATGAGTACTATGTATAAACTACCAGCCGCTGTCATTTTGTGTCTCCATGCCACATAAACTGTTTGTTATATTGCAAAATATTCTTCAGAAATACTCCATAAGTACCAAGCATATATCATTTTTTTTGTGGGGGAATGTGTTTGGATATCACTCCCTATTTTTGCCGTTGAAACTCATCTTTTCCCTTGAATTATTTACGCATCTTGCTAATGGCTGGAGTTGACCTCTCAAGACCTAATTTTTTGCAGTCAACTGTAAAACAAATTCCTTTGAGCACAGATATATTTTATGAATACGATCCAACTATTTAATGCATCATATCTTGGCTATTTATTGGCGCAACAGAACTTTTTATTCCTGAACTAGGAACTAGGAATTAGATCAGTTTGGCTGCAGAGCGTACAAATTTATATACATCTTTAAATCTATCCATGTGGTGTCCACATTGATATTGGCCTTATCTGGCTTATCTAACACTAATGAACATTCGTCTTTACCCTGAAGGTGTGCAAGGAAAAGCACCGCTTTGAAAAGCTGATGGAGTACTTCCGCTGTGAAGATGGAAACATCGATTTCATGGTAGGAGAACCGCTTTACTGACCCATTTCTTGAGCTTCAGCTTTACCTTTTTACATCTTTGTGATTGGGTCCCTGTTGTGTTTTGTGTTTCTGCTCATGTACCAGGTGGTCTGCATGCAGTTCATCAACATTGTGGTCCATTCTGTTGAGGACATGAACTTCCGTGTGCATCTGCAGTATGAATTCACTAAACTGGGTCTGGATGATTTCCTAGAGGTGAGGAGACGGTTTCATGTACGGGAGTTTTGAACGTTTGCGACCAAAATTATGTGCCTCAAGTACTTCTTTGAGATTTAAAATAAAACCTTTCAAATACCACAGTTACTTTCTTCACGTTTCTCTGTCATTTCGCTGTCATTTTATTGTAAACTTTTCCATTTTGGTGTTTATGATCTCGGGATCATATTTCAGCATTTTAGAACAAACCCATTTGATTATTTTGAGAGCGTGTTTGAAAAGGTTTTATGTTTTTTGGGCAAAAAGTTCTGAATCTAACCTACTTTAAGCTGAACAGATGATGACAATTACAGGTAGAAATGACAATTTTGTTCATTTTTCAGATAGTTTTTCAGATTTTTTTAAATACATTTAATCTACAACACATCTCCTTTTAAATGGAATAATAAAAATATTCAAATTCAATTAAAAAAATGCTCAAGTTTTTATCCATATTTTTGGTTTTATTAAGTATGCAAATTTGTGCATAATTAGGATAAAGAGTCATTTGAATAAATGAAAATCTGGAAAAAGTTATAAATAAAAACGAACATACAAAATAGGAATAAATTTTTTTATTTTGTTTTAATCAAAAATTGTATATTGTATTTGAACCGTTATTGTGAGCCCATGGTTTATGGTACTAGCTAGTTATGGAATTCTGTGTCCAATAAAGCAATAAAGCTCAAGTGTAAAATCACACAAACTCATAACCAGGCTTACCAGCTTTTATAAAAGTGTAACACAAGGTGTCTTCTACAAACTAGTAGACCTGTGTATATCTTTGGCTACATTATGAATGTACTTTTCTAATTATGTTAATTGCAATCCTGGGGTCTCTGTCCTGGCAGAAATCCAAGCACACAGAGAGTGATAAGCTGTCAGTGCAGATCCAGGCCTACTTGGACAACGTGTTTGATGTGGGAGGACTGCTGGAGGACGCAGAGACAAAGAACGTGGCTCTGGAGAAAGTGGAGGAACTGGAGGACCAGCTGTCTCATGTGAGAAATGACTGAGCACTCTGTATACTTTATATTGGTGTGCTTGTTTATTTGTTTTTTTTTTAATTATCTTGTCCACTGGGCATAAATACGTGTAAAATTAGAAGTGATTTATTATCACTTGACCTGAATGAGGCTATTAAACTCTTTCCCAGCATCCATTTGGTACAACTAATGCTAGCAAACGCTTTATGAATTTTACACTAATTTTCAGATCTATGTATTATCTATCAGATCTAACTGCAGTGGGTTTTGAGTGCACTGAGTGGTCTGGTGTGTTACTTGTTTTCAGCTTGAGACTCGGAGAGAATGAAACACGTCTGGAATGGAAACAATTCCGTAGACTGTTGGTGAGGCTTGCGTCTGAGCAGTAGGCCACACTACAGGCTTGAGATATGTTCGTAGCAAAGGTCATGCTCTGGCTTGAGACACACAATGACTCTTGTGCTCACTGGGTCTAGAAATCATGGGGGTGGTGGAGATGGGGAAAAAAACCCTAAAGAATTCCCCAGAAATTATCTGTGTTGTGTCATCAAGGCTGATTCAAAACTGAAAGTGATTCCAGTGACTTTTTTTTTTTTTTTTTTGCTGAGTCAGGCTGGAAATCTTATTTCATCTGTATGAAAGAGAAAGCAAGGCAGAGTGACAGAAGGAGACAGGCAGAGAGAAGCGATTAACATTAGCAGCAGTGAAATGGTTATGGGATGGCTGCCCGGACTCTCAGTTCTAGGATCAATAACTCACTCTCTTCTGCCTCCCTTTCTGTTTCCTCCTCATCCCTGGCTTCTCTCTGCCTGTTCTTTTGCCTGGACCAGGTGACAGAGAAGCTTCTGGAAGTGGAGAATGAGACGGTGATGAAAGTCGCTGAGCTGGAGAAGCAACTCCTACAGAAAGACAAGGACCTTTCAGCCATTCGGGTAAGACTGCGCTTTTATGTACCATTTTTAGAAATCAGCAGCCTTGGAAACGGATATTGTTAGAACCCGTCTGCTTTTTTTTTTATATCATTTACTGTGATTTACTGGCCGCACAGTTTGCGATAATAGACTAATCAGTTTACATGACTATTTATGTAGTTATATAGTATAGCTTAGAAGAGAATGGCATGCTTTTTTTTTTTTCAAATATATTCCTTTCCTTAGGATTATATACTGTACGCCGATGGCTGATTAGTGGTGATCTTTTTTTTTTTTTAGACTCGCACTGTCGCGTACTTATTCTAATTGCAAGTAAATATCAATTAAATGCCTAAATCACGTTCAAATGTGTAGTCAGAGCTCTGATAACAAAAAGATTTATTCATCCCGAAGGATATTCCTGACGTAATACACTGTATTAGATGTAACGCCCTGATATAACACACTGTAGTTGAAAGTGAACATACAGTGGAGTCCAAGCAGGGGTCTTTTATCACTAACTGCTTCTAATTTATCACTAATACGTAATATGATTTCTCCAAATTACAATTCTAACACAGGATTACGTCAGACTTCACAAATCAAAGTCAAAAGAACTGGCATGCTAACAGAACTTTAGGATTCATTTCAGTTTTATAAAAGCAGTCATAAATTTGTCTAAATTTTTCCATGTAAAAGATTTGCTTTCTTAATTAGAAGCTACTTTCTTAATTAGAGGCTTCTGTTTACATGTTTTCTGTCCCAGAAATGACCTGTGCTTCTGCTCACAGAGATGTTTTCTATTAAAAGACAATTTATGAGGCATATGTAGTTTAAACAGAGGGGCGGGGTCAGATGGCTTGTCATTATTTGCATTACAATTGCAGATCACCTCGCAGGCAGTAGAGGGCTCTAAATATGACAGACTGCTCCTTTAAAACTCAAATATACTTCCCTACGTATTCTGCCCTGCTTTAATCTTTCCTCTTGCTATCACTGTGCACAGGAGACGTATGAATCGACGAGCTCTCAGGTGCGCACGCTTCGACGTGTGATACAAGAGAAGGATGCCGCCTTCCAGAGGCACACTAACATTGAAAAGCGGCTGCTGGAGCTCGAGCAGCAGGGAACTATCCGCCTGAGGAAACAGCCTGACGGAGACATTGCAATCGAGACGATGGGTGGTGGTGGAGGAGGAGGAGGAGGAGGAGGAGGAGATGGAGGAGGGGGGGCTATAGACATTATGACTGGAGCTCTTCTTGGGGAGCTGAGCCCAGGTAGCACCATCCTGGGTGTCAGTTTGCCCGCTGCTACTGCTACTGTGGAAACGCCTGCACCACCTCCTCCGCCACCTCCACCTCCACCCCCAGCAGGTACTGTGACAGAGGAATATGGTGAAACATGGCTAATTGCTTGGCTAATTTAGTGGCTATTTTAAAATCCCAAAACGCTAAGGGCAGACTTGAAGACCTTAGAGAGTGAGAATGAGTTGATTTGGTGTTTTTGCGGGTTTTCAGATGTTTCGATATTGTGAGGATTCATTCATTCATTCATTCATTCATTCATTTCAGAACACTGCCACTTTCTACCTTGCACATACATTTGAAAAAAGAAGTTAGGGTAACACAATGGGTTGCTTTGCTGCCTCACAGCTCCAGGTTCCCTGGTTTGATTCTGACTTCAGGTTACTGTCTGTGTTTTATATGCGTTTATGTGCATGGAATAATCAGGAATGATTAGAACTGCATACAGAAAGACTGTTTAGAGACACTAGGTATAGCTGTTGTACAGGAACCTCTGTGTTCCCCACATACAAATAATGTAAACGTACCCTCAAAATTACAGTAGCAGTCCTTAAAGTCCAACTCACTGATTCATCTACATATCCATCCATCCAACCATAGGTTCTGTTCACTGTACCAGGCTGTGACACAAATCTGATTTTCTGCCTTAATTTGACACAGATCTGATTATTAAAAAAAAAAAAAAAAGTCTGATCTTTTCAAATCAGACCTGTGCCACTTTTGCATATGGTCCTAGATTGAATACATATCCGGGAAGTGTCCATGCAATATGAAACTCTCAGATCGGAATTCACGTGGGTTTTTCCAGCACACTTAATGCATATTCTCGAATCAGTGTTGTCATTCTGTTGTCAGTGGAGCAACTCAACAACAGAGGAGAGCAAGAGCAGAGAATATATTCAGTGGAGACATGGGGAAGCTTGGTGATTTGCATGATGACACAGGAAGAACATGCAAGTTTCCACACAGACAAAAACCTGAGCTTAGGATCAAACTGAAGACTCTGGTCCAATTATGTATATTTAATGCTGAAGCTGACAGTTTAGTACTTTTTTTGCAGGGCTTCATATAACATTCAAAACATGTCTGACTCAATCGCAAACCCTACATGCTTTCATATTTTCATGAATTTGTAAGTAAATACATTTCTGTATATAATTTAGAAATGGGATTTATTAGGAATGTTTTGCTGTTTTTCCCACGATGTTCTCTCTAGGACCAAAGTCCAAATTCAATCTCATAATCTATCAGTCTAACAGTTGGACCTTTGCAGCACCCACAGGCCCTAGTTAGCTCTGACTCAGACTCAGTACCAAACTCTGTTGGACAGGTCTTTCCAGTTACTTTCAAAAATGACATGTTACAGGAAAGGGAAAAGTAGGGAGTTTCCTTCAGCTCAGGAGAGCAGGCACACACACACACACATACACACCCTTTCTGCTGGGGAAACAGCTGTACTGGGGATAAATTTGTGTCAGAGTGATCTCTGGCCTCACTGCTGATAATGTCCTGTGCTGGCAGTGTTGTGTTCTTTACAGCTTGGTGAATGTGAAGCTTTCAGAAAAGAGTTAAAATGTGATGTCTGTTTTATAGCAGAGTGTCTACCACCTCCACCTCCACCTCTGGCTCCTCCACTTCCTGGAGCGTCACCCTCAGTCATCCTCAGTGTTGGTTTATCAGGTGAGCGTGTGAATACACTAACATGCAGACTTTTCTCAATGCGTGTAAACATATTTCTGGTCCGTCCCCGCTGTCCTTCCGGAGATTCCGGCCTCCATTTGGACATTTATTTTCAAGTTTCCAGTTATTTGGACAATACGTTTGCCTCCACTCTCTGATGGAGTCTTAAAAAAAGTCTGTACCCTCCGTCCTGTTTTTGGAAAAAGTGTTTCTATTTCCTTCCTTACTTGATCTAATTGAGACTCCCAGCAACTGTTTTTCAGTTTAAATATACAACACTGGAGTCTTTCTCTTGAAGTTGAAGGGGGAAAAGTAAACAGGGTCCAGAATTTAATTTACATTAGTGGGTTGTCAATTGCATTTAAGATTGGATGCCATTTAAAAATGCTGTCTGCTACACTTAATAATAATAATAATAATAATAATACGTTTCTCCTTTGTGTATAAATCTGTAGCCATCCGCATCAAGAAGCCCATAAAGACCAAGTTCCGGCTTCCTGTATTTAACTGGACTGCTCTGAAGCCCAACCAGATCAATGGCACTGTCTTCAACGAGATCGATGATGAGCGAGTGCTTGAGGTGAGTCTCACTTGGGCTACACTCTGTCTCTTTGCTATCAGGAATACGAAGAGATGTGGAAACACGCTGCAACACGCACAACACGCATTGACCTTGCGTTTCGCTTCATCAAATGAAAATAAAGATGCTCGCCACACTTCAGAAGTTTCTCTGATGGATTTTACCCTAACCATTAACCCTAACCTACACAATACTGTCCAACACAAAACAACACATTCAACACACTCATCTAGCTAGAAACACACTGGACCTTTCAATCCGCAAAGCTGGATCAGGTCCGACTCCACCCCATGGATTGTTTGTTTTGGGACCTGGCAAACACATTGAAGCTAATGAATTTATGATTTGTCCACTCCCGTAAATACTTAGGTATTATTAATAAAGGTGTCTGCCAAATGCCATAAATGTAAATGTAAAGTCTCTCTTTTTTTTCTCATAATGTGCAGATGCACAGCACATGCAGATTTGCTCTAATGAATTGGTATGTATTTTGTTGTGCATAGGAGCTGGACCTGGAGAAGTTTGAGGATCTCTTTAAGACTAAAGCACAGGGTCCTGTGGTTGATCTGTCCTGTACAAAGAGCAAAACCTCCAGTAAGACCATGAACAAAGTTCAGCTTCTTGATGCTAATCGCTCCAAGAACCTGGCCATCACGCTACGCAAGGCCAACAAGAGCACAGAGGAGATCTGCAGAGCCATCCAAACGTGAGTAACCATCCCATGCCTGTATACCTTCAGAAGAAAGAGAGCTCATTTTGTCAATAAAGGGAAATATTATAATAACTGTTTAAACAACAGCACACAGATGGACACTGGTGTAAGAGGATTAACTGACAAAGTGAAATCTACACAGTGAACAAGGCTATTGCAAGGATAAATGGAACTAACAGAAACTAAATTTAACACAGCAAGGTTAACTCTACATAATGAATGTAAACACACCGAGAGGCAGAAGTGAAACTAAACACACTGAACTAAATTATAAGGAGCGCTAGAGCTATACTGAGACGGGTTTGAATGGAAATAAACATAAACGTGGACCAATGACAGTTTTACTCAAACGTACAGTGCTGACAGGCCCACACAGCTAAATCACGCCTGTTTACACTGAGAGTAAGCTCAACTTTTTCTCTCATAAACACGCTTCCAACATAAACATTTAGCCAAAGCCACTTATGGGATTTAAACTTTGTAATTTAATATGAAACTGGTTCTAACATTCAGTAACACTTTTTCACAAAGCGAAAGTCCATTTCTTTTACCTCTGATGTAAAATAACTGAACAATATTACGACAACAAAGTCGGGATAATTTAGTTAATTTGAACTATCGTGTTAAATAATGTGAGTTAAGTGGACATTCATGTGACACGTTACCCACACTTATCGTCTGTCATATCATCTGACGAGAAATTTTATTTGCTTTCCATTACTGGTGCTATAACACTTCTTAATAACAGACATCTTGGCCTAGTGTACTTTGAAATGAGGCCAGTTTTCAGCTTTTATCTTCCTCCTGGATTACACCCTCAAGTCACGGGAAGTGATATGCGTGTGTTGATGATTGCAGGTTTGATCTCAAGGCCCTGCCGGTGGACTTTGTGGAGTGTCTGATGCGTTTCCTACCCACGGAGGCAGAGAGTAAGCTGCTGCGTCAGTACGAGAGGGAACGGCGGCCTCTGGAGCAGCTGGCTGAGGAAGACCGCTTCATGCTCCTCTTCAGTAAGATCGAGCGCCTCACACAGAGGATGAACATCATCACTTTCGTGGGGAACTTCAGCGACAACATTGGCATGCTGACCCCGGTGAGCAGGCTTAGTAATGAGACTTTAATTGTCTATTACTATTTCTACTAATTCTACTAACACTAATACTATTACTGCTACTACTACTAATGCTGCTGCTGCTGCTACAACTACTAACACTAATACTAATAATAATACAACTAATACTGCTGCTAATATGAGTTCTAGTATTACTAATACTACTAGTCCTACCACTAATACTATTATTTCTACTTGTTCTACTAACACTACTGCTACTAATACTACTACAACATTCATACTACTACTAATAATAATACTAGTACTAATACTGCTGCTAATACTACGTCTAGTATTACCTCTAATAATGTTATTTCTCCTCCTACTACTAGTACTAATACTACTACAGCTTCTACTACTTCTACAAATACTACTACTACCAATACCACTATTACTACTACTATTAATAGTACTTCGAACACTAATACTACCTCTGCCACTACTACTACTAAACTACTAAAAATAATTTGCTTTAATTATGTGATCATTTTACAAATAAAGTAAGACGATGGTAGGAAGAGAATTTTTAACTGTTTTCTAAAAAAAGAATGATGGTATATATCAGTGAATGTCATAATCTTTATTTTCCACAGCAACTCAATGCCATCATTGCTGCTTCAGCCTCTGTGAAGTCTTCTCCAAAGCTGAAAAGAATGCTTGAGGTAGGAAATTTTGTCATGTTATGTATTAAATTAAACTCTTTATCAAAATTAAGACTAGCCAAAATTTGTCATAATGAGTAACATGGTATATTACAATATGATAAATCTGACCATTTTCCCCCCATGTCTTTGTACAGATAATTTTGGCCTTGGGTAACTACATGAACAGTAGTAAAAGAGGCTCGGTCTATGGTTTCAAGCTCCAGAGTTTGGATCTGGTATGATGGATGACATAATCGGACTGTTTTACAGCGTGAATGAAACGTAGGTTTAATCTCTGAATATTCTTTAACTGTCCTGTGTTTGTGTTGTTCCAGCTGCTGGACACGAAGTCTACTGACCGCAAGATGACATTACTTCACTACATCGCTCTGATAGTGAAGGAGAAATACCCAGAGCTCGCTAACTTCTACAATGAGTTGCACTTTGTGGACAAAGCCGCAGCAGGCAAGTAAATGCACTAGGAGGCAGATGTGATTCATGCACACTGACTCAGGGGGTGTTTTTATTAGCTGTACTATTAACTTATTTAACTTTTATCATTCTACACTTTTTGCTTGTTACAATATCTATGCTGATGTGAGAAACCGCCTAGTCAGATTCCTCTTAAGTAAAAAAACCAATTGTGATTGTTATGTGTGTGTGTGTGTGTGTGTGTGTGTGTGTGTGTGTGTGTGTGTGTGTGTGCAGTGTCTCTGGAGAATGTCCTGCTGGATGTGAAGGAGCTGGGAAAAGGAATGGAGCTGATCAGAAGAGAGTGCAGTCTGCATGATCACCCCGTCCTCAAGACCTTTCTGCAGACCAACGACCCGCAACTGGACAAGCTGCAGAAAGACGCCAAGACCGCTGAGGTAACACACACACACACACACACACACACACACACACACACACACACACACACACACACACACACACGTTTCTCTTACAATCCTTGTGAGGACTGTGTATAGACATAATTATGAATGTGATGCTACACTAAACCAAACCTCAGTAACCACATGGAAATGTTAAGGATAAATGTTTTTTGTTTTTTTTTTTAAATAAAAAAAGGGGACCAGCCAAATGTCCCCACAATTAAAAAAATGTCAAATATTCCTATCCTCATGGGGACCCACCAAGATATAAAAACATGCAGTTAACTTCAGGGTATTTCTGTTTCGTGTCAGACCACAGCTCACCACCCTGTCATTGATTATTTCTCTATGACAGCACACCTCAGCACACTTACATATTTCATTAAGCCAATTTATCCAGTCAGCTACAGCGGGATTTCTCAGATAACCTTTTAATTCGAAAGGCATGACGCTTTTGTCTTCTTTTATTTGTGTGTCTAGCTGAGAGATTCTTTTGTGAATGAATTTGTGAATCTTGCGACAACCCACTCTACGTATTACTGCTTATTTACAGAATAAACTTTTTTTTTTCTTTTGGACTCAGTGCCTCTTTTCTTTTAACACTCATACAGGAGGCTTTCAACATTGTGGTGATGTACTTTGGCGAGAGTCCCAAGACAACTCCTCCGTCTGTGTTCTTCCCTGTGTTCGTGCGCTTCATCAAAGCCTACAAAGTACGTTCTGCTCACTCTCACTCACTCTCTCTCTCTCACACTCACTCACTCACTCACTCTCGACTTATTATTAATTATACAACGGATCAAGAATGAGGAAACACCTGCTGACTACATGACGTTGATATACAGTATAAAAACAGAATCAGAAATCCCGTTAGTAGTCTGTTATTCATCTGAAAGCATATCAGATGAATTAGTCAGTAACTACAGTGAAGCTAATAGAATTGCTATATAGGTAAGAGTTGTGCTGACAGCTCCTGGGAGTTTAAAGTGGTTGTGACTGTCCATTCATAGTGTAGTGTAGAAAGATGAGAGCAGCTTGTGAGGGTGAGGGGAGGAGAATGACGGATGAATAACAGGAAGATGCAGCTGCGTTTAGTTAAAAGAGCACTGGCTGTGTTTAGGCTGGGCTTGAGCACTCTCCGCTCTGACCCGGACACACACTCATACACACGCCTGTTCCTCACATTGTCC
Source organism: Pangasius djambal (assembly GCA_022985145.1). NCBI lineage: Eukaryota > Metazoa > Chordata > Actinopteri > Siluriformes > Pangasiidae > Pangasius > Pangasius djambal. Next base: position 18,546,484 of record CM040990.1, read on the forward strand.
TTCATGTGGATTTATGGACCTGCATGAGGAAAGGGGTAGCCTCAGGGTCTGTGTTGCGTGTGTGTGTGTGTGTTTGTACATAATTAGAAGTACAATTACAACGCTCAGATTTTCTTTCTTGGAATATCCATTTAGGCTGTTAGGACTGTAAAGTAGGGTAAACTATTAAAGTCGGACTTCTGTAACGATGTTTATGCATGTTTTTGTGTGTGCGCGTGCGTTTATGTTTTCAGGATGCAGTTGAGGAAAACGAACAGAGGAAGAAACAGGAGGAAGCTATGAGGGAGAAACTGCTTGCTCAGGAGGCCAAACAGCATGACCCCAAGGTATGACATTTTAACTTCCATCAAGCACGAAAACACACACACACACACACACACACACACACACACATTTAAACGAAGTGATCCAACACGCCTCAGCTTCTGCTTCTTATTTTCTTTCTTAAAATGAAACATGAACAATGAGGTATAATTTTAGCTATTTTGTCAAAGGTCACACTTTTTTTTTTTCCTGTAAACATTTTTTGCAATGATAGTTCTTACCATTGGCTTCAGGCTTTCGCAGGGGGCCCCCTTGTGGCCTGCAGAGTGGGATGTTGCTTTAGTTATCTCCTAACTGTTATGATTTCCATCACCACAAGTTTTTATAATACTGAGTTACTGAGATCACATTTTTGCAATTCAGATATTTGATGTGAACATTACCTGAAGCTCTTGATCTGTATCGGCATGATTGCACTGCTGCCACACGATCACATGAATGATCCAATAAAGTGGCCGGTGAGTCGTGGTGACAGACCCTGTGTAGAATGAGTATTCTCTGTTCGCGACAGGTGCAAGCTCAGAAGAAGAGGCAGCAGCAGCACGAGCTCATCGCTGAGCTGAGACGGAGACAGGCCAAAGACCACCGTCCGGTCTACGAGGGCAAAGACGGCACCATCGAGGACATCATCACAGGTGGGAAACATAGGACTACAAATCCCATCATTCCCAGCTCCAGGATCACTGTGGTGGTGCTGGGCTCCTCACAACGGCAGTGCACCATCTGTTACGCTACGCAGTGTCCCCTACAGCCAAGTGAACAGGAGCTACACTGATACACTGTGATTTAGGATAAATCCGTTCTCAGGGAACAAATCTAGGCACACTTCATTAAGGCAACGAAAGTAGTTCAGGATGGACTTCTCTTGTCACTGCGATTAAACGGGAAGAATTAATCTCATCTAATGCTTTTGTTTAGTCTGAGCTAGTCTAAATGTTTTGTCTGTGTCTCTTGTTACTACCTACTAGGATTTAAAGGTTTACTAAAGACAGTGTTAAAACAAAGACTCAAATTTCCCAGATACAAAATAGACACAAATTAGGTAAATCTTAGCTCAGTGGTATTCATTACTACTTTACGAAGTCAAAAGATGGCATTTCTAGTTAGCAGTCAATGCTAGGTGTAATTCCATTGGAAACTTTATGATTTTTCATAAGTCTAAGCAAAGTGTTGATATTCTTGACAGTGTAATATACACAATTTTTCGGTAATTTAAGAATGACGTGTCATACCATGTATCCATTTATAGTTAAATTTAACGTTGTGGAACATTGCAAGTACGCCAATAAGCTAGTTCATGTTATCACTTACATTATAATAATAATAATAATACTACATTTTATTTATAAAGCACTTTACATTTTAAAGAAAATCTCAAAGTGCTACAGAAAAGAGTCATATATTATAGCAGCTATAAACAGTTATTCCCTCCCTAGGCTTCTTTTTTTTTTTCCCCCTCTCGAAGTTAATAAGAACTAAACACACAGTTGTTTACAGTTGTTAACATCCTCTGTCCGCAAGACCTCCCATAGTGGAAAACATGAAGGAACAGTTTTACCTCCAACTGACACTAAGCTGTTACATACAAAAAGGAGTGCTCATAGAAAGCTTCACTATATCAGTGATGATGGCTTTTAATTTGTTTACTACAAGATTCAGATTACGTGAAGTATCTGCCATACAAGTCCCTGTGTAAACTGTTACTACAGAAATTATTAGAATAAACACATGATTTGAACTACAGCCAGAACTACTTTTAGAAAATTCAGTCAACTCCATCCGTTCAATCAGTTGAGAATATCAACAATGCTGTAGCGTATTGTGAGTTGATGCTTAACTGGCTGAATATAAATGGCTGAATCGTAAATGGTACGGACATATTATTGAGGTGTAACAAACATCTATACAATTGAATTGAATGGGGAAAGTTTTTGTGCAAGGAGAAGGTTTGGCTCCCTTGAGGAGCACGCGGTCATAAATCAGCTCTAACGTTGTTCTTCTAACCTCCCTTCCCTCCCATCAGCGCTGAAGAGTGTGCCGTTTACAGCGCGCACGGCCAAGCGGGGCTCGCGCTTCTTCTGCGACACCAACCTGTACGACGAGTCCAACTGCTAGCCCCTTCCTAAGCTCCCTCTCAAAATCTGTCCCTAATTCAGAAGGTTGTTCAGTTCCTTTTTTTTTTTTCTTTTTTTTTTTCTCTCCCTAAAAACCTGCATGCCACGGGACACAAGCATGAGCCTCCTTTTTCTCCACAGAGCACCAACAACCTCCTTTACTAATCTTCAGGCTGTAGGGATGAAAAGGTGTTGGTCTGGGATCAGTTCTCTGGATGATGAGGAACTGATCCTGGGTCATCCCTCTGAACTGGGCTTTCCATCCTTTGGTTTCAATGAAAGAAATACAAATTAAAAGATTCTTCTTAGCTGAGGTAGCAAATAGTGGGCTAGGTATAGATCACTGGAAGATGCAATACAGGGTTGCTGGACCTTATAGACTTCAGTAGCTCTTTTGGATAAAGGTGCAGTTTGTAATCCTTGGCACTTTTCACCTTTCAAAGACTATTCCGTCCTTCACAATCTTGTTAATTTCTTTGTTTAAGATTCCTCTTTACATTTGTTCTGACCTGGCAGTTACTGTAGCTCCAACCCCAGTCAGAACACAACCGCTCAGCTACGCCTCATTTCCCTAATTCTATGTTTATACTTGCTGCGTGACTATGCAATATGAGCAGCATTGCTCACATACTGGCCTGCATATCTATATATAAATCTGGAAGATTAAACAACGATATCTACTAGAGGGCAGGTCAGAGATGAAATATCTGGAGATGTTAAACACGCGGACACACCGTTATTTCTCCTTTAAGACTTTGTGCTGTCATTGTGTTTGTTGTCATGACCTGCATCTCAAATAAATGATGAGCTTACATTTAAAAGTAGCTACTGAACTGGAACAGCCAGAATATTAGTATGTTAAACAGACTCTTTGGTAGGTTTGTAGGCTTTCTTTATTTAGTAATAGGGAAATCAGTTAATATTCAAAATCTGTAGAGACTAGTACACAAGTATGCAATTTTAGAGACAGCTTTAGTTCGTTCATTTTGCGTAAGAGTAGTTTACAGAGGGGGTGGGCTCAGCTGTTTTCACAAACAATTGAGTCACCTCTCAGCCAGCAGAAGGCTATAAAAGTTTGAGTTTCTTGAAACATTTGGATGGAAACATACCTAGATGAATGAATGAGAATACATGAGAAGGGAAACTGGGATGTGCCTGTTCATTTATCGGACCAGCAAAGCCTTGCCATGGGGACTCTCTGGCAAAAAGAGAATACATGTATTCATTCACAAATGCTTTTATCAAAAGTAGTATGTTTGCATCTTGCTCACGAGCTTAATAATAAAATACAAATCATAGAATCAGAGAACTAGTGCAACAGTCAGTTGTGCTGTGTCACCCACTGAGGTTTGGCTTGGGCAACGGTCCTTACAGTTTCACTTCTCCTAACATGCTAATATCATTTTCTCTGTCCTTCATCCCCACCTCACTAATGATTTCCTCCTACATTTCCAACAGAGCAGAGGACCGAGCTGAGTAAATATGGGCCTTTACTAAGCGGAGGGTAAGAAGGGCAGCACAACATCCGGCTTCATGAGGCAGAAATGCTTTGCAGCTGGTTAAATGTGCCTGATATTTGAAAGGCCTTTTTATTTTATTTTTTTTTGCTTGAATATTTTATGGAGTTACTTGCTTTGTACGTTGCATAAACGTTACCCTCTTGTATTGCTCTGGAATTGTGAAGCACACAAGCTGGTATTAATGTGTCCACTTAAAGTTAGAATATGATTTTCACCAGAAACCCTGATGAGATCCAAGGAGCTCGAAGCCATATTAAAGTTGATGGCATTAGAACTAGAAAACTTTCCATTCCCCCCCTTTTTTCAGAAAGGAAAGCTAAGCTGGTCACGTCTGTCCCTGTTGCATGGAACACTAACATGTCTGCCGTGTCTGCCGTGTCTCACTGCTTATGATTATGGCTTGCATGCAATGTTCTGGTGTTCAGCAAGTTCTGCACATGACTTCAATTGAAAAAATGCTGATTTTAATCATCGAGATGTTCAGGTTGATTTCTTTTCAATCTCTAAAAGCCTCTAAGAGCTTGCTGATCACGTGGACATGTTACATTGCAGTATGGTTTAATGCTGTGTATTTTTGTACTGTTTACAATTGTTTTGATAGATTTGTTATTCCAGTGCATTGTCTCTGATCTGACAGACACTATAGGCTAGGGAATGAGATTTCTCTTTTCCCTAAAAGCAGAGTTTCAGAATGTAGTTTAGAAAAAGATATAGGATAGAAACTATAAAACTCGTTACAATCATTACACTTAGTTATTTTTACTAGTTACAATTTACAATTCGTTGTAATTTGGTAGTAATAATAATAATCCCCAACTCATCAGTAAATAAGGAATACAACACGACAGGGTGTGCCGTTATCGGAAAACGATCAACTTCAGGGTGGTGAGTTGATGATTTTCCAATAGTAGCATGTCCCAAAGTGTTATACCACAGCAATCTGTTAATGATTACAATTGTTTATTAATTTAAAAAAAAAAAAAAAAGAAAAGAAAATAACGATATCTCTTCTAGATATGCATTTGTAGTTAGAAAACGTAACAGTTGTGAAGATTGTTTCCTGTTATCGCTTAGGGTATAGCAACATTCATTCCATTACTAGGCTCTCTTTTTTTTCCCTCTCTCTTGAAGTTAATAAGACAAAAAAGAAAAAAAACGCAGCTTGTAATGTTACTGAGAAACCGCAAAGCCCTCTGTGCTGCACAGTTTTCAGTGACAGTAATCCTAGTGACTGTTACAAGATGCTGACGCTGGAGTCTCCTTCCAGAAATATCTCCCTATACAAAGCTTCACCACATCACTTACCACCATATACACTTTTGGTATCCGTTTATGTGGTGCGTTCGCCATGTAACCCTGTAGCTGTTACTATAGAAACGGTAACAAAGGCATTAATACAAACCAGCTTTTGGAATTGCTATTGTCAGAGCTGCTGTGGTATAAATTACTAGAATTAGTTCATTGGTGACAAACACAAATATAATATAATACAATACAATACATTGTGATGAGTTTAACGTCATTAATAAGTGCTTCTAGAAAGGTGACTAATTTTTAAGTGCTAAAAGCAAAATATGAACATAAACATGGACATAGTATTGCAGTTTAATAACTTCATGTTCTCCCCAAAATGCGGAATAAGAACAGTACTATAATAACAATGAAGAGTGATTATAGTGTTATATATTTGTAAGTCATTAATGAATGATTTATTATTATTAAGAAGTTGCATTTAAAAAACTGCCACCAAATTATAAAGAATTATTAGCAAATTATAGTGATTTGTAAATACTAGGTTTATATACCTTCTTATTTTGAGATAGTTTTGTGCTCCCTGTTAACCGGAGTGTTCCCTGCTCTAACTGTGTCCCTTCCCCACCCGCAGATCTCCGAAGCCAGCCGTTCCTGCGAGCTGACGCGGTGATCCGAAACGGGTGGAAGCGACCCTAAAGACCCTCCCTGACCCCCTCTCCACCCTGCGCTTATCTCCCTGCACCTCGCAGTGACGGAGTGTAGGCCAGGACCAAAGCAAACGCCGTTCGCTTTATAAGTGGGTGGGCGAGTCCTTTATTTATTTATGGAAATCCTTTTTGGATCAGAGGAGTCTCCGTTTCTCTCCTTGTCTCTCAACAAAGCTACAACAGCACAGACGTTAAAGTTTCCACCCTTTCCTTTACTCACACACACATCCAAACACACACACAAAGCATCAGTGTGTGGCCTTGCTGGGGGAAAAGGAAAAGACATTTCCTGGAGAGTGGTGTGTGAGAGGACACATACATACATGTATGTATGTAAGCCAGCGCAACATGGGCTTCTTCACATGTGCAATCTATAAACGAGACTCTTACTGATGAAGAGATACGACTGACACCATGTACACTTTTTTTTCTTCTTCCTTATTTCTCTGTGGATAATTACATCATCATGATTATTAACACCACTTGGGTTAAGCTCGACAGACCAAATGTTTGTTAAATTTGTTAAAGAAGTGCCTTTTTTTTATTGAGACAGTATTATTTGCTTAAATATTTAGCCAATACAGGTGCCAGACTTATAATTTTGTACTGATTGCTTTGCTTCTTTTGTACTGATCCTTTATTTTGTATAACATTAGTTGAAATACTGTAAATAGACAATTATCCGAACGTGCACTGCTTCGCAGTGTGGATTTCACAGAGAAAGCTTTGCGCTTCAGGTCCTGTGGTATTTTAACAGGCAACTATGTGCCTTGCATAGTTAATACTAAGCTAACATCAGTTCTGTCTGACTGTATATACTGGTTGTAATGACTTTTTTTTTTTTTTTTTTTTGGGCTTATGAAAGCACCAATGTGCTCCTGAATGCATCTGGATTGAAGCTGCAGGCTGCATGTTACAAACCCAGGTGGTTATTTTTGTAACAATAAGTTATACATAATGCAGGGGTGCCAACATTTATGGTTTAGCCATAGCATTTACGATTTTTGAACCCTAACTGAGGTCAGAGCAAGCCTTCCCGCTGTAAATGTTCTTGCTAGCAATGTTGGCACCTCTGCATCCTGTATCTGCTTTGTGGGTACACACCTACAGCATGAAGGCTACACTGCATTCAGCTGCCTTTCCATGCCAAAGAAGTGACATAGTCATAAATGTTAACGGCATTTAATTGGTTTGCAGGATTTACGATTACTCTGTATTTGGGATTCTTTAAACTTTGTGAGGCGAATGGCTTCCTTTTGCACTAGCCAGTAACATATGGGGAGATTATTCTGAACTAATACACTACATACTAACATTTAGAGGCAGGATTGAAACATAAGCAACACTAGACCTTGTGCTGTGGGTTACTCTTAAATATTTAAAAAAAAAATAAATAAATTTTTTATACAGAAACTGTATCATGTAAAAAGGTGTAAGTGCTGAATGTATAGGCATGACCTCTCTATTAAGGAAATATAGCATCACTGTATCAGCTTTAGCCATTCCATTTGTCAAAGGAAGCACAAATAAAAGTAAGACGTTCCTGATTGCGAGTGTATTCGATAATTCACTCATGAAAATGGAAAATGTTTAAAGGAGCTGTTTGTAATGTTTAGAGCCCTCTGCTGGTTGTAAGATAAAGTGCACTTTTTTTTTTTTTTTTTTTTTTTTTACTTGGAAAGTTTCCTCAACCTTGAGTTCAGAATAGACGTCATGTCAACATGGACACTCATACAGTCAACAGTAAATGAGTTTATAGTTAAAGTAATAGCATTTACTTTAGAATTTCAATCTTTCAATCAACATATAAATCAACATTAGTTGGTCAAATCTGTAATACTGACCATACTTTTCTCTGTTTTAAGAAAGTAAATACATCAATCATAAACTCACGATCACTAAAGTTAGCTGGATAGCTAGTTGCCGGCAAAACACACGTTTGCCGCCGCCCGAACATCGATCTCGAACACACCGAGCTCGAACATGACAACATTCCGAGTTCAGAATTCCCACTCCTGAGTTAAGTCTAATGCAGCGTTCTACTGCTTCATGAGTTGCCATTTATTTCCTCAGGAGAAAAATAAAAAACAAACCTGAAATAAATTCTGGGTTCTCCTGTGCGTCAATATTAGGAATCACAATTTTCCTAATGTCTCTTTAAAATCCTGTACTCACTAAAGGTCTAGAAAGGATTTTACACATTACAAACTGCACCTTTAATCATCAGTGTATGCTATTTCCTTCTCAGATGCAGAACCAGAAGCCACATCTCTTTTCTGTACACACTGATTTTATTTCAGAATTATAACAATATCCGTTACTTTTCTGTAGTTTATGAAGTTCTCCAGCAAAAAAATAGTGAAACGTTACTCTGTCTTTCCAAAAGAAGGGCTGAGCCACCATGCATTTCTACTATAAAAAGCAGTTTAATTATTCTGCATATATAAAAAGAAAAAAAAACAAAACAATTAAAACAAATAAACAGGAGTACCGAAACGGCTGTAGCTTTGTGTGCAAGCAGTTTATGATCATTTAAAAAAAAAAAAAAAAAAAAAAAGGACTTCAGACTTCACTAAATTACATTGGATGGTTTACAAACGAAGCAAAAGGTGAACGCTGAGTGAACACTGTTAACATGTTACCTTTGTGTGTTACATGCATTAGTCTGTGGAGAAGTTCACTTTCCAACAGGTAGCAGCGAGGCAGTGAGTCTGGGCAGGAGGGCAACAGAGTCTGTAGACTCCACACACACACACACACACACACACACACACACACACACACACACACACACACACAGCAGAATGCACTTACAGAGCTTTAAAAAATGAAAGAAGACACTGCACTATTAAATGCAAAAAAAAAAAAAAAAAAAAAAAAAACACAACAATAGAAAAAGACTTCAGTTCCCATCAGAGTGAAGTGGTCTGCAAAAGCGCTCCTTTAAAATCCCTTTAACGATCCATCCCTCGTTTTGTCCTCATGTTTCCGGACCTCCTGGAAGACACAGCATCAG
>CM040990.1:18555518-18578121 GCA_022985145.1 Pangasius djambal
AAAAAAAAAAAAAAAAAAAAAAAAAAAAAAAGAATAAAATCTTGGCTATTTCCTCAACTTCTATACAATTCATACAAAAAAAGGAAAAAAAACAAACAAAAAAACAATTCCATAGCTGTTATGGTTGTTTGCGTTCTCATTTAGCACAGAGGTAGAGGCTACATGGAGGGGGTGAGACAGAGAGAGAGAGAGAGAGAGAGAGAGAGAAAGGGAGGAGGGGGGAGGAAGGGTTGCTAAGTGAGTAATGATTAAAAAAAAAAAAGAAAAAAAAAAAAAAAGGCATAGAAAAATGTTTTCGTTTTTTCTGACCGAAAGAATAAAATATAATACTGCAATCACATACAAAAGTAGTCCTTCATATTTTTTTTTTTGTTTTTTTTTTTACATTTTGTACAGTGTTCTCGCTCTCTTGTTGCTTTTCTTCCGGTGGTGTAAAGGCATGGGGGTCTGTGGGAGGGCAGGTGGGTGGGCAGACAGGTGGGCACAGCTTGGTGCAGGCAGCTCTATGCCAGCGGGTCACCCATGTCCTCGTCCCCTGCAGACAGCAGCTCCTTCTTCTCGTCTGTGCTGGCCAGAGAGTTGCGGCTGTTGTGGGCACCCATGTAGAGCGTAGCGTACACCGGGTTGGTGAAGTTTGTGGGCTGGAGGGGGACGGAAGTGCAGAGGCCAGTGAGTGCACAGTGACGCAGCTACTTAAGCAAAGGTACTGTAACATGTAAGGCAAATGGCTAAAACGAGTTCAGTATCTCTAGACCATAAGCTCCGTCCCCAATGACACTAACGCGGCATTCGACTAGTGGTCGTTACTCATCATTGGAAAAACCAAAGAAAACGCTCCCTCAACTCAGAATTCTCACTCGGGGACTCGAGATGGTCTCCTCGACTGAGTTCAACAAGTGACATCAAATCAACATGGCTGCTCACAGCATCAACAGTAAACATAGTAGCACTTCTTACCTTTAAATGAGTTAGGCTGTATACACAAACTTATTCTCTTTGTATTTTTTTCTCCTTTTTAGTTTTTTTCCACTCCTATGTCCCTGTTTTGCTGTCAAACTGGGATTTGTTTTTGATTTGTTGATGAGCATGCTTCCTTCATAACTTCTGATTCTTCATAACGTCTGAATCTGATTCTACTTCTTGCCTGTTTCCTCAGGTCAATCAAAGTCAATCGGCAGCTGCTGCTGAGACTTTGTGCTAAAAACGAACCCCTGTCAGGCTTGACATATTGTGCTCTCTGGGAATTTTTTCCCTCTCTCGCTCTCTCTCTCTAGCACTTTAACTGCTTTATAAAAAATGTCATTATGATTTGCACATTCTCAATCATCATTTTACGGTTTATGTTTAAGAAACTCACACCCTGAATATTGGTTAATTTGTTCCTTAATAGACTAAAAATGACGGAATTCTTCATCGTAGCTTAAAACGTTAAAATATAAAATCAGAAATGCGTTGCTGGGTACGGTCAACGCTATGCGACATAACTCTGTAGCATACGTTGCTGCGCTAATAAACAGACTATATGAAATGGCAGCAATCTTGCCGCACTTCATGATTAATATTGGCACTCAAAGCAAAGTAGACAAATAAGGAGTTCGCAGTTCGCATCGCTAGCAGCACACAGCAGCACACAGCAGCAAAGAACAATGTGAAAGTATGTCACATGCAGAAAACTTTTGCCATCTCTGCCTATCTGGCACAATTCACAGTGACATCTGTACAAATATATAAATGTATAAATATAAATGTATAAATATAAATGTAATCTGTTTGTGGTGGTGGTGATGATCACCTTGTCTGGGTCCAGAGTGAAGTCTGAGTCTAGCAGCTCTCCGGCATCATCATCAGGCTCTCCCTCATAGATCTTATATGCAGGGTTCCCGATTTCTACATTCATAGCCCCATTGGTCATCCTCTGGTGCTGGAATCCCTTAGCACTGGAGACACACACACACACACACACACACACACACACACACACACACACACACACACACACACACACACACACACACAGAGTCAGTTTATATTCAATAAGCACATGTCTACCAAACATTTGGCCTAACAATACACACATTCCACAATATTGAGGAGGCCTGGACCCAAACCAGTCACGAACATCTACTACACACACATACGCACACTCACACACACACACACACACACACACAAATCCACACTATCACTTTGAAGGAGCATCCAGTAGCTTTCAGATGAACACTGCCAGAGGGTGTGTCCACGCTGCTGGCTCAGAAAGCTGGATATCCACAGGACAAGACCCACTACAGTTCAGCTACAGCACACAAGCACAACACCACTACACACTCGCACTGACGCGCACACGTTCTCGCGTGTACAGGACAGCAAGGACACAGACAAACGGAACACAGCTCAGAGCTGCATCCAGCCAGTCCGTGTAATTCAGCCGTCAGTGAACAGAGCTGACTGACACTTCTTACACGCCGTCTAGGCAGAAGCACAGGAACACCACGGCACAGAAACGGAGAGGAAGAGACAGAGAGAGAGAGACCGAGACAGAGAAAGAGAGAAAAGCACACAGATGGGCTGGTACACTGTGAAGGAAGGAGAAGGGAGGATGGAAAGATGGATACATGGAGGATGGAGGCCTGCTGTTAAAGAAGTAGAGTTACCGCAAGCATCTGGAGCTGGGCTTGGCCCGCCTCAAAGACCTGGGAGACAGAGACACACAGTTACCCCCACACGAGAGAGAGAGAGAGAGAGAGAGAGAGAGAAGGGGGAAAGAGAGGCAAGTAGATACAAGTTAGGGATAAATAGATAAGAATCAATAAATAAATCAAAAGATGAACAGAGAGACCAAAAGGCTGATAGAAAGACAGACCGATAGATTGATAGACAGACCAAAAGACAGACAGACAAAGAATTTTTTAGGGTTCTAGATGTTTTTTTTATGTGCTTCCTTATAAAAAAGGATTTCAAATAGAACCCCTTAACGAAGTGAACACTCATCCATCCGAAGAACTCTCAAGAAACCCTTTTCCCAAGAGAGCATATAGACAGATGTACAGACAGTGTTACTGCCTTTATGCAGTGTAGAACCCGTAGTTATCTAACTCCTGAAGAACCATTTTCTTCAAGATTGCAGACAGTCAGACAGAGAGAGACACAGACACAAAGATATAAGATAGCTAGACAGACAGACAGACAGAGAAGAGAAACAGGTAATTGGGTGCTGAGATAAAGGGTGAGATCAGGAGTTAAAGTTTAGGCTAAAAGAAAACCAGAGTGAGTGAATGTGTACAGTGAGTGAGTGCAGTGAGCGAGTGAGAGAGAGCAGCAAGTGAATAAGTAGAGTCCAGTAAATGAGTACAGTGAATGAGTGACTGAGTAGAGTGAGAATGTCTGAGCAGAGTAGAGTGAGTGAGTGAGCAGAGTGAGTGCAATGAGTGAATGAGTAGAGTGATCGACTGAGCAGGGTACAGTGAGTGAATGTGCGAGTGAGAGAGAAGTGAATGAGTGAGCAACTGAATGAGTGAGTAAGCAGAGTGAGTAGAGCGTGTGCGAGCAGAGTACACTGAGTGATTGAGCGAGTGAGTGAGTGAATGAATGACTGGGTGAGTGAGTAAGCAGAGTGAGTACTGTGAGTGAGTGAGTGAGCAGAATGAATGAGTAAGTGAATATAAGAAGCTGAGTCTATTCAGTACACAAAGGCTGTAAAGCCGAGGGATTGCGTGTGAGCTGAGCCTGGTCAGTAAATACAGCTGGAGGATTGTGAGTGAGTGAGTGAGTATGTGAGAGAGACACAGAGGCCCTTCTCCACATCTCTGTATCTTCACCGACAGAGCTGCTACTCACCCACGCATTCTCTTCTTATACCACAAGATGGCGCCAACCAGCAGCAGTGCCAGTAACAGCAGCAGCAGCACTGGTATGATCACAGATAATGCGTCTGCGTACAGAGAGAACACTTTAGAGACTGTTTCAGTGGTCCCAACTGCATCAGTGATGTTATCACAGACACACACACACACACACACACACACACACACACTTACTGCCTGAGGAGTCTCCCGAGCCTGTAGAAGAAGCACTGAGCTCACAGCGATAGCCAGTCCATCCTGAAGGACACCTGGAAGCACACACACACACACACACACACACACACACACGAGAAACGGAGAAATGGAAAGTGTGGCTGATTACAGATTACTGAATTTCAGGCAAATAAAGGCAGACAGTTTGCTGAATCAAGCTAAAACTTACATGTATAACTTACTAATAATATTTAACATGTTGTTAGATGCTGAGTCTGAAGCCATCAAACAGCTAGCTCATGAACATTGTTTTGGCTAAACCAGTGACCATACAAAAATAAAAATCAATAAGTGAACTTAAAAATGAAATATGATATTAATACTGCAAATGCTTAAAATATTCCATTTATTGCTGGATGTGTCAACATTATAGCTATTACAGATATTTTAGCTCCTCTGAGTGCAATATGAATCACAGTATGAAACTTTAATATCTAAACACTATAAACCGTGTTTCATGATGAATTCTGGGATACGAGTGTGCAGATTCGTCCTACAGCTGAACTGGATGTAGAGAAGGAAGTCCTCACTGACAGAAAGACATGCCCCAGTGAGATTGGAGACAAGTAGAAAAATGACCCATCGTCCATCAGAGGAAAGGTGGAGATGGTGAGAATGAGATGAGAGAGAGAGAGAGAGAGAGAGAGGGAGAGACAGGAAAGTCTAGAGAATATTGAGAAAGTGTCCAAGTGAGACAGGTGGACAAAGACAGTCAAGTGCATCACATTGGGGGAGAGAAACGAGTGGAAAAGTACAAGAATGAAGAGGCTAAGAGAGGTCTAGGCAACAAAGCTGTATACAGAGAGAGTATGTGTGTGTGTATGTGTATGTGTGTGGCATACAATGTGGACACCAGAGTGTGAGTGTGCTGTTCTTACTTGCAATATGGGAGCATGGTGCGCTGATCTAACGAACACTGGCCGTTAATGCAGAAGTCTTTGCAGCTGTAGCAGCTGGGCTGTATCCGGTCATTAGCACAGCTGCACAAACACAGCACACAGTTCGATTATGTAAGCACGAATGTTACACTAATCCCCAACTATCTGAGAGAATGAGGGAGAGTAACTACCTGAGGAAATATGAATAAGCTGAACTAGATAATATGATTTGTACCTGCATGCCACTCCGTCAGAGGGATGAGGGACACATTTGCCCTGGCCACAGTACATGCACTTGTCCAGGCTGCAGGTGGGGCCGAGGAACTTCGAGGGACAGCGGCATTGCTTGGTGCCATTCGCTGTCTGCAGGCAGGTTCCACCGTTAGCACAGAAACCCTCACAGTGGCCTGGAGGAGGAGAGGTAGTCATCAGGACGAGTGAAGTAATGTGCTGAAACGGTGTATGTGTGGCGGCCTGGCCTCGGAAAAAAACCTTAACATGTTGCAGGATTAAAGTCTAGGCAGTATTTCATCACAGCAATGTCCAATTCCCAGACCATCACACACAACTGTGTGCTTAAAAAAAATTAAAAAATGTCTCTCTTCAGGCTATGAGGGATATAGAGTAACAAAGCCTCCATGTTCAGATTTGCCTCTGTGGTCACTCTTTGTGGAGTGACAGTTTTGGTGCTACAGTGATACATGATCATGGTCATTTTTATTATTTTTTTTTTTTGTTTTAGATCTATAAACATTTCTGATGACTAATATTCTCCACCCTGCATGTTAACTCATTAAGGAAGTAAGCCAGCAGGCCTATTTTTGTGAACTGGGCATGAACACTCACTGTACTGGCACTGATCTCCCAGGAAGCCATCGTAGCACTGGCACAAGGGCTGGTTCCCGATGCTCACAGTGCAGCTGCCTCCGTTCTGGCAGTAGTCTTTGCACGTGTTCTGGTTACAATTGGGCCCAGTGAAGCCTGTCGGGCAGCGGCACGTAGGAGCACCTAGAGAACAGATACATAAGAGCTGCATGTTCATCTACTTACAGTTTAGCAGTGTCTAGCATCCATATAGAGAACCACTGTAGCCAGTAATTACAACAAAGACTGCAACATTCACCCGGACACTGTCTGGTAAGTCTGATATGGTTTATGAATAGACATACAGGAAACATGCGCACCGCTGCATGCATGACTACACGTACTGTAGAGTGATGTGTGTATAGGTGTGTGTGAGTATGTGTGTATACCGGTGCGTGACGGAGAACAGGTTCCTCCGTTCTTGCAGTAGTCTCTGCACTGGTCAATCTCACACCTCTCACCGCTGTAGCTGGTCGGGCAGCGGCACTTGGGCTGACTGCGAGCGTTCAGGAAACAGCTGCCGCCGTTCAGACACTGAACGTTACATGTAGGGGCTGAGAAAGACAAGTAAAAAGAGAGATGAGACAAGCAAGAATGAAAAATGGTGCTAAGCTCAATAAGAGGAATACAGCCGACGAGGTGTTTGTACAGTACAGCTATAGTGAGAGCAGAGACAGGACTTACTGACGGGGGCCTGAGTGGCTGGAGGCAGTTCCACACACGTGCCATTATCAGCCACACGGTCGTTAGGGCAGGTACACACAGGACCACTGGGGCTGAGCAAACACAGCCATTCACACTTTTTCCTATCGCATGGGTTTGCCACTGAAACACACATAACAAGAGTGTTAGACAAGGAAGGAAACAGCTAAGTAACATACACACAAAACAAAGAATCTCTCCTGGTCTTGCTTAATAATGAGCTCTCTCTCTCTCTCTCTCACACACACACATGCGCACACACGCACGCGCACACGCGCACACACGCACGCGCACACGCACACGCACACGCACACACGCACACGCGCACACGCGCACACGCGCACACGCGCACACACTTACTCTCGGGCTGTTTGTAGCGGTGGTAGAGTACTATGTCAGTGGCATGATTGATGCCTGTGGTCAGGTTCTCCATTGTGCCTCTGCCGAATTTATTGACGCGGAACACAAAGTTGTTGATGTAGGTGACGCCATAGATGTAGTCCTCAAAGATATCAATGCTGAACGGGTGGAGTAGATCTACAGCACACACACACACACCCAACTCTCATTACAGACAACCATTTTAACCACTAGCATGACATTTTAGTGTTTCTAACAGCGCCATATTACTGTCATAAACAGAGCAAGTGCTGTTTTTGCTACTGAACTGTTCTTGATGTTGGATACAGCCACCACGGGGTCTGTGCCATCCAGACGCACGCTGCCAATCACAGACAGTTTAGCATCGGCCCAGTACAGGCGCTCGTTGAAGTAGTCCACTGCCAGACCTGCGCACAGAAGGAACACACTGCTTGAGCCAACCATACACTTGTCATTGAAAAGACTACCAGCAGTTCAATGGAACAGTCAATGATATCCTTTTGTATCATAAACCATATTACTAGTGGTTTATTTCATTTAATTAGTATTAAAGCTAAAAGTTAGTGCAATAAACATGTAAACTGATCATGCAGCATTAAATTCCAACCCCTTTTTCGCAATTTTTTTTCCAAAAAAAGAGGAATTTGCTGAAACAAAAAATACGAGTGTTAAGTGTTCATTTTTTATTTTAATAATCTAAATCTAACTATCAAACTTTTCTTTAATTGTCAGTGTTATTTGTTTGAAATTTTATGCAACATATTAATTCAGAAAAAAGTATTTTAAAATTTATACTCATATCAATTCATTTCAACTCCTCTCTGGTAATCTTAAAAAAAAAAAAATAATAAAAAAATTGCCTATTCCCAATAATTTTGGGAGAAATATAATGCTTTTAAAGCCTACAGTTTACACAACTACAGTACCTACGCATGATAATAATAATAAACACAACTCATACATCATATTATGCATGTTTTCTTCTTGTCTGCTTTCTTCTCGGTGGTTTGAACCAATTAGTAACCTTGATGAGGCTCATTTTATACAACCGCTGTTATTTATCAGGATGAAAGTACACAATATGAACGGATGAAACCGAAAACAAACACAACTGCATCGACGCTAGTACACCAACACCACCTAGCGGTAGCTCAGTAATCAAATGTGACTGTCCATTTTTTCCGTTTTTGTTTTTGTTTTTTTCTTCATTGTGACTGTTGCTGGGTATGGGGTATGGCAGATTTACTGACATTTACTGAGTTCTCAGGCTTCCCTGCTTAATAAATGAAATAAAATGGATCAGACGGATCAGGCTCACCTGTGGGCCACTGCAGGTTCTCGTGCACTAGCGTCTGCCTCAGAGTGCCGTCCATGGCTGCAGTCTCAATTTTGGGGTGATTCCCCCAGTCTGCCCAGTACATGGTCCTGAGTTAGCAAATAAAACACAGCCTTTAGATCATTTTATCAAAACCAAGCCACATCTACATTTATTTATTCATTATTCTCAACATTGTTTTGTGGTAATTTATAATGGTCTCCATTAGCATTATGCTAATGATATATTAACATACAGTAAGTAGCTTCTGTACTTTGTGTACATTTAACCTAACAGCACATTTTCCAAATGTCATCTCACCCTCTTGGTGGATCCACAACAATCGCATAGGGCTCATCGATCATGCCTGAGATCAGTGTCTTCCTGTTTTGGCCGGTGATCTGGGCCACCTCGATGACATCTCGGCCCGAGTCTGTCCAGTACAGGTTCCCAGCCACCCAGTCCACAGCAATGCCTCTGGGCGTCTTCAGACCTGGGATCTGAGCCAGAGAGACGATTCAATAACATACACACCGATTAGTGAGTGTATAGATGTTGATATAATGAAGCGTTCTGTGAGGAGATATTTAGCAGTTTTTGAAAGGAGTCTCCAGGGTGAGGGCTTTGGATGGAGGGCTTTGTGGTTTCTCAGGAACATAAGCTGTCTTTTTTCCTTCAACTAATTAACTTCAAGAGAAAATGAAAGACTAGGACTAACTAGTTTCATGGGCGTGCCACTCTCTTATACGTAACTATAAACTGATAAATGCTGTAGGGCATGTTGTTTTTTTTTTAATGAATTTTAAAAAAAGTGTTCGTTCCTTTGTCATTGGTCCATATTTAAATAATATATTCATAACATATAACATCCACTTTGCTATGATTTTGTGTGTTTTAACAGATAGTGTCTGCTGGCAGTGTGTACCACGAGATTGGTGACGGTTCCCTCGCTCTGCCGCGTGTTGCGATGGGAGTTGGACGAGGTGCCGGATGATGAAGACGAGGATGTGGAGGGCAGCTGGAAGGAGGAGATGCCGCTGGTGTGCCAGTTGGTCCAGAAGATGCGGTTGGTCTTGACGTGCAGGTCCATGGCGTCGATGCGCACGTTGGCGTCGCCCTGGAAGGTCTGCTCGTACACCCAGTTGGGCACGCCCGGGTCCAGACTGCGGATCTCGTTATCATCAGCGATGTAGAGCACCTGCCTGTTGATATTCAGACCTGACGGAGAGAAAGAGAGAATGTAACAGAACGACAGATTAGATTCGTATTCTGGGCTTTGGAAGTTTTACGTACAGACACAAAGCTGTTTATGTTTTAAATAAAGCACTGGAAATGGAAGCAATCCCATCTCAAATTTGTCTCATTTGATTTGTTTGGTCATTATTTGTGAAAATGTATTCAAATTGTACTTACAATATTTAATATTCGAATGCCTCCCAGTATTATAACAGCTTATAATGTTACAATAGAGCATTAGCAGTAGCGCTAGACATTTCCATATTTTGCAAACATCCACGTAAGGTGAAATTGCATCACGTCAGTTAAATCATGAGCAAACAATATAAATTTATCATCAACTTTTTAAAAAATAATTTTTATATTCGTTTCTATTCATTTATATACAATAACAGTGCTTCTCATTAACAATCAGTCACTGATATCCATGGAAAAATCTACCATCCATCCACCAAGCCTGCAATACACTATTATGCAAAATCCAAAATGGCTTCCTTTTCACAAAATATGCTCACTATATAATCTATTTCAACAACTTTATATTATCTATGTACTTCACTGCATAAACAATAGAATACTTGATATTTGGCCACAGAAATGGAGTCCCCGAAGATAAGGACTCCATGAAATAGCTGTCAATATTACTTTTATTACATGTATTTTAGCTTTTTTTTAATATTTAATAAAGAAATTGACATATAAAGTATGCTGTAAATGGCATGCATTTAGTCAGAGTCCTTTTCATACGTGTCATTTGGCCAAAAGGTTTAGAAAAACGTGTTGTGATTCAATACACTTAAACATCAGTGGAATCTTACACATTCGAATGTGGGCTGTTGCTGCCCTTGAACACAAACCGTATGAATACTGAAGACTCGCACAGTAAATTCACTCTCACAGCCCTAATGAAGTACTTACTGTCAGCCTTGCAGGTGTCGTTGATCTTGGTGAAGTACTTGTGGCAGCTGCATTTGTAGGAGCCCTTGGTGTTGTTACAGATCTGAGAGCACACGCCAAACTGTCTGCATTCGTTCTTATCTGAAAAGGGAACATGTGGTAAACTCAACAGCACCTTAATCCTGTCTTCTGTCCAGCTGTTACACTAGAACAACTAGAGTGTGTGTGTGTGTGTGTGTGTGTGTGTGTCATTCTGTCTGTGTGTGCATCTCTGAACGTCTCCGTGTGTGTGCCTGTGCTTGCGTATAGAGGGAGGTGGGCACCTTGGCAGTTGCTGAAGCCGTTGTTCTCGAAGCCGGGTTTGCAGGAGCAGAATGAATCGGTGCCATTCGTCATACAGTGAACCTCTTCGGTCTCTCCACACAGAGACCTGTTACTCTTACAGTCGTTCAGCATAGTGTCTGTGTGCACACATACACATCAGGTGTTCACAATGAGGTTCCTAAACTTGACTTTAATATAAAGAGCCTAAACTTCTAAACCAAAGAACCGAAAGCCATTCACAAGTCTATCAGTAATGGTAATCTATACACTTTAGATGTGAATGCGTGTGTGTGTGCTTGGGAGAGAAGTCTCACCTGTCTTGCAGCCGATCTCATCAGAGCCGTAGTCCTCGCAGTCGTTGAAGTAGTTGCAGCGCAGGGTGGAGCTAATGCACTTGCCGTTGCTGCACTGAAACTTGTCCTTGCCGCACTTGCTCACCTTCTTATCTGCTCAAATAACAAGTCATATAGAGTGAACTGAATGCACCTGAATGTGTCCTTCACACTCACAGCCTCTTGTCTTATTGCTCTTAGATTTTCTTCCCCTTAAATTTCAGTAGTACGAACACTGCCAGAGAACACCAACCGCAAAAGGGAATGAAACATAACGCCGCAGATTCAGAGCCTCATTTAATTACATTCAATTCTGCCTCGTTTCATCGCCACACTCCTTTCTTACCGCAGTTCATCTCGTCCGAGTTGTCTCCGCAGTGGTTGATACCGTCACAGCGCTTGCCGCTCCACAGACACACGCGATCGTTCAGGCAGCGGAAGTTTCTGGTGGGCGGACACAGGAACTTCCCTACACGTGGAAGGATACCGGTTATTTTTCCTAAATATCTATTTCCTCCTCTCCGGCTCTGGTCAATTCATTTGTTCAACTGGTGTTCAACTGGTGTTCAGACTCACGGCACTCTTCTGGGTTTTCATCGGAGTTATCACCGCAGTCATCCTCGCCGTCGCACTTCCATGCCAGTGGTTTGCACAGAGTATTGTTACACTGAAACTCATCGCTGGGGCAGAGGCGCTCCACTGAGAGAGAAGGAGAAGACAGAGGGAGCATGTAACTGGATGTAAATGAATGTACATAATACATTTCAGCAGACAAGAGCCATATCTAGAGTATCAAGTGTAAACACACTCACCTGTGTCATGACACCTCTCTTCATCGCTGCCGTCCATGCAGTCAGCGTCAGCGTCGCAGCGCCAGCGCAGTGGGATGCAGTGGCCATTTTTACACTGGAACTGGTCTGCGTCACACTTCAGAGCACAGCCATGCTGCACGACACATACACACAAACACACACACTTATTAACCGCACACTGCACCTTGCGAGGCAAACTGCAATTGCAATAAACACCTTGACAAGCCTGGACTGTAATAAATGCAAACAAAAACCGGCATTTAAGAAACTAGCCAGATCCATTGCAGACAGAGCCAAGTGTCGGCCTTTGAGATCACGCAACTGTTCTACGTCTAGAATGCTTTACAATCTGTGGTTACACTGAAACGATAAAGATTCAGAGACAGAGAGCACTGAAAGAAGAAGGACAAAGTGAATCGGAGCGAAAATAAAGGTGTGAATTTTAGCTTCAGCACCTCGTCAGAGCCGTCAGCGCAGTCATGGTCTCCGTCACATTTCCATCGGCCAGCAATGCAGCGGCCATTGGTGCAGGCGAACTCGCTCTCTGAACACTGACGCGGCACTGCGGGACACACACAGTAACACACACACACTGTCTTTAATCTGGAAAGGCAGTATATCCACCACACCAAGATGGCATCATGTTCAAAAAGACATACATGTTAGCGACCTGGGAAAACCCTTCACATGGCCAAATTTGAGGATTTTCTACTATATACAGTTCTGAATATTATACACTTTCCTGGACTGAAACATGTTTCTCTTCTGCATGAATCTCAACCACAGGTAAATCTAGTTATTTGCAAAAAAGACACCTCACCTACCTTTACATTTGTAAATCTACTTATGGAAAAACATTACTGCAAATTGTAAAGAATGTTAAGTTTACAATGGGAAACAAGTTCACGCTCTGATCATCAGCAACGTCCACATCACCTGAGGTATTAAAAAAAAGAAATAAATCACTCACAGCATTTAAAACATGAGCCTTGTCGCCGTCTCTTCACTCAACTGATCTCTGCTCATAAACAAATAATCGCTGATTCATTCGCTTACTGCTGTTCTGCTGGCTAAGTTTCCTGTCATTAACGTCTTTTAATTAGGTCATATTGCCCGCTGTCATCTGTACATGTAAGCACTCTTCTCTGTTTTGATGATGATCTGACACAGCATCACAGACAGTTTCATAGCCAGTGCTAAAATTAAAGCATGATGTTCACTGTGTGAGAAAATCACATTTAGCTAGCAAGGTTTTAGACATTTTTAGGCAGACTGACTGTTTTTACTGCTCCCTATGATAAACTGGCTCCTTAATCAAATAAATAAATAAATAGGTAAAACAGGTTTATATTTCCTTAAAATAGACAGTCAAAGTATGTTATTTCAAAAAATTTTGCCACAGCGACAATGGATTTTCCCAGACTGCCACACATATAATGGAGTCACAATAGAGCTACAGAAGGGAACGTCAAACGTCAAAGGAGTTAAGAATAGGGGTTTAACACAGGGGAAAGGCTGGGTAGGTAGAAGAAAGAAGAGCTGTAATAAAAGTTCATGCCAATTCTTCCATGAGAAAGCACAAATAAATTCACTGGGAATTCAAAGCCATCCAAGTGGACTAATGACCACAGTTTAACATATTTATGCTGGAGAAACAGAATCAGTCACTGAACAGCAAGAAATGATAAACACAACGCCATAGATAGCACATGGATCATCTCATGTTGAAAAGGTAAACTAGTACTGAACCGTTCCACCACTAGAGGGACGGGTGCTGAAATTGGCAGCTTCTGTCATTAAACACTGAATGAAAAGAAAAATGGATGTGAAAAGGGACAAGGGTGGAGTTCAAATGGAGAGAGGGAATGGAGGAGCAGTGACCTACCTCTGAGTCAAGCCACCATGTCAGTGTGAAATGAAGAACAAACATAAGGTGAAGTGACTGGCATTCATGAGCAATGTGGGCAATGTCAT
Source organism: Pangasius djambal (assembly GCA_022985145.1). NCBI lineage: Eukaryota > Metazoa > Chordata > Actinopteri > Siluriformes > Pangasiidae > Pangasius > Pangasius djambal. The sequence continues at coordinate 18,569,307 of CM040990.1, forward strand.
GAAACAGTGCAAACCGAGTGGATATGGCAGGCACACACATGCACATACACACATACACACACACACACACACACACACACACACACACACACACACACACACACACACACACACACACACACACACACTTCAGTTCAACAGTTCTGTACATTATACTTGCATCTTAACACACACCCCAACCCGAGGTATTCCAACAGACACAGAATGAGAGTGAAACCATTACAAAGCCACCAAGTTCAGCCCTCACATCAGGGCTGTGTGTGTCAGAGAACATTTCCCATAATTCCACACCAGACCACCTACCACACTTCTCCTCATCCGAGTTGTCGCCACAGTCATTGTCGTAGTCGCACTGCCAGCGGCCCGGGACGCAGCGGTTGTTCTTGCAGCGGAACTGATAAGGCTCACACGTTCTCTCATCTGCCACACAGAGACACAAAAGCTCAACGTAGAGTTTACAGAACTTAACACATCTAAAAGCAAAGCAGACAGAGAGAGGCCTTGTACCGCACTCCTCCTTGGGTTCGTCCGATCCGTCACCACAGTCGTCCTCGCCATCACACTTCCAACGTGCAGGGATGCAGCGACCCGAGTCCTTACAGCGGAACTCGTCCACACCACACGTCATCTGAGCTGCAGAAGGAGAGGGGACGAGAAGCTAGGTCACACAGGGGACATCAGACACATAACATGATCAGGGGATAGAAAAAACAATCTGCCCAAAACATTGGCATTACTGATAAACCTTGATAAGCAAACAACTTCAGGTCCTGACTTACTGTCCTCACTCTTGTAAATACTAAATACCTTTTCTATTAAACCCTGAATAACTCATGATTACTTCATTATGTTTACATTTACAGCATTTGGCAGACACCCTTATCCAGAGCGACTTTATACAACTGAGCAGTTGAGGGGTAAGGGCCTTGCTCAAGGGCAGCTTGGTCATGCTGGGAACTCTCAACCTTCCGATCAGAAGTCCAACGTCTTAACCACAGAGCTGCCACTTCATTATAATATAAGGTAAATAATAAGATGGATGTCACCAAACATTCAAAACATTTCAATTAGTCATAGAAACCTGTTTCTACTTGGTCTCGCTTTTCGTTTTGAGTGTCAGAAACCATATTCAGATGACAATCAAGTCTCCGGTGACATCTAGACGGCTATGAATTAATGTGAGATGAGTTTAAATTATTTTTTGTCCTACAACATACAGTATCATTCCGCGCTGTTGGATTCTCTGCGCTCGTTCTAATATTTTATCATTTCGATAGTGAAATTTCATTCACTTTCTGTAAGGAGAAGTTTATTCAACATATATAGTAGGAGTGTTGTAATGGTCAGTTACAATGTTTTCCACCACAGTAAAGTCTTCAGGACTTGCTGTTTTGCAGTTTCTAGGTAACATGACAAGCTGCTTTTTTTTTTAGTCAACTTCAAGAGAGGTAAAAAAAAAAAAAAAAAAAGAGAGGCTGGTGAGGGAACTACTGTTTATAGTTTCTATAACCTAAATGATAACAGGAACTTGTTTCATGGACGGTCCACAACCATAAATGTAACTATAAATGGGAAAAAAGGGCAAAAAATATACTGCAGAGCTATTCAAACTGTGAGGCACGGGGGTGTGGCTGAGAGCTGAATTGGAAAATATCAAAAATAAATATTTTAAAGACTGTCTCAGACCTGGCAATCTTTATTTCTGGCAACATTTTGCGTTTCACACTTAATACATCTTCTTTCATAATAAAACGGCAATTGCAGATGACAACTGTGTGGGTGTTTTGAACTCTCCGATATTAACTGACGCTCTCTGGAAGCACCGCACCCTTCCCCTATCTCAAACTAGTAATGTTTTGGCTCATGTTCGTGATGCAGCCCCTTTACATTCTGTCAGTTTACCAAAAATGGTCGAAAACACTTTTTGAGCACGCCAACATTTTCTGACTGGGGAAAAAAAAAAAAAAACATTAAACAGGCATCCAACAAAGTGTCAGATTTAACAATTAAAACTAATGAAGTAGACAGAGATTAAAAACACTGTTTATTTGCTTTGCCTGAGAACTGGGGGCAAATTCCTAAAAACCTGGGAAATGGGCCTCAAGGGGAAAAAGCCTGAATGTGTCTGACATATTGTGTGTTTAGAAAGTTTTTCAAAAAAAAAATAAATAAAAAATACTTATTAGCTAATTAAATCAAACAGGTTTACTACTTGTAGCTTTAAGTGAAGGGGCATAGTGAATACCACAGTGTGCTTCCTAACTTCATAGACTATAATTAATAATGAAATTCCTTTCCAACTATCTTTATAATACAATTTTTGCGATTTTCTCCATTAGTTGTTACAAACCCTCACCTACATCAATCAGTATTACCTGTGGAGCACAGAATAGCCCCAGCGCACCATGGAGAAGTTGGTAAAGTAAGACTGTCGGTAAATTAAGACTGAGCCTTACTGCAGTTGGCTGGTTCATCAGAGCCGTCCACACAGTCATTGTCACGGTCACACATCCAGACACGGGGAATGCAGCGCTTAGTGATGACACACTGGAACTGGTTGGGTGCACATGTCACCTCAGCTGCATCAACACACAGTGCCAGTTAGTACAGAAACCACTCAATTACACTAGCAAGATACAGGTTATGCATTATAATGAAGCAGAACGTGGTCTATGAGATGATTATATAGCTGATGAAACAAGCTCATGACAGGCCAGCTGTGGTGGAGCAAAGACACTCACGACAATCTTTCTCATCTTCTCCTTGACCGCAGTTGTTCTGGCCGTTACAGCGGAAAATTCCGGGAATGCAGCGGCTCGGGTGTGAGCACTTGAACTGGCTGGGCAGGCACACATGGATGTCTGCGTCACACACATCAACACAGACACATTACACCAATCTGCCTGTATGCTCATTTAGAACAAGACTGTTGTGTGTACAACACTGATCGATTAACGTAAGCAAGCACCACAAAGCCGAAATTAATATTTCTGTCAGTGTAACAAAGTAATGCGATATATTTCTGGAACTGAAATGAGGAATGAGGCCTCGAGAAATATAAATGAAACAAAATCCATGGCAGCGGGTCACTTATAATCTTTTCAGCCTGATGAATAAGATAAGAAGTCTGCAGTAATACCAGTATTATCATCAATATCCTAGGTTACAGATAGAATCCTGAGTGGGGAGAGAGGTGAGAAATTACAACAATATATGAAAAGAAAAAACTTTTAATTTGTGCTACAGCTTCTAAACAGCATATAGCAATGCCTTATATAAGTATTGCCAAGAAGAAGGGGCAAATATCAGGATCCAGATGAGAAAAGCTGATAAAGATATCCCATATCCCAGAATTTCTTGCAGCTATAATTGCAGCCAAAGGTGGTTCTACCAAGTACTGACCCAGGGGGGTGTATACTTATGCAGCCAACAATGTGCATTTTTTTTTAAAATTGCACCTTCAAATATTAATCATATTGGTGTCAATCAAACGGTAACGATGCCAGATAAGTCCATTTCAGTTCCACGTAGTTCTTAAAGAAATGTGGGGGAATACTTATGCAGCACGCTGTCGGTTTTGGTGTGTGTAGGGACAGTACCGCAGTTGGCCTCATCCGAGTTGTCCTGGCAGTCATTGTCTCCATCACAAATGTAGGCGGGGTTTGTGCAGATGCCTGTGCCACACTGGAACTGTCCAGGCCGACATTTAAACTCAGCTAAAGACACAACAGAAGTTATTATTCTCTCTGTCATCAACTATTCATTATGTCTCTCTCTCTCTATGTCTTTCTCATTATGTATTCCTTGTCTGTATCTCTCTGTGTTTTTGTCATTATCTATTCATTATGACACTCTGTCTCTCTCTCTCTGTCCAACTGTCTATCTGTCCATCTGTCAGTCTTTCTCTCTCTCGCTCTGTTCATCCACCTGTCTCCGTCTCTGTCAGTCCATCTGCCTGTCGCTCTATTTCCTTTTGTCAGTCATCCTGTTTCTCTCTCAGTCTCTCTTACTCTGTCATTCTGTCCATCAGTCTGTCTCTCGTACTCTGTCTGTCTGTCTCTCTGCCCTGCCTTCCATCTGTCTCTTTCTCCATCTCTGTCCCTCTCTCTGTCTGTCCATCTCTCTTTCAGTTCAGTGCAACAGCGCTTTATTGGCATCAATGCTCTCACATTGTTGCCAGAGCAAACTAAGCAGCTAGATTCAAACAAAAGTTCTACATTTACAGGGAATACACACATCTCTGCATTTATGCACAAACATAATAAACAAAAAAACAACAAGAACAAAAACTAACAGGTAAGTATCTCAACATATTATTATTATATATAGCTGATGTTCAGGGTGTGTTCAGGACAGTCGGTGTCTCGCTGTCCCTCCGGCTGCGACATTCTGTCTGTATGTACCGCTCCTAAAATGATTCATTTCTCATCTTCGGTTAGTTCACAGAAATGTGGTATTCTGTGAGTGATTGTCAGGGAAAGTCTTTCTTAATTTTTGATATTTTTGGCAGTGGAGGAGGAAGTGCAGCTCTGTCTCGACCGCACCGCTCGCACAGAGACGTTCTTTGGACAGAAACATTTTCCTGTGTTCCTGTCTCCATGACGAGACTGTGCTCACTCAGCCTGTACTTGTTCAGGAACTGTAGCTGCTTTATATCTCTGACAGTGAAGAGATACACTGACAATTCATACTCTCGGTTCAGGGTCTGGTAGCAGTGTAATCTGACCTGGGCTCGGGTCTGACTGTCCCAGAGCTCCTGATATACTCTTCTCATCTGTTCAGCAGTTTGGTAGACTTTGGTGAGCAGTGCTGGTCTGAGACTGCTGTGTGTTAGTGAGTCTCAAGACCAGCTGACAGAAGACGCTGTGGGATGCTTGTCCCATCTAGTGTAGTCGTGCTTACTGAGTGGAGCCCAAACCTCACATCCATACAACGCAACAGACGCAATGATACTATGAAAGATTGTACACAAAATTTCTCTTAGTGTATTCACTTGCAGATCAAAGTTTCCTGAGACACTGATTTTAGTCCTAGGTAATCGTAGTGTAACGAGTGCTCTAGTGCAGTGATTCCTAGAGTGAACAGGTGTCTTTTTTGGAAGATAACAATTTTAGCATTGGCCATCATTCTCTACGTCTGTTCATCCATCTGTCTTAGCCAGTCCATCTGTCTGACTCTCTCTGTCCTTCTGTCAGTTCACCTGTCTCTCTCTCTCGGTCAGTCAACCTGTCTTTCACTCTCTGTCTGTCTCGCTTACTCTTCTCTATCTGTTTCTCTGTCCATCAGTTTGTCCTTCTCTTTCTGCCCTTCTGTCCATCTGTCTCTGTCAGTCCATCTGCCTATTCATCTTTCTGTCTGTTCATCTGTCTATCTGTCTCTCTCTCCCTCTCTCTCCCTCTCAGTCTCAGTTAGTCCATGTGTGTCTGACTCTCTCTCTCTCTCCATCCATTCTTCCATCTATCTGTCAGTCTCCCTCTATTAATCTCTCTCATGGCACAGATATCAGAGAGACTTTACTCACGGCAGTCAGCAGGTTCGTCTGAGCGATCTCCACAGTCATCTTCAGTGTCGCACTTCCACCAGAAGGGGATGCACTTATCATTCTTACACACAAACTGCATGCACGCACACACACGCGCACACACACACACACACACACACACACACACAAATAAGCATCTGATTACAATGGCACTTCTATGTTTACTCAACTTTGTACTGATGCGTTCTGCTAGTGATTAAATCTCACTTTGCTGAACAAGCTGCACTGTTGCGTTGACAAAGTAAAGCTGGCATAACTAATAATAAGTTTGAGCAACATGTCTCATGGGAATCCTTTTGGCAGAAAACTGCTTTTACTTCTTTTTTTTTTTAATTTAAAACCCGGTAAGCTCAGCAATTTTTTTTTTTTTTTTTACCCAACAATGGTCATATGACGGTTTATGTTGAGAACACCACCATAGTGCAACTTCGACAACAATTTGTTTAAAAGGATAATTACAAGAATTTTTTTTTTTCTGTAAAAGTTCACAAAAAATGAGAATTTGTAAATAATATTTTTGTTTAAAAAAAAAAAAACCCACAAGACAGACAACTTAAAAGATTTAAAAGACTACTGGTTGAATATTTTGACTGGCTACACTGGGGGGGGGGAACATTTTTAATTTCTATATGAGATTTTCTGGTTATCAGAGACTACAAAAAAAAAACATTATTTACCAGCATTCAAGAACCCCAGTGAGCAAGACTTATGTGACTGGCGAGGAAAAACTCCCTGAGACGACATGAAGAAACCTTGAGAGGAACTCTCTTAAATTTCTTCAAGTATGAGTAATAAAAACATTTGAGATAATTAACTATACAGTTAACAGTAGGCTATGATTATGTCTCCTCTCATGCAAATCACTCTATCCTTCTAATCTTTGTTCGCAGAATTCAAGATTTCATGTTTAATTACAAAAGCAGACACCGGTTCCACCCAATAAAGGAAAAAAAACTGCACAAACATACTGTAGCAACAGATATTTATACATTTGGCACAACTACTGGTTAGTTGTATTTTTTTTTCCCCAGTGGCACACACACCTGGCTAGCCGTGCAGTTAGACAGGCACTGTTTTCCGTCTGCAGCCAGGTAGAAGTTAGTGGGGCAGGCGCACTTGTAGCCTCCCCCAGGGGACAGCAAACACAAGTTACTGCAGCCTCCGTTATCCACCTGACATGGGTGATTCTCCACTGCAGATAGAGGAAAAGTCATTTCTCATTACTAGTAATGTTGATTGCTGTGGAGACGTACACTAACCAGTAATTTAAATCCTAGTCGAATCAACTGAATCTATCTGAAGACCCCGTACACTGCACTACACTTTATTTACACAAGAAAGTGCTTGAGCGTTATCTTATCAGACATGCATCTATTCAGAGTCTTTTTTTTTACATGATGCAGAGAATGAGAAAATGAATAAAACACAAGGATCCCTGTGAACTTCTCCGTCTGCCTTCGAAAACATAAACATTAGAAAACTTGTAATAGTATTCGAACAGTTAAATTAATTATGGCGAGTTAATTGTGTGTATCCCGTAATACTCTGGCTTTCTGAAGGTTAGGTCTGCATAACGAGTTTTGTATGAATCTGAGGAGCTTGGTTGGAGGTGTGTGAGCATGTCTAAGCTTGTGTGTGTGTGTGTGTGTGTGTGTGTGTGTGTGTGTGTGTGTCCTCACCTGCAGGCTGTCTGTATGGATGGTAGATGTGGATATCCATAGGCCTGTGCAGCGTGCTGATCAGCATGGTCTTGTTGGTGCCCAGTGTTTTGTGAGCTCTGTTGATGGACTTGGTCTCCCAGTCAGTCCAGTAGATGTAATCCTCAAACAGAGTCATGGCGAAGATGTGTGGGATGTCGTGATTCAGCACTGCACGAAAGAAAAAAAAACACAAGCTGAGCAACACAACCTACCTGGAAAAGTGTGCTGCCTTATTTATCATAACATCAATAATTCGCGTGTGCATGGGTGCTTGTGCTTACACGAGAGAGCGGGACAAAAAGAGACATAAGAGGAAGAAACAGACAATGATAGATAGATAGATAGATAGGCAGGCAAACAGATAGACGGTGACAGAAAAAAAGAGAGAGAAAAGGACAGACAGGAAGACAGAGACAGACAGACAGACAGACAAGAGAGAGAAAGATAGATATAGACAGATAGTGTAAAGATTAAGAGATAGATAGGTAGATAAATAAATAGACAGACAGACACATATAGAAGACAGAAAATGGACAGAAAGTAGGTAGACAGACAGAGAACAGACAAGGAGGAAAACAGATAGAGTTAGAGAGAGTGAAGATTAAGATAGAAAGATAGAAAAAAGGAGACAGAAAAGATAGATAGATAGATAGGTAGGTAGGCAGGTAGATGGATACATAGAGCTCTCTACCTCCTGAGTCAGAGAGGAAGGGAGAGAGAGAAAAAAAAGAAAGAGTGACTCTGTACCAATGTGCCTGCTGGAGCCGTCGAGTTTAGCGAAGGCGATGTAGTCCTCGCGAGCGTCGGCCCAGTAGATGCGGTCGTTGATGAAGTCCAGCGTGAGGCCATTGGGCCACGTGATCTTGTCCTTGATGATGATGCTGCGGTCTGTGCCGTCCATTCCAATACGGCCGATGTGAGGCACGTCTCCCCAGTCTGACCAGTACAGATAACTGCACGGGCACACACACACGCACACACGCACACCAGGTAGAGCCAGAAATTAGACATTTACATAAATATTAGCAGCAAAACCATTAATGTGAATGAAAATGAATTGGTTCCTCAAAACCTACCAGATTCTGTCATTCATCTCTTGGAGTGTGTGTGCTTGTGTGCGTGCAAGTTCTGCACACTTACCCATTGCGCACATCCACAGCGACGGCTCGAGGCTCCCGCAGACCGCTGTTGACCAGCATGCTCCTGTAAGCCCCGTTCAGCTTGGAGACCTCAATGGTGTCTCGGCCCTTGTCGCACCAGTAGAGGTTGCCCCCGACCCAGTCTACAGCCAGACCGTCCGGATTGCTCAGAGACGTCCGGTGCAGCACCTACAACAAAGTCCATGCAGGAATGCACATAGTCAAGAAACACACAATGAACAAACCGTCGTTATCGCTGGATAGTAGAAACCTCAAACGTACCTCAACGTTACTGCCGTTCATGTGCATGCGGCGGATCATGCTGCCCTGCGTGGTCACGTCTGTCCAGTAGATCATCTGCTCTGCATAGTGATAGTCCAGTGCCACAGCATTGTTCAAACCCTGTTACACACATTCACAAAATGAAAAAAATA
>CM040990.1:18580763-18647937 GCA_022985145.1 Pangasius djambal
GGGCAATCCTCCAGGAGGCTTGGAGTAATATATCAAGTCAATGTTTGAATAAACTGACTGCTCGGATGCCTAGTGTTGTCCCTTATTATCAATGCAAAATGGTCACTAACTAAAGAGGATTTATGCTGATATTGCCCAAAAACCCTATTTTGTTCAGGCGTTTCCAAACTTTTGGAGGGCAGTGTATATATATACACACTATTACTACCATTTGGTTGTCATTTATGAACGTACTAATCTATAAATCTATACTTTATCTACATTTCTCTTTGTGCAGACTGCAAAACTTATCACATCACCACAAACAATATCACCACCGATAACACACAAACATCAACAACACCATCATCTTCACCACAAGCTACATCACCACTATCACCACAAACACCAACACCACCGACATCACAAACACCAATATCATCACCAGCATCATAGCATCATCACCAGCATCATAGCATCATCAACAACATTACAAATACCACCAACACCACCACCATCAACACCACCATCATCCTCACCATCATCACTTCTACCACCACTGTTAATAATAAAAACATTTCAGTAGCACAAAACGGAAAAATTAAAAGAAGATTTTTGAGAGAAAAGGAAAGTAAATCTCTCCTTCTCTATCAGCCAATTTATATATATATCTACTTACAGCTGTCTATTTTAAACAATACTGTCTATCAATCTAGCTCCACCTGCCCGCATTAAACACTATCATATTTATTGCATTAATCATATCTATATTTACATGGCTCCATATCCACCTCTCTATTGATATCTACACCACTCACTAGTTTCCGGTGCAAAATTGGTCAGAACTAGGCCCAAGGCGTGAACATAAGCCAAACTGATACAAACTAGCATGTGTACACAACAAGCACACACACGCACCTTGTATCCAATCTTGAGGTCCTCACAGAGCTGTGTGCAGCCACTGAGCTTGCTGTTGATGCACTCGTTGACGAAGCAGTTGTGCTCATCCGAACCGTCGCCGCAGTCGTCTTTCCAGTCGCACAGCACATCCTCGCTCACACACTTACCGTTGTTGCACAGATGAGCAGAGTCATTACAGCGCTTCTCTGTGAACGCACGTATACACACAAAGACAACACTTTTTTTTTTGTCGCACAAGGAATTACACTTCACCGTTCCAAAACGTCTGATCCGAGATTATAACAAGAATCAATTTGTCAGGTTTTTTTTATTTTATTTACTGTTAGCCCAAGCCAAAATAATGCATCATTTGTATCTCGTTCTAGAAAGCTCTAACAAATTTTGAGAGTTGGAACATGGTAAGTCAGGGCTTTTCTGTAGTTCTCTTCAGGACTGGACAGCGCCATACTTCGCTCAACCCTCACCCTGCATCAGGGAAAAACAAAAAACAAAAAACGTAGAATCATACAGCTTTAGCTTCAAAATACTACAGAATAGAGTTGACACTTTGAGTCACTTCAGTGACGCGAGTCACTTGGTTCTGTTCAGTTAAATGATTCTTTCAGATTCGTTCACTGATTCATTCAGTTTGCCCAAATGTGCAGACTGGCAACGCTGTCTTTAAAGCAGACAGCAATGAAGCTTGAGCAATAAAAAAATACCAAGCTAGAACATGCTGGGCCAGCACTGGGGTCAGTTTCGGCAGGGATGTAATGAAAAGCTCTAATATTGGCACAGGGATGTATAGGCAACGGGAAAAACAGCCATGTCAGTACTATTTTGTCTTACTTTACAATATACTTATTAGGACCTTGTTTTAAAAAAATAATAATAAAAATAATTCACCCAGTCTAACAGACTATTACTGCATGCAATAGCTTGCTGGAAATCTCCTACTTTGGCCCAGTGATCCCAAATGGTACTCAATGAATTGGAAAAAGAGCACAGGAAATTTCCTGATTTGATCACTGAGCGGTGAACGAGAGCAGAGCGAATCTTTATGACAGAAGCGAATCACTGACTCAGGAAACGTGGCTCAGGTAAGGTACACACATAGTTGCCAATAAGACTTAACCAATACAGAGACAGATAACCATTTGGTAATCATGAAGTCAGTATGAAAGCACATTTCTAATTTGTGCTTTGTGACTGTGAAGCCTGTCAGCAGCACGAAAGGAACGAATCCGATACAGATTCAGTCACTGAGGTGAATCGTTCAAAAAAAGGCTGAATGATTCTGAACATATCTTCCTCTCAGCATGAAAATTTTAAACCATTAAAACACAACCCTATAAGTGAACTTTAGATTTGGTCGTGTTTTGGTTATAGGTTAACTTATCTAGCTATTTTGTGCTATCTTTAACCGAGCTCATGCAACAATCCAAGAATCCATTGTTCACAGAAGTACTAACAATTCTCAAGTTTAACAGGAAAAATGAAAATCTAGTGGTGTTTTTAGAAAAGAGGAGAAAAAAAAAAAAAAAAAAAAAAAAAAAGGTAAAGTACCCAAATACTACTTTATGTAATTGGAATCAGCCATCCAAGCTGCATTTAAAATTTAAAATCACATCTTAAGTGCAGAGGTACTTTAACAACACCACATCCTCATTCCTCACGTCCTAAAGAAGCGAGTAAAATGAAAGGACAGAGCCATCACGTCCACGAGCTCAACGAAGCAGTCAATCTCTCCAGGCAGGGACGACGTTAATGAGGCGGCAAACTGGCCGCCATCAACCCCTTCATCAAGCTCACACACTGCATTGCACAGCTGGCTCCTAGCCAGGGATTTTATGACCACAAGCTTTTATGGCTTCACGTATAGCTGCAGTGGAACCCTGTCTTTTCCATTTTCACACAGATTGCACAGATACGACAGCAGGGATAATATACTGGGACATGGTTTTTGCGGTGATTATGTACTGTACAGAAGAAAAAACTAAGACACTACGGAACAGACATGAAATTTGAAGTTGGGGGGAAAAAAAAAAAAGAAATTTGAGACAGTTATTTGAAACAATAACATATTAGAATGTGTGCATTAATATAAACTTGTGATCTGCCTTGCCTATAGTCAGATCTGCTCTTACAGAAAATTAATCAAGAACTTCTGACTAATCAGATTTAAGAATCCAACAGTGCTGTGGTCTAACTGAAATTATATACATCTTTTGTTGTTACCTGGCTCTGTGCAGCGGAGGTTCTTGGGGGCTTCGTCCGAGTGGTCATGACAGTCAAACTCGCCGTCACACTCCCAGTTCTTCTGCTTTAGGCACTGACCGTTATCACAGCGGTAATCGTTGGGACCACATGTGGGGTACTCTGTTACAGAAAGGACAGGTGACATCACACAAAGTCAAATGTCTAAATTCAAAACTTTCTCCCAAGAAAGAGAGACAGTGTAGATGCACACGATCTGGCAAACACAATGTACAGTATGTATTGGTAAAGGGACAACAATTTTACAGCTCGTTGCCATGCATCTGCAGAACAATTTGAGTGACAGTGTGTCAAATTCATGATGAAGTGGTGTCCTGAATTCTCGCTCTCTCTCTCTCTCTCTCTTTTTTTTTTTTTTTTTTTAAAACTCATGCACTCTCAAGGACTCGGCATCATCGGCATGCAGATCCAGACTGGGATAAGCATAATGAGGTTACCAAATGCACGCCGACACACTCACCACATTCGAGAGACTCGTCAGAACCGTCACGGCAGTCCATGTCATGATCGCACACAAAATGCTTCGGGATGCACTGCTTATTCTGGCACTGGAACTCCGTGTCATCGCAGGTCTTATTGTTTGCTAGAAAGAGACATAGTGAGTTATAGAGTGAGGATAGAAAGAAAATGGTTAATGGCAAAAAGGACTTGAACAAAGTGAGTGGACGCTTACTGCAGCCAGCCTGCACACCCTCATCAGCTCCATCTGGACAGTCTTTGTCCCCGTCACACTTCCAGCGCTGGGGCACGCAGTGTGAGCCAGGGCAGTGGAAGGCTTCGGGACTGCACGTCTTTGAACCTGGAATGACATTGCATAAGGTGTCTGACAGAAAAAACATCCAGGCCCTTAGATAAACGGTCAACGGTTTTTAAAATCACAAGTATAAGTCTTAGAAGGCATTCGAAACAGCCAGAGAGACGTTTGCTCACTCTCCGCTCCGGATCAAGCACGCCCTGAGGTTTTTTTTTTTTTTATTCCTATTACGCTACAGTAATTTGTCAAAAATAACAATTTCTTATTTTTTAAAGCTTTCTAACTTGTACTTTTTTATCCTTTTATAGTCACCTTCACTGTTGATCATCCACAAAACAGTCGTTCCCTCACTAACCTCTCATTTCTAGTTAATAAGACAGAAGATGCAGCTTGAAAAAAAAAAAAAAACTTAATGTTCTTTGCTCTGAGGAGTGTTACAAAGCATTGTCACTTCAGACTCTTCCCAAAAGTTCTGACAAGTCAGTGTAAAATTAGCTGTTACTATAGAAACAATAACATTAACATTAGATGAAGCATATTAATATAAATCTGCAATTTGTTCTGCAGCTGACGTACTGTCAGAGCTGCTGTTACAGAAAATTAATCAACACCTTCTGACCAATCAGAATTGAGAATTCACTTGTGCTGTGGTATAATACTATAATATTATAGTTAATAGTCTGACAGGCTGTTTGATATATTGAATTTCCATGCGTCTGTGCTAGTGCATGATTCATCTCGGTATGTTACTCTCTCTACTCGGTTAAGACAGATACCACCCAGTTGGCATCTCTCATTAGTCCACCAACCCCCACACCTCCCCTCCCACCACCCACGCCCACGCCCACGCCGACAGCTAGTATGACTCACTGCATCGGCTGCCCTCATCTGTGCCATCTCCACAGTCATCGGTGCCGTCACACACCCAGGAGCTGGAGATACAGCGGTGATTCCCGCACTCAAACTGTGTTGGGGAGCAAAACTTATCTATACAGAGGAAAAGACAGAATGTGAGACAAAAGCAGAGACTCAAATCATCAGACAATATCCCTTTAAGAGTGAGCTACAGTTGTAGGGGCTATATTCAGGCTTGCCACTAACCGCAATGGGTCTCGTCTGTTCCATTTTCACAGTCATTCTCTTTGTCGCAAGTCCAGCTCATGGGAATACAGCGGCCGCTGGGACAGGCGAAGAAGTTCACAGGACATTTCAGCTTCCTCTTCTCTGAAATGGACACATTGATTCCAGAAATTAGTAAATGCTTATTTTGGGTAGGGTACGTGCGTGTTGTATTTAGGTATGTGTGTCTGACCTGGGCAGTTCCTCTCATCAGAAAAATCTCCACAGTCGTTTGAGCCATCGCACTGCCAAGAAGGTGCGTAGCACAGTGTGGTGTATTCACATTTCTGGAAGGTTACACCCTTAACGCCTAATAGGTAGAAGCTGAGGCAATCTGTTGGGCCTGAGGGAGAGCAAATTTTCAGAAATAAATGGTTTTCTTCCTGCATATCTTGCTGATCTCCTGAACCAATATAGCCCATCCTGAGCAGTTATTCAGCTGAGGCAGGGTTACTTGCGCGCCAGATGGTGGGATGCATTTTAATTAAACTCTGGAATAGTGCTATATAATTTGGCTATAGGTTAAAAATGAACTTAGTTAACCTGGCCTATCTTCATGTAGAACAAGAGGAAATACTTACTGCAATTCATTTCATCACTGGCATCCTCACAGTCTACCACCTGGTTACAACGGCTCGAGTTGGAGATGCAGGAACCGTCCTTACACTGGAACTCAGATGCACTGCACAGGGTCACTGGGGAAGTGTGAAGGGACACACACACACACACACACACACACACACACACACGTCATCATACAGTAGCAGACCTGTCAACCCCTAAAACGAATAGTGAGTAGTCGCATCTTGAGTATGCAGCACAATATCAATAGAGAGAAGTAACTTTATGTACCAGTATATGTTAACCTTAGAATGCCATACTGAACACAGGCATTGCGTTGCAGTTATCGTTCTCTGTTCCGCCCTTACACACACCTTAACACGCATTCCCTCTGTACTTACTGTTGCAGGGCCGCTCGTCTGAGCGGTCTCCGCAGTCGTCTGTGCCGTCGCACCAGGAGCTGTGTTTGATGCAGCGGCCGTTGAGGCAGCGCCTGTAACCCTTCTTACAGCCGCGATTGGCTGCAGCAAACACATCACACCAGCAATACATCAACAGCCACACAAGGAAACACAAACCCACTCGTGATTAGCGATTATGAGTGAAAAAAGTGTCAATTACACGGCGTGTAAGGATGTATGATGACACTGAAAGTTTAAATGCAAGCCAGCGACAGAGGTACACAGCTCTTACAGCAGTAGGACGGCTTCTCGTCGGATTTGTCTTTGCAGTGAGCGCGACCATCGCACGTCAGGCTGTAGTTGATGCAGTCGCCATTCCCGCACTCAAACTCATCCACGCTGTGGCATGTGGTGTTCTCAGCTAGGAGAGAAAGCATACCAGTGATATTTGCTTTTTGAACTGAAACTAGACTGCCACGTACCATTTGGACCAGTTCTCGAATGTACTTTTTAAACGTGCAGTGTAAAATAAGCATGATCATTTGCATTTGTGCGTTTGTCTCACCGACGCACACGTTGCCCTCCACCAGTTTGCGGTCTCCACGGCAGCTGCAGTTGACCCGGCCCTCAGAGGTGAGCAGACACAGATCCTCACAGCCGCCGTTATTGGTGTGACATGGAGAGAACTCACCTGCACACCATACAGAGCAAAGATCAGCTTCAATCCCAATCAGCTTTTATGCCATTAATATTCAAATTGGTGTTTGATGAAACGCACAGCTGTTGGTGTCCTTGGCCACGGCGATGATGCCCATGGGCTGCTGGGGAATGTCAGCGCGCAGCACTTTCATGTCTCTGCCGAATTTATCTGCCCTGAGCACAGCTCTGCGCACCCAGTCTGTCCAGAAGATGTACTCGCCATACATAGCCAGGCCAAATGGGTGCACAGGCTCATTCTTCAAGACCACCTATACACACGAGCGCGCGCGCACACACACACACGCACACACACACAGTGTTATGAAGATACTACAACAAATGTGAAATAAATTTCTCAAGTCTTTTACTTGTTTTTTTCTCTCCTTTCCTATTTCTTAAGTATACTCATACATACACAGACACATTAGTCTTGTGCTACATTTCTCTGATTCGCTAAAACACAGACACAGACACAGACACAGACACACACACACACACACACACAAAGACACAAACACACAAATGCAGACACAAGAGCACTCACAAAGCGGTTGGTGCCGTCGTACTCGCAGCGTTCAATCTTATCCAGCGTGGCATCAGAGAAATAAAGCTTCTCGGCACGATGGTCTATAGCAAGGCCGTTGGGTGTGCGGATGTTGTTACCCACAATCACCAGCACATTGGCCCCAGACAGAGATGACCGCATGATGCTGGGAGCCAGCTCATTCCAATTCGTCCAGAACATCAACCTGAAAGCAGAGAGTGCTGATCAAGACGTGCTTACACACAGATCTGTAAAACAATCAAGGATGCAGCTGCATGTAAACATAGCTCTCAGGATATATGAAACAAACAAAAAATAAATCTAATTTAGGTTCCCCAGCTAGGCCACATCATCTCTACATACTGAGTACAGATCAGAGCTTTAAAAGACCAATTCAATGCAGACCCAAGATAGTATGGATCTACACTGGTGCTGATTCCTCACCCTTGGCACTCATCTAGAGCAAAGGCTCTGGGGTGGTCATCTCCAGACATAGTGACCACCGTCTCCCTGGTGAAGGCGCCGCTGCGTGTCTGGTCCACTGTGTGGCGAGTAATGGTGGAGGTGGTGTAGCTGGTCCAGTAGAGTGTGTCCCAACCCCTGTGATATGCCAAGCCCTCCACTGAGCCCACATCTAAGATGAAAAAAGACAGGAGAGTAGAAATAAATCCGAGAACGTGCAATGAAAGCCCACGCAATGAAAGCAAATAACTTTATAATTAAATAATGCGATGTCTGGATTGCATACTGTGAACTTCAAAATTATGTTCTGGTAAATTATCCATCACCAGAACATTCATCTCATGCATCTCTTATGCATCTTTGCATAAATGACTATCACTTTGCCCTGGGACAGAAACATTTTTTTTTAGCTCTATTTGTCTGGTGCAATGCCTCTATTAGTAGGTGTGTGCTCGTGCTGTTTGCATTGTGTATGCGCGCGCGCGCGCGTGCGTGCGTGCGCGTGCGTGCGTGCGCGTGCGTGTGTGTGTGTGTGTGTGTGTACGTACAGGATTTATTTCATGGATGGCTTGCCTGTGCACACACCCAGTTGTCAAGTGATCCCTATATTCAAGCCTGGCTCTCTGCATCAGAATGAAGCAACACTGCAACATTCAAGGATTTAATAAGACAGATTTTTTTGGATGTGTTCCCTTAATATTAAATAGTCCCACAGAGCTGCTGTCATTCTTTAAGGCACAATGTTTCCACTGGTTAACAGATGAAGGACAAGGAGCTCCAGCCATAAAGGTTTTATGAGGTTTGTGCCATATCTCAGTCCTTATCTGTTGACGTCACTTAGATAGAGGCCATGACTGTGATTACCCATCCATAAAAAAGATAAGACAAAGCACAAAGCCTAAAAAAACACAGACATAGTATGAGGAAGCAAATCAAGTACGTGACCTGAGCAGCGCAGGTCAGATCAGCTGGTCCAAATGAAATCAACCTTCCAAGTTAGTGGTGTCACTAACAACAGTAGAGGACAATGTGGGCAGTAAAGCATGGTTACAACCAGTCGCTCTGCATGGACAAGGCCTGTCCCTAACCAGCCCATACAAAGAACATCAGAGAAAGGAGACAGAGATACCCCGCCTTTCAGCAAGGCTTCTATGATGAGGCCGTTTCATTTGTCAGATAGATATAGGATTTTGTCTTCTTATGAGAAGCTGCACAAAATTAGACTTAAAAATTAGATCTTTTTTTCAACTATGTTCTGGAATTCTAGAGCACAGATTAGAAATAAAAGTCCTGAAGAGGCTTTATATTGACAACACAGATGACCGTCACGGTGGAGTAAAATTGATTGTTCTCACCATAGCCAGGCAGGAACCTGGTTTGGCCTTGGAAAGCTGTGTTCTGCAAGGTTGACTGGTTTCACAAAATCAATACCAGCCAACAAGTAGCACTAGCTGTATGCAGAGCTGTTTCTGGATATCACCGATCCACTGATTCATGGTCTGTGATATCTACAGATCCACATTTAACAACTCAAACATGGCTTTAAAAAAAAAAAAAAAAAAAAAAGGACTAAATTGTGCATTTGGTGACTTTGTCAATCATAAGTTCTGCTTCCAAATCCAACACTTTTCCTTCCCAAGCAAAACACAAGTACTATAAAATACCCCATAACTCTTTAAAATATCTGAGGGGCAGAGTGGCCTTTGACAATTAGCAGGTGTTAATGCTAAGTGTGACTGTTCTGAAAAGGCAGACCTATGTCTCAGTTGCTAACAGAGTCATTTACGCTCATGTTGAAGCTCTAGTTATTGCTGCAGTGTGTGTGGGAGGGTGTAGGTGGGTGGATAGTGAGGGTGTTGATAAGACTTTAAAAAGGCATAGTCTCGAGCAGCTCAGCTCAAGTGGTGGGAGGAGTGGCAACCCCAGTTACATCATGTCACTGTGCAGTCCCTCAGAGCCATCGTTATCAGACCTTCAGTACACTTTAGAAGCGAAGGATTAGCTCTGGTGCATCGTGGATTGAGGAGAAAGGCACTGAATGGCAGCCATTCTGGGTACCAAGGATGGACTTTTATATGCAGAAAGCTCTAGTGCCCATACTAGACACAGTCATCATAGTAATTGGACTGCTGGGCCACTCATTGGTAATCTTCATCTTGGTAAGGAGGAGGCGGAAGACAGCGTCTCGGTCTTTTCATGGGACTGATACACTACTACTGGCCTTGAGCACCTCAGACATGCTGTTGCTACTCTCTTTGCCTTTCCACACAGCTGCAATTACACTGGGCAACTGGCCTTTCGGAAGCTTACTATGCAAAGCTGTCAGCTTCCTGGGAGTGGCCTGTAACACCTTTAGTGTGTTCACCCTAGCTGCACTAGCAGTAACACGCTATATGACAGTGGTACACCCAACCTGGGCATACCGCTCCAGGATGAAGCGCTGGCTTCAAATCTCAGCAGTTCTGCTCTGGGCACCGGCTATGGCGTTGGCTGCTCCACAATTTGCCTTCCGCAATGTGGGCACGTACGCCGCAACACATTGCTTTGCCTTCCTCAGTGACATCAGCCAGGTGGTCTACAGCACTGCCCTCTTCTTGTTCAGCTTCGTCCTGCCTCTACTGGTCATCATCCTCATGTATGCCAAACTCTACAGTTTCCTGCGTAAGACTGCCATGCAGGGGCATGCTCTGCAGTTGCAACGCTACCAGAGGTTGGTGACTCAAACCACAGCGTTGCTTGTTGTCGTGTTCACAGTCTGCTGGCTACCTTCCTATATAGTGATGTTCTGCCAAATTGGTAAGAGTGTCAACAGCACAAGCAGGCTTCGCTCTCTAGCACTGTTGGCACGGTTAATGGCCACATCATCTTCCATGGTCAACCCACTGCTGTATGCTTTTGTGTCACAGAAGTTCCGTCGGGAGTTGTTGGGCAAGGCACGGTGTGGGGACTGTATGCTTGTGCGCTGGCTTGTGTGTTGTCCAGAGAGAAGCAGGGACATTGTACAGCCCTTTAACCCTGCAGAGCTGGAAACCACACCTCCATAATAGAAGCAAAAGACACTGATGTTGAAATCTCATTCTGTTATTAAGACTTAAAGAATCTTGTGGTTTTTTTTGAACCAGTAGCCAACTGAGGATGTCAAGCAGGGGACCATAGTTTCAGTTTGTATTAGGAACAGAGCTGTAAAACAGAGCTGTATTGGGAAACCATAAAAGATGGAGGATTGCAACAGTTTCATTATATTTATCCATGAATGAGTCATGTTTTAATGTGTTCATATCACTGACAGCCTTGTTTTTTCCATTATATAAAAACTGCAGACTAATATGGCGTTTATGTCTGTTTACTTCCTGACATATACATAGATGCTCTGCTCTATGTTTAAACTATGGAGACCTCGTTACCCACAAGCACCTAACATCAGTGTTTACAGTTTAATTAAAAATATGGCTCTGTGCATTTAGTATTGCATATTCTGTATTAACTGGCAACTATCTGAAGATGAAAAAAATTGATGGGCTATGCCACGCATAGATATGGGAAAGGTGACAAGGAGAACATGCCATTTATCTTCCACATGTATAAGAATATTTTTGAACTACACTTCAAACTGAGATTTTAGATAAGAATCAGGTGAACACTTTGCATTCAGGTGTAACCTTAAGCAGTAGCTCCACCTTAGCATCAGTCCACATGCTCCTTCGAACGTTTTCTGCTTTTTACCTTCTCTATCTCTCAGTGCATAGCTCAAAATTTTATTTTTGAGGTATTTGACATACCAGATTATGAGTACCACCTGATATACAAAATACCCCTACACATGAGGACAGGTCCTAAGCCACTTCTAAAATACAGATCAAACCTTGCGCTTACTTTCAACAATGGTCTTGCGTGCTGAGCCATCATCGCTGATCTGCTGAATGTTGCCGAAGTGGATATCACTATAGAAGATGCGGTTGGCTCCTTTGCCGCCGCCGCCTCGGTGGTCGAAGGTGAGAGCAATGACATTTCTCATGTGATCTGGATCCTCGAAAGGCTTGATGGGTGCATTGAGGTTGGTTTCATCTGACAGGTGAATGCTCTTCAGGATGGTGCGCTCCGAGTAAAGTAGGTAGCCGTCGTAGTCGCGGCAGGAGCGCCCATTTTCGGCCAGCATGCCATGGGCACAGGCGCAGGTTCGTGCTCCGTTGCCACGGTATAGACATAGTTGCTCACAGCCACCATTTTTGTCCTTACAGATGTTCGTGCCTGTGAGGCAGAGCAAAGTCATAAAACAGAGAAGAACCATGTTAGGACTTTGAAGGGAATCTAAACCATAAATACTGTTGAAAAATAATGCGCCACATCAATTGGTTTAGAAAAGTGTTCTCCAAAAAAAATGCAATCAATTACTCATTACTCGCCTTAGCTACACTGAAGTACCTTTTACTCATTATTATAGGGTCTTACCTTGCTGCCTGGCTCGGTTGAAGACTTTAATATCCTTGAGCTGCACACCAATGCCTTTTCTCAGATACACCATTTCAGTGGCATTGTTCTTATTTCCTCTCTTAATGGAGCCATTGGCATGTGTTCTGGATTACATAGAGGACAGTGTTTCAATTTAAGTGCTCGTAATATTTGAGCTGTTCTAATAATGTTGAACACACGGACAAGACTGATTCACCTGTCACTCCAGTAGATGTAGTTCTCAAACACAGACACAGCAAACATATCCATGTTATGAACTGCCAGAACCAGCTCCCGGTTCCCGCCTGTCTCCAGATTAATACGCTCAATTTTGTCGGTACGTGCATCACACCAGTAGAGAAGGCCTTCCTAAATTTGCACACACACGCGCACACACACACACCAGAATTAGCTAGACATTTCATTAATATTAATGTATTAACAGTATTACATGACAGAGAAGATTCTTATGAACATTTTTCAACGATTTAAAAAAATTATATGTTTTTGTAAATGCCCAAAAATGCTTAAAAAAAAAAGCCTAGCAAAACACGGCCTGGAAACTAATTGTGAATTTAGTGCTGTGATGAAAAATATGAACAGAACGTTAATATATACTACCAGCCAAAAGTTTGGACACGCTAAATTGAACATATATTTTTCATTACTTCAAAGACATTTGATAAATGATTAGGATTGAAATCAAAGACAAATGTAAATACCTAATGTATACGTTTAAATTTATTTCTGAATCACGATGTAGCTTTTTTTCATAAATATGTAGGTTTTGCTCGAAGTAAGTATGTTTTATTTCTAAAAAAAAAACAAAACAAATAGGTTTTACTTAAAATGAAATTATTATCCCAAACAAGTGGTTGAGAAAATAAAAATGAGTGTCAAAAATAGTTATGATTTGTTAGTCATGGCATAATTCAATGTGTGTTATTTCAGTGTTATTATTATTCTAAATTAACTGAAAACCATAAACATGAAAAAAAAAACAACAATGGGTGTGTTCAAACTTTTGTTTGACAGCATAACCATACACCGGGAGACAGCAGCCATACAACAGGAGACGACTCTTTAAGAGGAGAAATCTCGGCTCGGTTTTATGTCATATTTCTCTCCCAGATTATGAGATATGATATGTTGCTGATTGTTCCAGTGGTGCTGTAATAGGGACAAAGTGGCCATGTACAAACCTCATAATCAATGGAGATGCCGTTGGGCCAGCTGATACTGACATTGACCAGGACTACTCTTTCTGAACCGTCCAGTCGGGACCTCTCAATGCGTGGGTACTGACCCCACTCAGTCCAGAAGAGGTACCTTATGTACAAGAAAGGGATTAGCTAGCATGTGTAACACTGATAAGACCATCCAATAGAGCAGTTTTATCACTAGGCAGTGTACCGACTCTAATCATTATTGCAGGGCAAACATTTCCACATTAGTAATGCTCCGCTGCCGAATACAAACACTGTTTGGGGATTGCAGAATTCTTGGCGCACTCAGACACATACACACACTCACTCACTCACCCTCTCTCTGGATGGACGGCGATGGCGCGGGGTTTGTCCAGACCATGAGAGATGACTACGTAGCGGAAGGAGCCATTGAGTCTGGCCACCTCAATCATGTCGAAGCCTTGGTCTGTCCAGTAGATGTTCCCTACACAGTGTAATAAAGCAGCTCAAGCAAAGCAAACAATCACAGACAGCTCCATATGCCAAGCTTTAATGTTACTACAATTTCAGCAAAGAGTATAAAGCACTGGCAAAGACTTGCAGAGCTGCCAACCCCAAAGAGAAATAGTGTAGTCCCACATGTAATGTGTGTGTTGGGGTATATATAGCTGTCTTATTACTAATTGTCATTACATGTATATATATATATATATATATATATGAGAGTGTGTAAGACATCTTTCTAACCTGCGATCCAGTCAACAGCAATGCCCTCCACACGTCCAATGCCATTAGTAACCACGTCTTCTCTCCATGTTTGGTCTCTTTTGGCTCGGCTGATGGTGCTAAGACCCATGTCCACCCAGTAGATGGTGTCGTTTTCTATACACACACACAATGCAGCATCAAATTATCAGTCCACTCAAGCTATTCGTAACAACATGCTGGAAAGGCAGAATTTTTTACAGGGTCGACTTTCTAGACCACATCTGGCTCTCAGTGCAATGTAAATTAACTTCAGTACCAATTCAGGACGAACAAGGGCCCGGGAAAAGTTTCAGAAGTGAGCTGTAAATGAGATGTTTGCACTCACCGGCATGAAAGTCAATGCCCACTGCCAGAGAGGTTCCCGACACTGGCACAAGGGCGTCAGATTTGTCGACTGGGTCCAGAGGAATTCCGCGGATGCCCTCGTGCACTGAGTACAGCAAGAAAGAGCCCATACCTACCCACAAACACACCAAGACATGAGGTACTCTACCAGGGCCACATTCTAAGACAGCTCACTACTTAACACAAGCTGGAAAGCAGAGACTTTCTGGACTGGAATATGTTTTTTTAAAGTTTCCACCCTGACTGTGGCACAGAAGCATCATGGACTTATCGGCAGTATCTGATTACAAACTGAAATGATTAGGCTTATTTCCACTGTGCTACAACATGTAACCATCCAAAAAAGCGTGGCCTTTACTGCGTGAACAAAACACACTTAGCTAGCAAGATTTGAGATATTTTTAGGTTTTGGTTGTTTTTATCTGCACACTGGTTGTGGGCAAAGTTTTGATGTTATATAACAAGGCATATCACATAACTGATTATCGACACATGCCTGTACGGTATCAGATAGTGAGAGAACCGTACCTTCACAGGACTGCTGGCCGCTCTTCAGGTTGTAGCCTGCCGTGCACATGCAGGCTCTGCTGGTGGCTGAGGTGGGCAAGCAAAGCTGAGAACAGTCTCCATTGTTCTTAGTGCACAAGTTTGTTCCTTTAACACAAAATAATAGTGGTTTTAAACTTAGTACTGCCAGTTAGGGATATATCAGGAGTTAATGTGTGTGGGCGCGATCAGTAGGGTTTTGAGTTTAAATCCCAGAAAGCCATTGCTGGGAACAAACCCATTAATAAAACCCTCACTTGCTCAGTTCTATACTTGAATTGGATCCTGCATGGAAATGATGCAAATGATCATATATTAGTACTTACTGGCCACTGGTAAACTTGCTCATTAATGCACCAGGTGGCACCAGTGCAATGTATGAAATCATTCAGATGCAGGTCAAGAGCTTTAGTTGGAGGAAACACGGGTGGAAAGGCTGTGTAGATGAGAGAGGTCAGAGAACAATGGCCAGACCTTTTTGAGCTGACAGGCAGTCTAAGGTAACTTAAATGACCACTCTTTGCAACCATGGTGAGCAGAAAAGCATCTAAGCAGGGCAAACATATCAAAACTTGAGGTGGATTGGCTACAACAGCAGAAGACCATACCGGGTTCCACTCCTGTCAGCCAAGAACTGGAATCTGAGACTACTGTGGGCACAGGTTGACTGAAACTGGACAGCTGAAGATTAGAAAAGACTAGATGTTTTTCCAATATTCAACTGTCCAGTTTTGGTGAAGCTGTTTGCATGAATGAGCAGGGGTACTGGTGTATCTACTAAAGTGGATGGCAAGCTATATCAACATAAGGAAATCCAGAAGAGTTATCAGGGAAAGTGATATTTCTAATGTTGCTAACAAGAAAATCCTAGCAGGCAGGACCCCCACCCTCAGATGTGCACCAAGCAACCATAAAAATCGTGAGGAAAAAGTGACCATTGGTTAGCATCTACTAACAGTCCCACCTAACTGTTATTTTTGTTATTGTTATTTTTATTGGCTCAATAGAACATTAAATTCATCTTTTGTAAAGTCATTCTGCCTGAACGTGTGCAAGGAGATATTACAATATACAAAAAACTAATTTGACACTATGATTTTTTTTTTTTTTCCAAAATCAAAAAAAACCTAAACCAACACACACAATCACCTTTCTGTTGGACTGTCTCGTTGTAGATCTTCATATGCATCACTGGAGACGTGCCATTCCTCAGAACTTTCCAGTTGCCTCCATCCTTCTTGTCACAGGTGCCTACCTGGTCTGTGCCCTGGTCTGCCCACCACAGTTTGTCCCCTGAAAAGACAGATAACACCACATATTTCATTCACGAGGTATTGGTTTGATTTTCTATCACCAGAAAGAACCTAAAAGAACAAAGTTGCTGGTAAGTGAACTAGTTTAAAAAAAAAAAAAAAAAAAAAACGTCACCCATAATGGCAAGAGCGGTGGCTCTGGTGAGCTTTCCCTTTACACCTTCAATGATCTCCAGGCCTGTGCCGTCCAGATTGCAGCGATTTATCGTGCTGTTGCCTGAGCTGATCCAGTAGAGCTTCCCCTCATCGAAGTCAATAGAGAGCCCTGTTAAACACCAGTGAAGAACAGGGATTAGCTGCATCCACCTCCCCGTCAATTCCACAGAGGACTTATTACATTTCACCGTGACACAAATGAAATCAAAGGAATTATGCAGTGAAGATTAGCCAACTATTTACAGAAAAAACAGTGGTGCATTTAGATTTCAACTCGGCGCAGTGCTGTTAAAGGAAAATAATGAAAGTCCTCTTATACCACAGCAATTTGCCAACACTACCACTTTTACATATATTAAAGAAACTCAAATTGTACTTTTTATCCATTTATAGTCACATTTAATGTCGTGGAACAGCAAAACAAGTTAGTTCCTGTTATCGCTTATGTTATAGCAGCTATAAACAGCCTCTCTATAAAATTTCCTCATCCTCTTCTTTTTTTCCCCCCCCCCACTAGACAGCATTCCAGTATCAGAAACTGTAAAGCAACAGCTTCGTCTCTGAGTGTTACAAAGCACTGATACTGGAAAGACATTTTTAAAAAAAAAAAAAAGTTAAATAATCTCCTGGCAGAATATTTCATCATATTACACACAATTTAAAGTAGTTTTTTTTAATGTGCACTACACACATCTGCATTGGGAAAAAAACATATTACAATGAATAATTTAGAAACATTGATATAAACCTTTGATTTGAATGATAGCACTAGCCAGGACATTATGGAAATGCTGTGGTATAAAAAATATATTAAAGCTTTTAGTTTCTATTTTGGAACATTTTGTGTATTAAAAAGTATTGGACAGCGTAATGTAGTGTTTTTCTTTGCTATGAGGAAACCTCTTGGTATAAGGATCATATCAAAATGATTAGAGAATCTTAGAAAGGCAAGAGTGTAGAAACCACACACTCCCAAGCCTGCAGACAATGAACTCATTCTGGAGCGCAGATCATATAATACACAGATCGTGTACTTTAAAAAAAAAAAAAAAAAAGAAAGAAAAAAAAGAAAAAAAAAAACAAGCCAAGGGTTTTGATTGGTTACTCACCCACAGGGCCTTTCTGACTGGTGAAGAGTAGCGAGCGGTTGCTGCCGTCTGTGTTGGCCATGCTGACGTTGTCCCCATCTGTCCAGTAGAGCTTTCTGGAGAACAATAAGTTGTGGAATTAAGCAGCTGAGCATCATTCAAGCTAAAGTGCAAATGTTGCTCATTTGTGTGCATTCCTTTTTTTTTTTTTTTTTTTAACTGACGTTTCTAGAACCTCAGTGATGTTTCATATTCTGTAAAGACATTCAAGTTACTCAAGCTCTTGAAAATAAAAGCCATGTCTTCCTCACAGCTCAGGATCGAAATCTTATGAGACTTAAAAGCGGTTACAGGAAAATATGCATACACTCTTACTGGAACGAACCGATTTTGCAGAAGGTTTATTTTGATCTGTCATACCCCTACTACATTTCATGTTGTTTACAACTGCTACTTAATCTCTTCCTCACTTTGAAGGTAATGGAAACATGGGAACATGCACATTTGCTTCACATCAGCAGTACTATTTGTGCTGTTTACGAAGCCAGAGTCCTGAAAACTGTGGCTCAGAGTCCCATTGTGAGTGTAATTTACAAACTGTAAGCCTTAAACACCATGACCGCCCTCAGAAATCCCAAACAAAATAATTTAAGCACTAAAGCTCGCCTTCCTTTGCTCTGCAACTTCAAAGATCCAGAGTCTCTTTCTTCACAAACAAGCAGCCTCGTCCCGTCCCTTCATCCTTTCCTTCAAAGGTTCCCACTTCATTTCAGCCACTTGTTTTCTTTGGAAATAACCGGAGCATATGGCCCAGGCATCTGCTCCTTTTAAAGGCCATTTTCAAACAATGCCAGTTTCAACAAAACCAGAGTGAGCAGAGGACAAGTTAAAGAAGAAATGTTACTCTTTCAACAATGGTATTTGGTTCTTTTTCCACATTACAAAGTACAGAAACATTTACGGCGGTGGATAAATCATTACCCCGGGTGCCTGGGGCAAGCAGATCACATATTCGGGCTCAGTCAGGATTTGGGATAGTCACCAGCGAGATTTGTTTTTTTTTAACCTCACAAAAAAATATTCTACTCCGTGTCGAGTTTCACAACACTGCATTTGATATGTTTGTTTAAATATAGCATGCTCCAATTGGTAATTATATTTTTAGGTCATGCGAAGCATCTCAATGCTGTGGGTCACTACCGTGGTGCTACTGATTCCCGAATCTGCCCGAGAACTTGCTAGCACAACACCACGCATCCACCTTGCGCTTAGACAAGTGAAAATACGTTTTTACGTATGACGAGTGAACACATACACAACACAGCTCATAGCTAACATCATTCAGCTTTTTTGTAGAGGGCACAAACACGATGCTTCGCCAACAGAGACATTATCAGGAAAGATCACTATACACAGTCGCCTCTCAAAGGGATTCAAGTATTTGTTCATTTTCCACTATATTCTATATTATATATGTTCTATATTATATGTCTATATTATACCATAACATGGGACGGTACACTTTGGCTAGCTAACAAATTTATGATTTAATCACCACTGATTTATTTTTCGAACCTATAAATGAGCTACTTATTTCACACAAAGTCTAAACATTTAAGCAATTCACTATGTGTTTCTAGAAAAATTTGCAATTTATTTTGGCATCTCATTTTTTTTTTTTTTTTTTACTTACTATTTTTTTTGTCTGGTGGACAAATTAAACAGGTTCTTGGAAGAAATTTTAAAAAAGTATAAAGAATTCATATAGAGACTTAACAGCAGATAAATATTTGTAAATCTAATTCTGTAGTTTGTTGCCTCTTCAAATTTGAGATCAGTTTACACCTGCACCGGGAATGAATCAGATCTCTACTGTATACTGGTTTTTTGAATAATCACATCTTCCTCTAAGCTAAATGAAACTAGATTTACATTCACTTGCGAAAGAGCACTACCAAAACCAATAATCTTTACTTATTCCACTAATTTAAAATTAACCAGTTTGTCGCAACTCAACTAGTTAGAGTTAACTAATTATACGACGAAATACAGGCATCATCTGTGTGAGTGTATGTTGGCGCTTGACCATTTTCAGAAGCTTTTTTTTTTTTTTTTTTTTTAGAACTTAGCTTATTGGTAAGCTGTAGGCCATAGGGTTGAGGCTTATGATCTTTGTACCAGTTATAGTCATGGATTTAGAATTAGGATTACACTTATTATGAGAGAGATGTTTGTGAGGGAGTGAAAGACAAGAGCTAGCACGAACCCAAGCATGGGATGTACCACCAGACAGTGTGGTTTGTCCAGTCCGTGGATGACTGAGTTCTTAAAAGAGCCATCCAGACGGGCCACGTTGATCTGCTTCTTGCTGGTATCATAGCTGGTCCAGAACAGGTTCCTGGACACCCAGTCTACAGCCAAGCCTTGAGCATTAGGTATATCTAAAACAGCAATACAAATGGGTTCAATTCCTTGTAGTTCAATGAGTCGGTGGAGGTCATGAGTCAAGAAAAGCAGAAATGATCACAGGCTGGAGTCATACCGGCCGACACCACAGTCTCCACCCCTGTCCCATTAATGAAGGCTCGTTTGATCATCTGTGTGCGAACATCAGACCAGTAGATGCGCTGCTCCTGCGCATCATAATCCACTGCTGTTACGTTATCAATCACAGGCACGGTGAAGGAGATGATGTAGTTGTAATATGGATTCTCAATGTCCACTCCTCTAATCTCGATCTGACGGGCATAGAGTAAGAACTGGCGAGACTCTGCGCACAAAGAAATAAGAGAAAAGAACAACTCTAATAAAGTCGCCACTCACAGGCAGATTGGGAAATGTTATGAACGTTACGAACATTTTGACTCATTAACACCCTTCAACATAGCATTCACTTCTGTGTGAGAGAGAGAGAGATAGCTAGGTAAAGTAAAGTGATCATGAGTATAAGAAGGAAAGAAAGAAAGAAAGAAAGAAAGAAAGAGTGAGAGAGACAGACACTGATGGATGGATAAGTGGAAAATGATCTGACATTATTTACATTTACATTTTTTACATCACAAAAACCTTCCATTTTAACGGGGGTGTGTAGACTTTTTATATCCACTACAGATAGATAAGACAGACAGACAGACAGGCGTTTAGCAAGAAAAAAAAGAGAAAAAAAGCGAGTGTGAAGGAGAGAGAGCGAGTCAGAGAGAGCATGACAGTGAGACAGATCAAAGTGGAGACACACGCAAGGGAGAAGTGGAGAGAGACAGACACACACACAGACAGACAGACAGACAGAGGAAGACATGAGTAAATATATACAGAGTGTACAGCTTAAATTCAGAGTTAATAATAGAAGATGAAGTGTGTGCGTGTGTGTTTCTGTCAAGCTTCTCCTCACACACGCACACTGCAGGTCACTCTGTAACACACTCGGTACTGATGTGAGATCAGCACAGTACGCCGCTCAGGTCACCTGTAGAATACTAAACAGTCTTCCTGATTCAGTGTAGCAGGACACCACTGCCACACTGCAGAATATTAAACAGCGACCTGGACTCAGTGCAGCAGAGAGAACAGGCCATGCTGCAGAATACGAAACACTGAACCCAAAACACTCAGCGACAACGCTTCCGAGACATCAGCAAAAATTAGCTATTTAATTCACAAAGCATGTTTTACTCATGTGCGGCTGTAAGAAAATGAAACGCAACACCCATAACACAAAGATAGCTCCCTACTGCCAGTGCAAACGCTGACACTGCGTTCTTTCTATGCAGAGATTGTTAAATGTCAGTAAGAGGACTGCAGCGGGGTTTTACCAAAGCAGGTGTGCTTGTCCGCCTGCAGCTTCATGAGGTGGGGGCAGGCACAGGAGAACGTCTGGTTGTAGTTGATGAGGCAGAGGTGAGAGCATGGACCCTTCCCTCCATTAGCAGCACAAGGGTTTGGAGCTGAAAAGTAAAAGTATGATGAGGAGGTCAGATGACATCTAAAAACATGTACTTTAATCATGAATAATTTGACATTTCTAAAGTTTTAGAATTGAATTACTGTTACTTATTATTACAATATTGGTGTTATTGTTATTTCTGTTAATATTGTTAATGTTATTATTGCTACCAGTACCCACATTACTGTTATGGCCAGTACCATTATTTCCTTTACTGTTATTTCCATTACCATTAATGTCATTACTGTTACCGCTATAGCTACTATTATAGCCACTGATAAAGTTAATGTATTAATGACTTATGGCCATTGATATAGTTCTGTCCTTACCACGTCATCGATACTGCCATCAATGATACTGTCGTTAAGGTTACGGTCATTACAGTAACTGCTGTTACCGTTACTGTCATTAGCGTTAACGCCATTAACGTTACTGTCGTTATGGTTACCACTGTTACTGCTCCTGGCACCACTGATACGGACATCAGTGTTAATGTCATGATGATTACTGTTGTTGCGGTTACTTTTGATATCGTCCTTGCCTTTACCCCTACTGTCCTGGTCGATAGGGTCGTTAATGTAACTGTCATTAGCATTATTGTCTTTACCGTTACTGTCATCACTGATACTGTCGTTAATGTTACTGTCATTACGGTTACTGCTGTTACCACTACTGTTATTACCACTCTTGCTGTTAACATTAATGTCATTACAGTTACTGTCTTTACCACTACTGCCACGATCAATACTGTCATTAACATTACTGCCATTACGGTTACTGCAGTCACCATTATGGTTGTTACTGTTAGTGTTACCATTATTATTATTACTGTTATTATTATTATCTAGTGAGTAACTATGAGTAAACATATGTCATGTATACAATGTGCTTAAGCATGATGACACTTGGGCATACCGTATGTCTGACATGATTGCCTTATTATTTTTAAAACAATATTGTAATAGTAATATTGTAAACTGAGCGTAACATCTAAAACCCTGATAAAAAAAATCTTTAGGTAATTGTTACAATTTAGAAAAAGTTGTAACAACACATTTAAAATTGGAGGTATGTGATTTGATCCCTATTGATCTCTACTGAGTTTATGCTTCAAGACACGGTGTGCACAACAATTAAAAAGAAAGAGAAAGAAAAAAGAAAAAAAAAAGAATCCTTGACTAAAACGGATGTCTGTCTGACCAAAGAACACTTCAGAAATGCTCCAGCAACAGTGTGAAATGACCTTCTCATTCAAGACTCCTTCTCATTCACACTGTGATACAATCATACACACTGTGAGAAAAATGCCACAGCTTTGGTCTACACATGCCAGGCTCATGAAGCCATGGAAAGGTCAGTCACGCCTTAAGGGAAGTGTACACATGCGTGTACAAATGTGTATACACGCGTGACTGTGTGAGACTGGGTTTGATAGGAATGTGACACACACAGGACATGCATACATGGTACAGTGGAGTAAGGTTCAGAAAGAGGGGAAGCAGTACGCAGGTGACTAAAACGCTTGCCTTTTACAAATACGACTTAGTTTTTAATTCAATAGACTAGAGCATAGAGCTTTGACTGAATTAAACATTACTTTACATTACATGACTATACATTCATACAGTTTCCACATAGGAGCACCTAGGAAGGTCTAGAAAAACATAGGAGATACCCGATAAAACAAATAACTCCGCTTGCTGTCAGTTTGGAGTTTTGCTATGTTTCTCTCCATAATCAGTGCTGTACTGAGCAGTACTGACCCTGAGGCTGTCTGGATGGATGATAGACCTGCAGGTCAAACGGCTGTGTGTTGGTCCTCTGCACCACTGTAACATTGTGCCCTGTCCACTTGTTGGCTTTAGCCAGTGTGTTAGTGCGCCAGTCTGTCCAGTAAACCTCGCCCCCGTACATGGTGACGGCGAACGGGTGCGACAGGTATTCGTGTCCCCGCAGCACCTCGATCAGGCCGGAACCATCGTAGGCAGCGGAGTAGATGGCATCAGACCTAGAAAAGGGTTTAGTAAAGGAGTGAGTGTACATCGTGATATGAAAATCTGGAATAATTTTACTACCGATAATAGTTTTACATGGTTGTGATGAACTACTTCTTCTTCTTAAGTCAGATTTAAAATCAAACTAGGAATATTCCTAAAAAAAATTGTTTTTTAAATATTAACCCTGTCACCACCCTTATACTTTAGTTAATAAAGGACGTTTTGTGGGATTGGGTGTAAGATGTAACACACATACCGAGCGTCAATCCAGAGAATACGGCGCTCCAAGTAGTCAACGGTGAGCCCATTAGGCCAGCCTCCACTTCCTGTTTCTCTATGAATGGTACGCCGGCCATCGCCACTCATGGAAGCTGCCTCGATTCGAGGAGAACTGGCGTCCCAGTCTGTCCAGAACAAGATACTGGAAAAAAAGATACGAGGTACTATTAATAACAACATACCAAAAACTTCACATCACATCAAAACCTTATCTGAAATCCTGATATTAAAGATAAGAAGGCTTTTTAAATAGGAATAACGATCAGCAGAGAGCTCCAAAATAGATCTTCTTATTACACCGAGCCATTTAATTATGAGAGCAGAGATTTCTTTTTGAACATGCTTTAGAGCTTTCCTTGTTTTCTTTTGTAAACATTGTTCTTTTTCGTAATTTCAGCGAATGAGGAATTGCCCTTGATGCGAATGAATTAAATAAGATGAAAAGACGCCAGACTTGTCGATGAGTAACAGACGGAGATATATACAGGAAGTTAACATACCATGCTATATTATCTCGTGTGTGTTTGTATCTCACCCGTCACGTGGGTCAAGGGCGATGGCTCGTGGATGCTCCACTTCTCCAGCGAGGAGTGTTGTGCGCATGGTGCCGTCTAACTTGGCCACCTCGATCTGGTCCAAGTTGCTCTCCACCCAGTAGATGTTTCCAGCAATCCAGTCCACAGCCAGACCTTCTGGAGTGGCCAGACCATACTGGATCACCACCTCAAAACTGGTCAGGGCTGCACCCAAGCAAATAGAAAAAACATATTACCACATATTCCGTAAGATTTGTTTAAAGCGCTGTCATGAGCATGATGACAGTGTGACGAACGGTTTTGGTTTTTTTTGATCTCACACACACCCGAACCACATTTATAACATAAGAATGTAAACCAATGGGAAGGGAATAAAACACTTTGAGACTTGCTGTTATAGGAGAATAGCTTTACTTTTTATACATTTTTTTTTTATTCATTAAAGAACAACACATTATGCTTTTTATCCACTTATTGTTATATTTAATCCTGTGGAACATCTGCAAAACAAGATAGTTCCTGTTATCACTTAAATTATTGTAGTTATAAACAGTCATTCCCTGAAGAGCTTTACCACTGAATGTTACAAGGCACTGACACTGGAGACTCCTTCCAAAAAAAATTTAATAATTTAACACCATCATAGAAAGCTTCACCAATGATTATCAAGGATTAGGATTATAGATTTTTCTTTTTTAAATAACACGCATTTTTAAAAAAAATAAATTATGTGGAGCATCCTCTATACAAGTCTCTGAGTGTTAGTTGTCAATATAGAAATGATAAATAAGAATAAGCGCATTAACGTAAACTTGTGATTTGACTTATAGGAAATATTACTGTCAGAGCTGCTGTTAGTAAACTGATCAAAACCTTCCGAGCAATCGGAACCGAGAATTCACCCTCACTGTGGTATAATGGAATAAGTGTTATGCGTTATAAAATTTTAGGCAACAGAACATGGCAGCCAGCTCTGATACAAAACCAACACATACTACTACTGGATATTATTTATTTTCTTAGCAGATTATTTTGACAGAAGATAATTTGGTTAAGATTTTCGCGACATTAAGTATGGCTTTTGGGACAAAGCTAAATGCGAAATAAAAGACAGACAGTATCAGAAAAAAAAATAAAAAATACAACCAACTAAAGCTAAAATAGTAAGTTTACAGAGCTCACAGCTTTGCAGTTTTAATGGAGCTCTGCACCACTGCCTGTCTCTGATATGGATCTCAGTAACCACTGACGCGACTGAGCATAAACCATCTTCAGCCTTGCGTTCTATAACACATTCCCTTGTCCTACACTATCTTTCTCACAGGCTGAGTAGCATAGAGTATATGTGCAGCATTAAGCCTGTCCCCACACCCACAGCCTCACACTCAATTAGGAGGCCAGGCCAGTGTGCTTATTGTGGAGCCGGAGACAAGGCGGCCTCTGCACTTGGAAAGTCGAAGAAAAAAAGCTCTTTGTTGCTTTGTTTCTCCGCTGGCCGCCATGTTGGCAATGCTTTTTCCACTAGCTGTGAGGTGGATCTGAAATCAGTGTTGGACACTTTAGGCTGCATAATAGGTGTGGAATGGGTGTGTGTGTGTGTGCACTGAGAACTTTGTGCTTCTGATACTTGCTTATATCTGTGTGTAGTATTGTAAATGCAGCACAAAGACAGAATTCTGGGAACGTGCATGCTGACGTTTTGTGGTTACAGTGCAATAATGATTAAGGTATATACTCAAGTGAAGGATTTGCCCACCCAATAGACTGCAAAGATATATATATATAAAATTTTTTTTTTAAAAAAACCTTCATCAAAGGCAGCCCTGTTCAGACGCATACAGAGCCTACAGCTAAATTACTAAACCCTATTATCTCAGATTTAATCTTCTTTTCCCCTCAAGCTATTATTCAGGTCTTTAACTGCAACCAGTGACACTAATTACATATAATATCAACAATGAAACCCATATTTTTTCATACCTGAACATCTGCACCCACGTTAACAGTGCACCAAGCAGAACTGTCTGTGAAAATTGAGTTTTAAAGGTGCAGTTTGAATTATTTCTAGTCCTGCGTGTAAAAATCATATAGATCAGATGTGCTCAAACTTGTAGCAGCCATAGACTCATTTACCTGTAAGATGAAGTACACCAACTTTCTCCGTGCAGATTTCTTTTAAGAAAATGATTTAAGATTGTCAAATAGAGCTTACTATTGCTTTTCTATTTTCAGTTTGGTGCTTGGACCCCTAAATATAAATAACTTCGATAATGTTGGGCTGTGATTTCCACAATCTGTTAATATTTCTTTTTAAAAATCACTGACCCCTTCATGGTCCCCATGACATAGATCATATTCAAAAAATATCTCAGAAATATTGCTCTTTATATAGCCTTATAACGGATCTGGCTACTTTCTTTATTTCAATTTACATTTTTCTGGGCCGGAAATTAGCTCCACCCACAAGAGAAACACTGTTGCTCAGCTCTATCTCCTTTAAAGGCAAGTTATAAAATATACGCAGTTATAAGAGAAGAAATTGGATCAAGTAGGCGG
The DNA here is from genome assembly GCA_022985145.1 of Pangasius djambal. Classification (NCBI taxonomy): domain Eukaryota; kingdom Metazoa; phylum Chordata; class Actinopteri; order Siluriformes; family Pangasiidae; genus Pangasius; species Pangasius djambal. The sequence goes on from CM040990.1 coordinate 18,607,623, forward strand.
TAAGTGGAAGGCGATTCACTGCATACCGCAGTCGTCTTTAAAAACGACAGACTCCACCTTTAAGAAGGAGCATCCACGGTTAAGTTCGCTTTCATGAGGTGCAACACATTACAGCTCCCTATTTCTAAGCCATTTACCAGTACTGTATATTGGTGGCTAGTGGTATTCTGTACTTTTATGATTTGTGTAAATGTTATTTGTCAAGTGTAACCATTCATACATCGATATTTTCTTTAACAGTCTCTCACCTCCATTTTCAGACAGTTTGCCGCGATAGATCTTGTCCTCCACCACGTCGGTCCAGTAGAGGGAGCTCTGGTTGAGGTGGAAATCCAGGGCTATGGTGTTCCTCAGGCTGGGCACCAGCACACTAAACTCACCCTTATACAGGTCGATGCGACGGATCTCGTGCCGGTTGGAGAAAATGATGAAGGGCTTGAAAGGGTCTAGAGGAGGGAGAGAACACACAGAAATCCTTTTTACAGCTAGTCATACTTGAAAAAGTTTCAAGGTCAGCTGATGATGAAAGAAAAAAAAAAACAAAAAAAAACAACTAAGGACCAGTAAATGCTGTAATACTGAAATGTTACAAACTATCATCTCCTAGCTTATTCTAAATCCAGCAGCAACTATGCTCCTACTTATGGTCTCTTCACTAATGCAGCACGAAGGAAGGAAATGAAGCGCTAGAAATAATTTTACAGCAACTTCAACTCTTTCCCTCATCCGTCTCTCTACGCATGTATCCAAAAATTCCAGCCAAATGGCTCATGGCTTATGGCTTATGAAAATTCAGCAAAAAAAAAAAAAAATACGGGAATCATTGTGTGTTTCCACTCAAATACTCTTTGGTGAACATTCTGAAAAGGACACAACAAGATTACGAAAGAAAAAGAGGCCCAGCCAAATGTAACTGCTCATGGGCTCTGTCCAAAACCACAGGCTATCATTTAGAGCTGGGTGATTTGATGGATTTATCATAATTTTCACAATAAATTATGTCACTTTTTGGTGAGGATATACAGCTGACTAACTCTAACAAGCAGCTGATTGTGCACTTAAACTAATTATATATATATATCTGGAGGTCACACTGGTGATCCATTCCACCGGCAGAACGGAAATCGAGTTAGCGGACATTCAATACGTATAAACAAATGAATTATTTTATCGCCGCAAGTCTGTTATAAGAATAGTCAGGACACTGTTGGGTTTCTGTGTGTAGAGTATCATGACCCTGTGCTTAGCTGCTGATGAGCAGGGCGATGGGAAAGGGAAGGTGTGTGAGCCCCCTGCTGGGCAAACAATTCTCACCTCCCCACAATAACATTAGCACAGAGATTAAACAGACAGGACAACTAAAGCTTTTTTTTTGATAGTAAAACACCGTATACAACTGCCACAATAAAATGATTACACTTTAAACCTAGTGGGCTAGGTAAAAAAAAAATGGAAAGGCTTATGAAAAACTGCAAATTCTTAAAGCCCTGAGCCATTAACCACTACTGTGGAGTGTCCCAAACAGGCGGAAATTCCATTTATTGGCCTCTGGTAGAAAGAGTTCAAATACTTCAACCCAGAGTTTTACCCTCTAGCAACACCAACTTTACCACATCATCCAAAAAGCATTTTCACAGAATATCCAGCATTTCCATTCATGTGCACATAAACCTTCTCGCTCTCTCTCTTTATCGCTCTCTCACCCGTGCTCTTGCAGCTCTCATTGTCAGGTTCCAGAGCCCAGCCCTCGTAGCAGGCACACTTGACGGTGGCTTTCTCCTGGATGCAGCGCTGACTACACTTCAGGTGCTTGGCGCAGAAGCTCTGGATCTGGCAGGTCTTGTTATCAGAACCGAGCTCCATGCCAGTCGGGCAGGAGCACAGGATGCCCTCCCCAGGGGCGATGGTGCAGTTATGGCTGCAGCCGCCGTTCTCCAACGAGCACAGGTCTGCAGCGGGGAGAGAGAATGAACAACTGCGGTGAAAACTAGAAAGACACTCTGCATCTTTTGGAAGCAAATTATCCACAAAGACGTTTTAAGACATCAGCTGGCATACTTGCGACCAGGTGCTTACCACAGAGCTTCTCGTCTGAGCCGTCGGGACAGTCATCCTTGCCATCGCACAGCTTTTCTGCAGGTAGGCAGATAGAATCGTTTTGGGCACATACGTGGTGTGAAAGTTCACACAACAACGCCTCGCAATTATCTTCATCCGAGTTATCCTCACAGTCGCTGTCTCCATCACACACCCACGCCTTACTGATACACCTCGCTGCAGGGAAATGGAAAGAGAGCGAAAGAGAGTGAATGTGTGTGTGTGTGTGAGCGTGTATAAAAGAGAGCTGAGAGTAAAAATGCTGTTTTTCAGAATCAAAAAAGTGACATTCTGAGTAAATAAATTTTAAAAATGATTTTCTAACAAACTCTAGTGGTCATTAACAATCATTTATTTTAAATCACATTTGCATTATAGATATTATTTTACGGTCACCATGAAATATGGTACTTAAAAAATGTTGGATATTTGAAACAAAAATGACCTCCGCCTCATACTTTGAGAAGAAAACACCTCATATTTTGTACTCACACAAAATGTTACTTGGATGCGGCATAAAAGCATTTACTTACTAATAACAAAAAACACCACTGCAGAAATTTAAGTCAGGAATTTAAATGTTAAGGGGAGGTGACTAACCTGAGTCCCTGCAGGCGAACTGTGCAGACGGGTTGCATGTGTGTGTGACGCCCTCGCAGTGCTTCTCATCAGTGTCGTCTATGCAGTCGTTTTCGCCGTCACAGCGCCAGCGCATTGGGATGCACAGGCCATCCAAGCGGCACTGAAACTCATCTGAGTGGCAGCCTCCAGGGGGACGTGTGGCTGAAGAGTCAAACAAAACGACATGTAATAACGTTATTTGGCTGAACACAGTCAACAAAGAACCATTACGCAACTTTCATAGGAAAAGTTCTTTAATTACGGTTAGAGGAATACAGCAGGTTATGTGGAAATACCAAAAATTTGATATTATACACCCGGAATCAACACAACCGCAGCGTTGGCGGACAAGTATGTTAAGAAATGTGTGTGTGTTGATCATACTGCACATCTGGTCTTGTGCAACAGCCTTTGCGTAGCAATCGCAGATGTAGCACATACACAGGAGAGCAGAGTGGTTGTGAAATCATAAATAATGTGAGTCAATAATTTAGATAAGATACTAAAGTGAACAAAATCAATCTTGTAATAGTTGAGAAAGGAAAGTGATGAGCTTTAGGGTTAAGCAGCCGGGGATTTCTACTTCTTCAGTGCTGTACACGGTGTCACAGCCCTGCTCAGTGCAGTTATTATACTGCTCAAAGACAAACAAAAACGCTGCGTCATTAAGTAGGAATGTTTAAGAAGAGAAAGGTCTGTGTATCTATGACATAGACAGCTTCATGGCTTTATATAGAATCTCTGGACTTTGGGGGTGTGAGATTTAAGGAAGTGTTACGCAGTAGGAGCAGTGTGCACAGCAGTGTGGAAAGCGAGGCGAGTTCTGTTCTTTGACGTCCTGCAAACGGCTGTTTTTGGTAGTATCATATATATGAATTAGTGTGCTTAGTGTAAAGTACTTAAGAGAACATAAAATAAAGTAAAAAAGCCACCAACATTGCTAACAAGTAAATCCTAGCAGGCGGTGAGAAAAACAAAGATTTTTATCGCAAATAACCCATGCATAAATTTCTCCCCTCCCCCAGATGTGCCAGACATTGTGGCCAAAGTTCAGCACGACTGCTACTTAATAATAAGCAGCTCCTCCATTTTATAATGTCAATCTCTCCCACTGGATTTATATTGGATTACAAGACTGAAGCCAAAGTTGACCTAGATAAAGCCGGCGCAAAGCGAAAGTAAACACAGAAACAAAAGTGTATCTTTCCCTTTCTACGTCCTTTCCCCTTCAGTGAACTCGCTCATATGTCTAATTTCATTGGTGTTTGGTTTCAGTCAATTATTGTTATTGAACTATTGCGCTCCATTTCTTCATATCACAACAGTAAGTTCTATAGTAGGGCATGGAAGTAGTGTCAGGTCCAGTGTGTGTAGAACACAGGAAGCCGTTTGGCTGCTGGGTGGGAATTGGCAAATTACCAAATTGTTGACAACATGAGGAGAACATGCATTGTAGTATCCATTATAGATTAAATAAAAACAGTTACTGGTAGTGAACTCTTCATGTTAGTGTACATCTTCACTATAAACTGTTTTACAGCATAAGATTCACTGCCTCGCTGGATTGAAGCCTTTTGCTAACAGCTTTGCTAGTTCGAGATGAAAAAAAGTGTGGAGTAACAATCCTCAGATGGTGATACACAGGAAACAGTATTTCAATAGTGACAAGTCAGCATTCTTAAAATACTCTCCCCCAGGAAGTGGAGTCTGGAACCAGACAGGGATTCAGGAAGTGAAATCAGATTCCACTTTAAACAGTTCCACAATGAAACTGCAGCAGCTCCAGATGTTTCGGCATAATGAAACTGCTGAGGAGCCAGATGTCTTTGCAGATTGGGAAACATGCTGGAAAATGGCACGCTCACCCTGGTTGGTGCAGTTGGCGCTCTTCTCATCACTGTTGTCGCCGCAGTCGTTGTCTCCGTCACAGGTCCAGTACTCTGGGATGCAGCGGCCACTGTTGCACTTGAACTGCACGCTCGAACAGGAGTGACTGCAGCCTGCTTCATCGCTGTTGTCTCCACAGTCATTATCTACACACGCACACACACACGACAGTACACGAACGTGGTCACTATATGCAACAGTTAAACTCTCCTTATACACTCCTAGAAATGTGATGTGGCAACCCTTTATATTTACAGCAGAACTCAGCAGAGACTGAGACTATTAACAATAGTTACAGCCCAAAAAGTGACATTATACTGTTGAGGCGAACGTTAGCTAGCTATACATGTTAGCATTAATGTTGGCTGGTTGCTTGCTGGCCTACCATATGCGCGTTTTTAACAGCCTACAAATTTGTACTATCATGGCAGGACCTTTACAACTTGTCTAAACAGATAAGTGTGGGTTTCTATTTGTAAACGTTACGTTTGGACAAGTCATACATTTATTAGCTAGCCCACCATGCAAGTGAAAGCTCCAATGTGCTGCCCATGTTTTAGTTGCCCAAAAAAAAACCCAAACTGACCAGGCTAAAAACGGTACCTACCATAAAGTAATAACATCTGACGAGCAAGCTAAGTGCAAAATACAGACACAAATGAGTATATTAATCCCTGCATTAGCGAACGACTTGGCTATAGTCATTATCTTTTTCTGTCCGATTTAGCACATTGTGTTCAAGGCAAGTAATTTGGCTAATGTTTGGCTATGAGCTGTGGTGTTTTCTGTGGTGTTTTGCATGTAAAATACATCATTTGACTCTGGCTAGTTTATTTTCTCTCAATATGAAATGAACTGCTAGTCGATACACCTTATTTTATTTGTTTTGGTCAGTGGTTCCACGTACCTGCATGTTCCTAATTCTGAAAAGATTGTCTATCATCTGTGCACGCTAATTAATCTGACTAGCAAAAGCCAACGTGCGTAGTGCAGCTAGGTGGTGGGATTAACAGCGAGTAGGTTTGTTTTGCAAAAATCAATAACAAGCAGGGTTTTTCTTTCTCTGGTTGTTTGCCAAAGGATTATAACACTAGCCTACTGAATCTATTTGTCCGCCAGCCAACTATTAATAATAAACTAATAGCCTGGACAAGTAATCTTCTTTTCCTGAGCAGCCAGAGTAGTCAGAGTTGTCCAGCTCTGCTCCAGGATGAATGAAATTGAGCAAAAAAAATCCCAGAGAGTAATAAATAGCAACAAAATGAAAAAACTTTCCGACTCCAATAAAACCGCATGGAGTAAATAAAGTACTACAACGCAGAAAGAATTTGGAACAAGCAATGGGGTCAAAGGTTCACTCACCATTATCACAACGCCAGTTAACGTTGATGCAGCGCCCGTTGGCACATGTGAACTGGGTTTGTGGGAAACAAGTTGGGTAGGCTGAAATCCAGGAGAGAGAGAGAGAGAGAGAGAGAGAGGATATATGACAGTACATTGCCTTTACAACACACAGCCTAAAGCTGTAATGCACACTATGAACAGTAAGAAGCCCATTAACAGGAAGCAGGCAGTGCTGATTTTTCCATCAGGGAAGCTTTGCAATAATGATTATCTTGTGAATCATCACTTATTCATATATCATCTGTTAACAAGGATTTCTCCTTTCCAAAGTGGGTTTGACTATAACGTGCCATTTAAAAACTACATGTGACCCGTCTACATTCATGCAGGAGGTCTTCTGGTTCACTGAAGAGCATCAACCCTTATTAAACTATGTAGGTGACGTTGGTTTATCCATTTGTCTTCAGCCAAGATCGGTGTATTCATCATAAAATCTTTAACTGTCCAGCTGATGGAGCATTCCATGCTCACAAATGAATCATTGTTTACACTTATTTAAAAAATGCACTGTCATTACTGACCACAGGAAGCTGGTTCATCCGAGCGATCCCCGCAGTCATCGTCCAAGTCACATGTCCAGGTTTTAGGAATACAGCGTCCGCTGGCACACGGGTGCTGGTTAGGGGGACATGTACGAGCTGGCACAGAAACAGACAGACAGCTGTCAGTGCTCGGCTCCGTCCCAATTCAGAAGTGGGCCAATGAGCTTCGATAATATTCCTCATTAGCTGATACCTGCAGGTTTACATTACTCAGTACTGACAGTGTGTCTCCTACCTGAGCAGGTGGTGTTGGACTCGTCCTCGTTGCTGCCGCAGTCATTATCTCCGTCACAGAGCCAGCGCATTGGGATGCAGCGGTTGTTCTGGCACTTGAAGCGATCGGCAGGGCAAGTGTGCTGGTCTGATGAAGGAAGAATATTGCAAGTGCAACCTACTAGTACTAGAAATCCAATAAGGCCTGAATGACATTCACATTTACAGACTTTTCTGAATATTTTTAGTCCCTGTCTAATCATAGCGACCCAAAGTAACTTTTATAGATTGATAGATTATATGTCACATTAGGGCTGTGGAATATTATAATATAAAATTAATATATTGTTACATGGAAATGAAAAGGAAAAATCGATATAACGTCTTAATAAGGTGTTGGGTCACCATGAGCCACCAGAACAGCTGTGATGTGCCTTGGTAATAAAGTCTCTGGAACTCTAATGACTGGATGAACACCATTTTCCCAAAAGATATCATTTGGTGTTTTGATGATCATGTAGGTGTTCACTTGGCTTGGGATCTGGTGACTGTGAAGGCCACAGCATAGGACTTACATTACTTTTATACTCATCAAACCATTCAGTAAGCCCTCTTGCCCTGTGAATGGGGGTGGAGTCATCTTTGAAGAGAACACTCTCATCAGGATAGAAATGTTTCAGTAGAGGATAAAAGTCAGAAGACACTTCACTCTAAGGGGACATGTGGACCAAAACCATGCAACAAAATACCCCCAACATATTCCTTTAATTTGTCACAGTCTATGTATATAGACATAATAAAGGTATCACATCCCCACTACAAGTCCTATGAGTTTAGCTTACTAAGTCTGGATGACTGAAATGCTTTTACGACCCTTCTTTCCTTATTATTTTATCAATTACTTTTTTTGAGCACCATGTGTGTAGCTTCTGTGATCTCGACATCATCTCGGTTTGTAGAGATTATGCATTTTTTTTATCCTGTCCGAATGAAAGAGAATACTCACGGCAGAGCTCTGGCGCTTCGTCGCTGTTGTCCAAGCAGTCGTTGTCTCCATCACACTTCCAGCGTTCCTGGATACAGCGGTTGTTCTTGCAGGCAAACTCTCCAGGCTGGCACTGAGGCGGCGGGACGTAGGACGGATTGGCTGTGGAGACAGCAGTGTGGCATGAAGCTTTAAACAGCAACAGCTGATAAAGCTAATAAGGGCTTCTGAAAATTCTTGTCAAGCAAATACATAATACATACAGGACAGATTTAAAGGCAACTCAGAATCTAAATAAAGCCCCTCAACTTTAGTTTGTGCCACAGCCACACCCCCAAAACACATACACATGTGCTGTCTAGAATAAATCCCCTAAATGCTTGTGCAGGAGTATGAGATTTATGAACTGACAGATGAGTAGAGATGCCTCCTTTGCTTGTTTGGTTGGATATCGGTGGCTCCAATCTGAAATTTGCATTGCTCACGTTTAACTAGGACAGTGGACCTCAATCTTTTAGTAGCAAAGGACCCCTTCAGTATGGACATATTCCGTTAACATTATTTAAAGCTGAAATTTCCACTGATAAAAGACATTAGGTCTGAGTTGACATTGGTGCTTGGACCCCTAATAATGTGGGTTGTGATTTCTGCTACTGTAATAGAATTAAAATAAATAAATAAAATAAAATCCCAGATTGCTTGGCTATGCTTCACAGACCCCTGGGGGTCCCCAGAGCTTTGAAAACCACTGAACTACGAAACAAATAGTGTCTTTGACCTCCTACCTTTACAGGTCTTGTTGTCAAGGTCCAAAATCTGGTCGTCTGCACAAGCACAGGTACGACCTACTGGTGTGAGCAAGCACAGACTGCTGCAGCCACCGTTATTGGCCCTGCATGGATTATGGCCTGGGGCTGGAAACACACATACACAACAGAAACACACTTCAGACCACAAAGACACAACAGCTCAATCAATGACAACAACAATAATAAGAAGAAGATAAGAGATAAGATAGGATTTTATTCATTCCGAGGGAAATTCTAAATAATAATAATAATAATAATAATAATAATAATAAACATATCCCATTGTTGCTTTTTAAAAAATACATATAGAGAAATAAAACATGACAGGGTGTGCTGTTATAGAAACAATTACCCCAAATTGATAAATTTCCAAAAACAGCACGTCCTGACGAGTTTTATTCTTCTTATAGCACAGCAATTATCCAACAGTTAAACTTTTCATTTATTAATAAATGATACTTCATACTTTCTAACCATTTCTCCACATCAATGATTATACGTTTTTCTTTGTTAAATAAGAGTTACTGTAGAAACGATAACGTATTAGCATGAGTGCATTAATATAAAGCTGTGGTTTGAATCACAGCAGGCACCAAGAGAACTGAACAACACCTTCTGACCAATGCAAAAATTCATAAAGTAACTTCTGTGTTTATAACTATAATTATAGGTGTGCATGTAGTAAAGCGTAATATATTAAAACCTGCTCAGTGGTACAAAGTTCAGACGCTGGAACATCCTTCCATAAATTACAGACTTATCCATGTAATTTAAAAATACTTAAATGACCCAAGATGAGCTTTTCCTATAAACCATTTCAATATGGGGTTTTATAGCTCATGGGGTTTTATAGCTCAGTACTTTGTTGCTGCTGGGCGTCGTAGGTGCGGATCTCGTAGATGGGCGGCCGCTCGCTCCTCAGCAGAGTCACCTTCTTAGTCGTCATGTCCAGCTTGTAAATGCCTCCGATTCGGTACTCATTCCAGAACAAGAAGTTCTTATAGTGGCAAAGACCGAAGGGGTGGTTCAGCTCCTGCCCCTCATACACCGTCTAGCCAATCAGAGGACAGAGCAGCAAGATTACATTTTAAACCTGAAGCCCAACAGTAGGTTTTTTTCCTTATTGAGCAGAGTACAATTATCCAAAACACTGAGTCATCCAGTCCATTTACTACTAGGTAAAAAGAACAAACCACCACCACTACTAAAACCCTCTCTAGGTATGTGTTCAACCAAATGGTTCACAAATTTTCGCACCTTGCGCTCAGTGGTGTTGAGCAGCACCATCTCGATGCGGTCGTAGTAGGCGTCCACCCAGTACAGCACACCCTGCTCGATGTCCAGACTCAGGCCGTTGGGCCACAGCATGTTTTTGGAGGTGATGAGGATGCCAGAATTGGAGCCGTCCATCCATGCCTTCCTTATGCTGCCACGGTTGGCATCTCTCGAGTCTTCCTGCCAGTCGCTCCAGTACATCATACTGAAACACAACAAATCCATCTGTATTACTGGTCTAGACATGATTTCATTTCATATAAAACTATTACTGGATTGCCAGTGAAGGTTTTCGTTTATTTAAATTATTTTCATTTGGGTATCTTATTATTAATTCTTCATTATCACATTCATATCACTTTTTATGAAGTGTAGAGGTTTTTTTTAATCCCACACCTGCTCACTTTTCAAGTAGTTCTAACAAATCCCATTTGGACCTGTGGTTACTTTTGTAACTCCTGCTCTAGACATAGCACCCTCACTGAACTATAAGGAAGGCTTTGTTGATAGACATGAGCTTCCATGCTGTGTGCTCTCAGTTCCAGAAACAACCATTTCAGTCCAGGGTGCATTTTAAGAATTGGTACACCCTTAAACAGTGTAATATGATACACAGATTTATTATTTTGCACATTTATTGCATGTTAACAGTGTGGCCCAAAAAACTCACTTGAAGCTGGAAATGCATTGAAGTTGGAAATGTAATCTGTAGCCTGTCCATAGCTGATAAAGTGCAGTCTGACGCCTTCTTTTCTGCCGTTTATCAGCATTTAACTGCACTAATGAAGCAGCCTAAAAATAGTGATGCCCTTCGTCACTTTTGTGCGTGAACACGATGTAGCTATGGAGTATGGAGCTTTTCTACCTCCCACTCACCCCAGACACATCCATATCTAAAACAATGGCTTTCTTACGTTCTCTTTCAGTACAAGAGCTCTCTTTTCCACTTATAGATATATTACTGGAGTACAGAATAATATATTGTTTCGTATTATGCAGTGTGATCTATTAAATAAGCAGCTGCATGTACATAAACTTAGAACAGCCACTCTTACCCGTGTGCCGGGTCCACTACTATGGCTCGGGGGTGGGTCATCTTGCCCTCGAGGAGAGTCTTGCGTGTCTGGGAGGCTTTCTCCAGCTTGGCCACACTGATGGTCTTCTCTGGTCCATCATCTGTCCAGTACAGGTTCTGACCCATCCAGTCCACTGCTATGCCCTCGACGGTGTGGATTCCTACAGGGAGACAAGTGTGTGAGTGACAGAATGACAGGCTGACGTGACATTACTGATTGTCAATTTCCCAAACTAAAGAAGAAAAGCAACCAGCATTATACATATAAAACAATATAAATACTTGAAGAAATAACCAACTCTCATAATGCTGAATTCTCAAACAACCGAGCTTGTTGGAGCTTAAGTGTAACAAGCACTTCATGAAGAACATCCAGACTATCCTGAAAGTCCATTAATACATTCCAGTGATACAACTATCATTCTGTACAGTCCAGACTACTGAAAAAAATCTCACCGCTCTTCACGATGATGTCCCTCTCGGTGCCGTCGATTTTCTGCCGGCCGATGGTGTACGTGGTGGCGTCGCTGAAGTAGATGAACTCTGTCTCGGCATGGAAGTCCAAAGCTCTGGGGTTGTTCAGGTTCTCGATAGGAATGATGTGCTCGTCATACACGCGGGCATGCAGGTCCATTCCTCGAATGACCCCGGGCCGACCTTTACCATACACCAGGAAGAGCTCGTGCTCTGGTTCTGAGGATGTAGGAAAGCATGGTGCTGTCAGAATGGTTAAACACAGCAACACACTCCACCATCTTGAGGATCACCAACGAGCTATAGAAGGCAGCCATGTGGCAAAATTGAATTCTGTTCACAATAATCGAATCTTTTTAATCTTAAGGCGTTATTGTTATTGTCATTAATGTTTTTTCCTTGCACATAACTGTATTGTTTCTAAAATGAAGCGATACAAAAAAAACATATTTAACACAACCTTAAATAAATGGACAAATGAAATCAAGTCAAGAAATGCAAGAGTGCAAAAACTATCAGTTCAAATATTGCTAATCAGAATATATAAGTAATACGAGAAGATCTTAACACAAATCGCACACAGATCTCAACGTGGGTGAATTTTTATTTTTTCACTTTGCTTTACCTTTATTTTTTATTTTTTTCCACAGTTACAGGAGCTGTCTTTTTTTTTCTACGATAATCTCCAATGGCTCTTTTACTTTCACTGAAGCAAGCGAGATGAAAAGTGCACTCGAGTCTGAACTGAAGTGCTCTCTCTCACGTGCGACAGTTTCACTGCTACACGCTTGTGAATACCTTTGTGTGTTCACGGAACATTGCTTATTTTTATTGACCACTGCTGATACTGTTCTCCGTGTTCAGGTTGGCCATTTCTCTATTAGAGATGTTGTTTAAACACCACAGCCTGAGCTTTGAGAACTGGAAAAGATGTACGCAGCTGCTCAGGAGCTCAATTTAAAAAAAAAAAAAAAAACTGGCAGTAATTGAGTTTTTATCATCAGTGGGGGAAGTTACTGTGGTAACACGGTTAACAGTCACTGAGCACAGGCCTGAAAACTGAAAGTCAAAGCTTTATCTCTGTTACAAAGCACTGACAATGGAGACTCCTTCCATAAAAGTTAAATAAATGCCTGGGAAAAAAAAAAAAAAAGTGTTGAGAGAAGCAGAGAAGCATGCACTCACTCTTGCAGGACTTGCCATCGCTGCCCAGGCTGAATCCGGACCGGCAGCGGCACGTGCGGATCTTGTGGCTGTTGGCCAGCAGACAGATATCAGAGCATCCTCCGGGTTTGCCGAACTGATCAGGAGCACAGGCGTGACTGCGCACTGCGGTGGGGACACGAGCATTTTAACCATTAACCCACAGAGACAGAGTAACAAAAATGCCTAAGAGGTGAGCTTCATTTGTCAAACAAGTGACTCATTCAGCTTTCGAGAATGTACACTGAACTTCTGTCTTACTTCCTGAAACCTGTCTCAGCCCTGAGAAGAAAAAAAAAGTTTCACTGGGGAACACTACAGTGTAATTTAGCCTATGTCGCTGCTTAATTACTCTCAGGAAATACAGGCGACTGAAAGTGAAGCTCTGACCTGTTTATATGAGTAAGGGTTCAGTTCAAGGTGCTGTACCTGCAGGCTGGCGTCTCTGGTGGTACACGTGCAAGGCTCCACCTTTATCCACCCGCGTCACCACCTGAAAGTCGGAGCTGTTGAAACGGTTGACACGGATGACGCTGGTCTTGGGCTGTATGTTACCGTTGTCCAAGTTGGTGGCATACAGGTAGTTCTCAAACACGGTCAGACTGTACAGGTGTTCAATCTGACGGTACAAAAGACATGATAAACAAATAAACCTTCGCAGACTCTCTTTGAGTAAAAGGATCTGTCAAATGAATGAATGTAAATGCCCCTGAACTGTGCTGCGGTTTTGTCCGCACAGAGCAGAGGGTTATGGATTATAGCAATAATGTTTTTGGCTTCCATGCTCCTTTGGAAATCTTTGGCAACATCTTCATAAAATGTCAAAAGCTGTGATGCATAACAATGTTTTTAAAACAACATTATGCAACGCTTGGCACTGTTTAAAGTCAAAATTTTAGGAATAAATCTGTCAGGATGTCTGATAACAGACTAATAGAGCTGTAGTTCTACATCAGGGGTAAGAAAAGGTTTCCTTGAGAGTGAGCACATATAAAAATGTCCATAATTTTTTTTTTTTCCCCTACACTGAGAAAAGAACCAGAAATATAAACCCAGCATGCTCAAAACTTGCTAATGGAGGTCTAAGGGCAGCTGTTATTTTTGTTGAACAGTTTTTATCAATTCTTCAGTTAAATATAAGCTCTAAATCTGCATCTCTGAAAAGACTATTATAGTGGCAAGAATTTGTGGTTATGAGTCACCTATACAGCAGATCTGGTCAGGCATGAAAACCATAAAACCACAACTGCGACAGCAGAAGTAACCAGGATTAGCAGCTGCATGATTCAAAGCTTATTCAGCAGATTCGTTATAACCAGCTACAGCAGCGAAATTCACCAGAATGTCTGTCAAATTCAAATGCATTCTTGCCATTACACCACAAGAAACAAATTTTGCACGTATCGTGTACAGAGCTTGCTGTACAGATTGCTTCGACGATGCGTGTGTAAATGTTGCTGCACAAAAGTCTTTATAAAAATTTGATCTGATGTGCCTGTCTGAATTAGAAATAAGCAAAACCTGCAGCGTTTATTTTTAAACAAAGGGACTGATGTAGGCGTAGGCGTATTCTCACAAGAATAATAAGAGAAACCTGTGCCTCTGTATGTGTGTCTCTCTGTGTATCTACGAGAGAAAGAACCCCCGATTTCCTCTCACCAGCAGGCCCTGAATGATGGTGTGTCGGTTCTTGCCCTCGTAGTCCACCACTTCGATGTAGTCCAGGTAAGCGTCGGCCCAGTACACCAGCCTGTTGACCAGGTCCAGCGTGATGCCGTGAGGGAAGACAATCTTGCTGTCCACCAGCTTGGTGCGGTTCTGCCCGTCCATGTCACAGCGCTCCACCTTGGGGATCTGCCCGTAGTCAGTGAAAAACATCTTCCTGCAGACAAGGAAAGAAAAGGAGAACGGAAACCTCAGGCAGCTAGACATGCAGGTTTTCCAAACACTGATGATTCCTTTCTGGAATTTCACTGCAGACTAAACAAAAACAGTAACCTACTATTAAGCAGTAATGCATGATACCCACGAAATTGGGGTGTACAATACGCACCTGCTCCTGATTTAGTCCTATTTAATATGCAAATGAGAATGCACAACGGATTTCAGACAGACTCCATGCATAAGCATGTACAGGAGAACATGACAGAAGTGAATACTATTTTCCCAACAATTCGGTAATTTGCCAGTTCCCACCCATTAGCCAGCTCTCACCTATCACACGACAGCTACCAACCAGGGAGGATGAAGTAAACAAATACTTCATTTGAAAAACGTGAAGCCAGTCACCTCATATTCTCATCCTACTGCTCACGCTACGCCATTGGGCAGCATGACACACTATCGCTATAAAAGTGCTGTTGTCCTCTTCCATATCCATTAGCTCACAGAAACCCACAATTGTCTAGTGTGTCTCTGATTGACAGGGGAGAGAAAGTAATGCCATCCCTCCCATCTAGAGAGGATGGACAATTTTGTTCTCATGGATCTCTCTGTGACATCATTGGCATTTGAACTCACAAGATCCCGGTGATAGGGTGAACGCTTTTCTGATGCACCATTTAGGAGTCTAAAATCAAATACTTTGGAAAGACCAGCGCATGGAATAGCTGTTTAGATGGTTACTTAATTTGAATTAAATGCCAAGTGAATTTATTATCTTAAATGCCAACTGAATTGATTATCTAATGAATTGGTGCACAGAGCAAATTATGGAGGAGATTAATTGAGGAAATGCCGTTCAATCTTCATAAGTCTCATGTTCGCACTGGCTGTCGCTCAGTTCTGGGTTTTTTTTTATGCTAATAATTCTGAATCTGCTTCAAACTGTAGCTCGTTTGGGACAACATTTGATCAGAGCAAATCTCTGATCTACTCACACATCAGAGCATGGAAGATGGGCACAAACACTGATTTGTCTATAATTTGGGGTTTTGAAACATCTGCCTGGATCACACAGATACCTCTGTACATCAAAACATTTGACAATGTTTTTGCTGACCATAATATTTATGTACATCTTGAGTGAAACTTTTAAAGGGAAGTGATACTCTAAGAAAAGGAAGTCATGATATCATAAATTACTCAACAGCAATAATTCTACCATAGTTCATGCATGTGCGCACATGTGACCAGCACGAATGCAACCCAATTAAGTCTATAACACATTAGATGAGAGCTATATACCAGTGAAGCCCAACTCTGGTCTTTGAGTACATGAGTCCGACATGAGGCAGTTTGGCGATTTTCCTGCTCAAAATGGATTCAACTCTCCTAACAAACCAGGTGTAGTAGAAAAAAAATCACCAAACAGGGCAGGACTGAACGCTTGACAAATGGTAGGAGAGAGACTTACCCCATGGTTGGGTCCAGCACAATGCCTTTGGGGTTGTAAAGCTCCAGGTCCAGCAAGATGACGCAAGTGGCACCATCTTTGGTGCACACAAAGATGCGTTCGTCTACATCATCCACAAAGTAGAAGTTTCCAGTCAGCCAGTCAATGGCCATCTGCTCCACATCTAGGAGAAGAAGCAAACAACGCAATTTCAGCCATTTTGTTGGTTCAACTCAATTTTATTTATATAGAACTTCTAACAATAGACATTATCACAAAGCAGCTCTACAGAAATCTGGCTATAGATTAAGATCCCTAATGAGCAAGCCAGAGGCCACGGTGGCAATTAAAAAACTTGCCGAGACATGAAGATGAAACCTTGAGCGGGACCAGACCCAAAAGGAAACCCATCATCTTCTGGGTGACACCAGAGAGTGAGATTATAGATCAGTATACACGTTGTAGAAGAGTGTGTTGAAAGAGTCCAGGATGAGCACAGGACATTTTTTATGATTCAGCAGCAGTTCCTATAGTATCATGGTGAGATTATTTGCAGTGGTGAGTCTTGGGCATAAACTGTTATCATCCTGTGCTTCTGGGAAGTTTCATTCTGATTATAGGTATCATGCAATGAACCAATTATGAGACGAATAAAGAAAGTGTGTGGAGAAATTGTATGTGGCCTGAGGAGAAGCCATTTCATATGTACATTTCATATGCTAGACATCAGCACACTCCTCATTTCACAACATGGAAGAGTCTGCTAGCAAGAAGGTGAGGAAGCAAGGACATGTGCATGTCTGTGAGATATAATGAGAAAAGAATGCTGTGTGGTATTGGTGACTTGAATAGGCCAGAGTCACAAGCCCTTGCCCTGAGGGAAGCATGGAAAACCATTAACCCTTAACACAGACGCACAAACACATATGCACACACACACACACCCTTACGCTCACGCCAGATTACCCTGCTTCTTTCCATCTAAGTATAGACAAAAGAGCAGAGTTACAGTAATTATCCTACTACAAAGCAATGAAGCTGTAGTTAGTTTTTTTCCCTGAGCTCATTTTGTTAATTACTGAGTATGCATGCATGTCCGTGTATGTGTGTGTTTGTGTGAGCAAGAGTCTGTGAGAACATGTGCCAAACACTGACTCACTGTCACAAGACTATTATTCACTCTATACGTGGCAGTCAGATGCATACACACAAATAGAATGACAGCAGAGTTAAAAGTTAACAATACAACATCAGATTAGTATGTTGAACAGGACCTTATATTTGATCCAAACATGATCTACAAAGACCCCAGAGACCACGCTACCCATAAAGACACCCCCAGTTCTGGGAAGTGCTCTGAAACACCAATAAAGTCTGTAGTGTGTATTTCTCTCTGTGACTCCTTCACTGGGACAATTGAGGCCTTTCTGTGGGGGTCCTTCCAAATCCCAGCTGTGTGGGGCAGGCCCCAGTGTGGTCCAAGCTGCCTGCTGTTTTAACGGCCACCAGTGTGGTTCCTTTTGAAAGAGACTTGATACTCTCTACCCTTCACATCATTCAACTCAAAGCCCCAAAACTACAAGTCTCCAAAGATGCCTTGCATACTTACTCTTCCCATTGCAAACTTCAAATCAAGGCCCCTAAACTACAATTCTTCAAAGATGTCTTGCATACTTTACTCTAGTGATATGGACTAGAGAGTGGTACAGTTAGCAGTGGCAAGTTGGGCTTTAGAATGTATGGCTCCAAGAAGAAAATATTTTGCATGGACAATGCAAAAGACCACCAAGAGAGTTACATAGTAGGAAGATGATTATTCGCCCCCCTCCTTGCAAGATCTGCTAAGTGGCTTAAAAACAGGATGGCACCACAGGCCTTACTAATTACTATATAGGCCTACTATTAAGGTGTTTTAGCTTAGATTTTTTTCAGAACTTTCCAGGAATCTCCAATAATCAGAAAGGCCTAGTCCAGAGGTGGCAGCAAACAACTCCAGCGTGGAGAGCAGCAATGGATGAGTTAGGTCTTCATATGAAGTAAATTGTTTGCTGCTCTCAAGAGTACCAAAAAGTGAGAACATTTGAGTAACCTTTCCTTGTGTGGCTGACATGGTTTTTTTTCCCTCTAAAATCTTGAGTAAGCAGTTTGAGAGTGACTGTCCGCAACACACAACCATCCGTACAATCATCAATTTCAAAAAAACACTTTCCCAAAGCTACCCAGCCAGACTTCATTACAGAGACCCACATGTTTCGCCTCCCTACTTTATCCTCCTTTTAATTCCAGCAAACCAGAGATTTGTTTAGAGATATCCACAACCACCTCCTGTGTCTCTACTTAAGTCTTCTCTCCATGAGCTGCTCCCTCACAGCTACTTGAAAGAAACAGTCTCACTTTTTACTTTCCAGGAAAAGCTACATAGTTAATCTTTTATTGGGAACTTCGACCTCAAGGGGTTTCAAGGCTTTAGTAAAATGTCCTGACTTTCTCAGAGAATGGACAAGCCGACACACATTTCTCATTTAATCCTGGCTCTTTCGCCACCCAAAGTGGAAGACGGGGAAGCTGTTGTGAAACAGCAAGTACTGCAAGAACATCTGCGATCACTCAGGGGCTAACAGGAAAAGCACAAGGCTGGTGAAGGGAGTGGAGGCTCTGAAGAGGGAGCACTGGACAAAAACACACTCAAAACAATGTGACAGTCAGTAAAAGTGAGCAATGAATTGCTCATGTATCTTGTAATGATGAACTTGTAATTTCCAAATTACCATTCACTGAACCAATGCTAGCCAAGTGCCAATGGCAGAGTGTAACTGGAGCGTGAAGACACAGTCCAAAGCAGCAGTTAGGAAAGGTTCTTAAAAGATAAATGGTATCAATAACACAGAGAGGATGGTGGGGGTAGAAGTGAGGACATGAGCCACACAAAGGGAAATAAAGACTTGAGTGTGTGCGGCCAGAGACACGCTGCCCACTGCTCCATGAATGAACGGTTCTTTTTAATCCCACACTACTTAAACAGATTCTCAGACACACACAGACGCATCAGATAACGGACACTAGACTCAGCCTAGAAACCTGGCAACTACCATAGGCTATGGTTCACATGGGGCTACCTAAAAAAAAATGATAATGCACTGCTGATGACAAATCCAGCTCCTCGGCTAAAGGACAGAGCTGACTTGTGCGCTGCTTCCGAGAAAACGCATGCCTCTCCAAAGGAATACTAAATGCAGGTCATGTGTCCTGCTGAGTGGAATGAATAAATGTATATCCAGAGCATTTTTACTTTAACAGCTAGGTATTCCTTGCGACTTTAAAAATAGACAGTGAGTTCGGATTCCTCTCCATTCCTCCCTACAAGAAACCAAGCTTAGCCCACTATCCTGAAAGACAATGAAGGAATCCAACAGGGAGCTGTTAAAGTATATGCATAGGCTTTCTTCAACTTCCTCTAACAGCTGGGATAGCCAGACAGACAAAGTACCAGATGTATTGTGGTAAGCAGAAACATGAATCATGCTATGACTAAATGACTAAAAGCTAAATGCACCCAGTAGCTCGTGAACTTTTACCAATGTCAAGATGTGTTATTAAAAAAAAAAAAAAAAAAAAGAAGGAGCATTCACCAGCCAGTATGTGATGCCTTCTACAACTGGAGACAATGAGACCTCATTTTAAAATGGTAGCACATGACACTTAGGCATGACTACAATACGTCAATCTGTCATGGTGCAATGCGTTCACTTTAAAAGGCTGAATGGACAGCTCTAGTTTGTGTCTGTTGGCCTGTTTTTTTGTCATGTTTATTTTCACAGATGAACCTGGTCATGAGGGCACATCTGGACTGCTCATCTGCTCAGCATGCAGCCATTATAAATCCCCTCCTCCGTGTAAAATTGGAGCTCTCCAGCTAGTCAACTGCACTTCCATTCGGCCTGTCCATTCTGCGGCTTCAGGCTGATTTCTGTAACGACCCAAAGGACAAGCTTTCTATAATACCCATTTGTTCTTTTCCAGCTAAATTAGCCCATGTCACTTGCTCAAGACCTGCTGGTCGTTTGCAATCTGAGTTCATGGAGCCACTATGGCTCTCACTGTAATAACATCTGCCTTGATAGTCTAATGCAAACTGAGGAACTGAGGTTGGAGATTTATGGCCCCAGTTAAGAGTCAGAGCAGAAGTTCATGTCTGGAATTCCTTTAGTATAACAAAACATCTGATACACTCTCAAAGTAGGCAATACATCTCACAATTAAAATCTTACAAGGTGCACGATTGACAGCATCCGGTGTTAAATAACCAAATAAAATACTTTCCATATCTATGCTGTGAATCATGCATTATGGTATGCTTGGCATACCACAATAATCGGCAACATCTGGTTCAAGAATGAGCCACCACAGAGCTGGTGTATTTTCGAAAGTCACACCTCAGTGGCTCATTAAAATAAATCAATTTGCCCAAAGCCCTCACATCTGCCTCCACATGCCTCCAGAGAGAGGTCCTCTAAAGGAGAGTGGAACATCAAAACCTCTCAAATCTGCTCCAGAAACACAGCTGAGGAGCGTCAGTGGATCTGCAGCTTAAGGCTTAAAATGGGCTTAGCTGAGCCTGGCTGGACCTCGAAGACATTCCAAAACCCCCGAAGCAAGACGTAGTCTTTTCTCATTGATCTGCATTCTTGTGTGCTGTGGTAGACAGCTGAAGCTCTGCAAAGCTTGGGAGGCTGAGTCATGAAAGGAAGACGTGCTGTGAAAATGCTGGCTGGCCCAATCAAGTCAGAAATCATGCAAGCGCCAGTATGAGATGAAGAAAGGTGGGCCAGCTTTTTTTTTTCTTTTTTTTTTTATTAAAAAAAAAAAAGATCAGCAGCAGCTCAGAATTCAGTTCTGCAACAGGGAGATGAAAATGGGAAAAAAGGAAGAAGCATCTGAGTCATCATTTTCTACTGTCTCTCTGTGGGTCACACTGAAAAGAGATGGTCCAATGTGGGCCTTTTGAAAGTTCATACCGTAGTCCAGATGTGAACCTAGAAAAGTATTTCATCGGATCAAAGCTGGCACTCAAAAAATACTGTAGCAGAACCAATCGATGTATGAAAAAAAACTGGCCATAGTCCAGCGACTCCAGTTTTTAAACATGACCATCACAGCTTCTGTAGCAGATCCTCTGTTGCAGCCAACCACATGCATTTGTGTTAATTATTTAGCTAAAGGCAGCTCATCGCGAACAGGAAGAGTTTTCGCAGAATTTCACAGAAGACATGGCTTGTTTAAAAAAAACAAAAAAAAACAGACTGTATAGAGACAGTTCAACATTGTTTACTTGCTGCTTCAAGTTCAAACCAGATATCTGTTCAGAGTCACTGGCATTTGTCAAAAATTGTAACATTGGACCTTCACTATGAAACAAACCATAACCACTTCAAAACTGATGTTTGTTATTTATAGCTATGAAGTAATCATTACTGGTTAGGCAACAGATTAGGCGATTCTTGCCACCATTCAGTCATGACAGTTGCTTATGTGGATCCTTGTAAGCAAATAACCGTATGTAGCGGGACCTTATTGAATACTCTTGCTATGGGATAAGAACCAAGACAGCCACTTGGTTCTGAGCATATGGAAGATATTCTTTCTCTACACTTCTGAATGAGAACTGATGGAAGCCAGGCATGATGATGGGAATGCTGTAAATGCAGTATTTAGGGAATGAGAAAAGCTGAGTGTGCTCCCAGATTATCTCAGCACGAATCTCTGGTTTCTCTCTGCATTTCTTAGCACTTGCCATCTGCGGATAAAGGGTTATGAGCCAAGAATCCCTCCAGTTATAGATGCTCTACTACCTTGACCATCAGACACGAAGGAAGACCATGCTCCCTTATAACTGCGATTAGAGATTTATTCATTCTTTCATTCGTCTTCGCTGCATTATCCTGGTCAGGGTCGCAGTGGATCTGGAGTGAATCCGCTTTTAGGACATCGCACAGGAACACCCAGGAAAATATGAACAACTTTATACAATGTTCAATGGACTATGGATCAGAACACATGCGTAGTAATGTTGTAGTAACGCGGATACTCAGAATGGAGCACAAGCCTGCACATTGGTTTGGAAAGCGAATACAAGACTATGTGGGTGTGTTGCTTCTGGAAACACACAGAAGACGCAACAGCAGCAGAATGCAGCATGCAGGCCACTATGATTTAGTACCATGTCAGCATGTGACTTTTGTTTTTGTTTTTTTTTTTCCTTTTCTCATTTCACTGTATGGAGAACGGGCCTGCTTGGCTGAGCACTTCCCCACTCCCCACTCCCCACTCCCCACAGGTTGGCTGTCAGGGCACACTACACCAAGAGCAGATGAAGCAGGAGACTTCCTGCTTGGTGTACAGTTAAATCTTAATGGGGATTAAGTGTGTTGCAGTGTGAAAAACATGGACTGTAATCTGTGTTGAAAAAGGACCATACTAAAATCTACATAACAGGATTGGCTAATAGAACTCGGTCTTGGAAGCTTTTCAAGACCCTTACAGACCAAATTTATCAGCATACAGCATCGCATCTGATACTGTTTATATATGGTGGTCAAATCGGGTAATCTGCTCTCTTCGGTCTAACAGACGATTTAACCCGGGGCTAACATCAGAAGAGAAAGATCTTGAACTCGTGTCCTCATTACTGTATCACGTAGACGCAGACGTCTTTAAAAACAGCAGTGATGTGACTCGTTAGCTTGAATCCTTATAATCCTTATAGCCCATTAATAATGGAGATGTCTAAAAAGTGAAATAGTCAAGATTTTTAATTTCTTACTTGAGAAAATAACCTGGAAAAATATGTAGAACCTGAAAAATAATTGTTTAAGGCATTTACTCATGGCTTAAACAATTAGCACAACTGTAACTGGCTGAGAAAAGCCGCTTGAATTCGGAAAGCTGACTTCCAGGTCGAAACGCTCGTTCGTGTTTGTGTTTGCCTCCTGTCTGTCATTTTATAGACATTCTAGGTCCTGGGGCGGAGCTTTCATTAACATGAGCAGGAATGGGAGGTGGCGTCAAGTAGTTTAAAAAAATAAAATAATAAATTCAAAGGTTGAACCCACCTGCTTAACTGTTAGAGAGCTATTTTGAAAAAATCTTATCTAACGCACTTTTAATGTTGCAGTTTGTAATTTTCAATATTGTTTCTAGTATATGATTTCAAAGATAACTTTAAAATACTGTGATTCACAACACTGCATACACTGGGTTTTGTTCATTTCTAAGTTCCAAGCTTCTCTTTCATGTTTTCTGGCCCATAAATTAGCTCCGCCCCTAGTGGAAAAACAGCTACTCCCCTCTGAGGCAACCCGTATGTATTTTTACACAGAGCAGGTGGGGCTCAGTTGAGGTAATGTCAAAGGCTTGCCAGTATTTTCATTACAATTGTGATTCTGCAAACCGTCTGATCAGTAAAAGAAATACTTACGATGCAGGCTCAGGGAAATGTTAATAGTTCTCTCTTCGGTGAAGCCCTTGGCGTTGGGGAACTTGGCACACTTGAGCACTGTGGCACTTGGCGCATCACCTACGTGGATCCAGCACACTGTTTCCTCAGCATAGATAAAGTCCATGGCTGTGGTCTTGCGCGTGCTTACAGAGATGAGGTTGGCCCCATTCAGAGATGTGGCTTGGATGTTCTGCGAGTTGGCGATGAGGAGGTATGGGGGACGGTCCACAGGGTCTGGAATTCAAGAATACGTGATTGGATAAACACGTTGATGTTCCAAAAAAAAAAAAAAAAAAAAAAGTTAATTTATCAACATCCAATCAATGTAGACATACAGTGAAAAGTAATGTCATGCCGCCATGATCAGGGGTCAACATACAGTACTTAAAGAAGTTGTGCGGAGTTAAAGATAGCTTTTTGTGCATGTACCATTCTTGGCTTTGCAAGAGCGGTTGTCAGGCTGAGGCAGGTAGCCCTCCACGCAGCTGCAGGTGTAGGAGCCTTCTGTATTAGTGCAGGTCTGACTGCACGTACCGTACACGGCACACTCGTTAAAATCTGTCACACAGAACATACAGTTAAGAAGAAAAATTGTTTTCGTCTACTAATAAAATGACAGTTTTTTTTTGCTAGTTAAAAGTGATATAAGCTGTTAGGTGAACACCTGGGAACCTGCTCACCTCTGCACATCTTGCCGTCCTCTCCGACTTCAAAGCCGCTCCTGCAGTAACACTTGGGTCCAGATGGGGTGATCGAGCAGCTGTCCTGACAGCCCATAGTGGTGCAGTTATGCACAAACTCTGCAACCCAAAACAGGAGAAAGGATTAGTAAGAATGCTATGACTTTTATCCAACGCAAATAGGACCTTCACTAGGAAGACCATCGCTGATTATGTGGGAAATAGCGCTGGGAAAAATGATATAATATTGTGATAAATTATGACACAATACACTGTAATCAGATATTACCAGCATCATGATATCTTTTTATAATACTGCTTGCTTTTTAAATAACAACTACAAACTCTGAATAAATGTTAAAATTGTAAAATGTTAAGATTTATATAGAATTTATTTTTCTTCCTTTTCAGCGTTAAAAAAATGAAATAGATACTTCATTGAATTTTTTTTTTTTTTTTACAGATTTAAAAAACAAAATCTTCAAACTGCTTGGCTAGAGAAATATATTCAAGTCTATTATATTCAAAAATATTCATGATTTTTATTTTTAAATAATTATAAACTCAGTTTAACTTGGAAGCAGTTGATTTGGTTTTACTTTTTTTTTTTTTTTTTTTTACTAAAAAATGATCATTCTTTTTTAAATTGTACTTTTTTTAAATACAGATCATCCTTTTTTCCCCCTCAGTGCATATTTTTGAAACTCAAAGTTTTTTTCTTTCTTTTTTTTTTTTTTTTTAATGCAACACTTCTTTTAAAAAGATATCCTGCCAGTTTCAAAAGATTGTGATACATTTGTTTCATATATGGTAGAAATGTTTTCAAGTATTATGATGACATTTTTTTCCATATCATCCTCCCCAGTGGGAAACAGGTCCCATAGTTATCATCATCTTACTTTAGGATTATTAATGAAAGGGGTGGTCGTGTTAATGAAATGATGGGGTCATGTGAACAAAGAGGATCTCGCATCAGCAGATCTAATACGAGACGTTGTATAAATGGGATGGCGTCCTTTCCACACTTTGAAGTGAACCTGTAAACTGGGGAATTAAGATTTTATCTGGCACCCATATCAAACATTCAGGTTTATCTGTACTCCTGTATTACACCCACAACACTGGAACCAATTCAAAACCAAATGCTTTAAAATATTTCTGACCTGACCACCCACGACACACTCCCACAGAAGCTCATTCCTCCCCCAGACAGAGGTGGGGAGAGAGAGAGAGAGAGAGAGGTAAAGGTTGAACAGACAAATTGCCCAAACTTCTACAATATTTTCAATATTAGAATGACAATGCATTTTAATAGATTTCTAAAAATAAACAAAAAAATAAATTAAATAAAATTTTTAAAAAATCCTCAAGTCAAAGCAGTAGTCAAACAAGTATCGTACTGTCCTCTTTGAGAAATGCACGTGATGGTCCTGCAGTTTCAACACCTGCAGTTTTTTCCCCCCAAACCTGACACTGTTAGCACCAAACATTTGCTACTGTTGCTCAAGGATGAGAATTGTTTTCAAACCTGGATGTGGTTGAGAGAAGTGATATTTAGTGGTCTGCCACCATCCGCTCCCAGGGCCGTAATTGGCATAACTCATCACATTACTACCCAGAAGTGGACAAATCATAACGCCATTACCTAGCCCACTGGACAAGTGTGCTGCCCAGCCCCAGGAAATCATCTGCATCTGGGCGACACCGGATAGTGCGATTCTAAATAATTTCTCTTCTATAACTGTGTACTATATTGTCAAAAAAGTGCAATTGTGTAAACAGGAACTTATGAGCTTATGAACAACTAAGGAGTATGAGTATCAGAGTTATTTCTGAATTCATTATAGTTTTAACTTGAAGTCTATTGTATCGAACTGTAGTTATTAACTGTTCAGTGATGGAGACTTGAGTGCAAATCTGTTCTTAGCAGCTGCAGTCTTAAGACTATCCAAGGAAGAACATCCACAGCCATCTTTACGGTTTCTGTGTGGTACTATCCACAGTAATCACATGGTGATCTTTTAGGCTGTCCATGTATTCAAGCATGACTCTGTAAGAGACAGTGAATTATCAGTGATGGAGTGCGCTCTCATCAAAAAATGCCACCCAAAAATCCAAGGTGACACGCCGGCTGTCCCAACATCACCATCATCCAACAACATAAAGCAAACCAGAAAGAGTGGAGTATGTTGGAACGATAGAGTGGTAGCACAATGCAAAAGTATCAGCACTAAATAAATTACTCGTAGAGCTCATAGACTAAGGAAAAGGGAAGAAAATAAGAAAAAAAAAAAAAACCTTGAGTGTCTTCCTCCATCTCGCACTTACACCCACACACAGGGACAATAGGGGTCCTCATCATACAAAGTCCATGGACCTTAGAGCTACAATAGTGCTTTTGTGGTGTGTGTGAAGCGAGGAGAATATGTGGCCAAACACTACAGCCCGTATCGAATCAATTCCCCCCCCCCCCGTCCAAATCCCAGCCTGATCTGTCAGCTTTCCTCCTCACCCTCAAATACGTCCCCCTCCACCTAGCACGTCTCACACATGCTATAAGAACCGAGTCATTTGTACAGAACCAAGGAGCATCGGACAAGCTTGGGTGTTAAACACGTTTACCATGAAGTGGTCTTCCCGGCTTTAGGGTGCAGGATTCCTCCCTCGGAATGGTACTGTAATACTCTGTAGTATGCTTTCTAGTTTCAGAGATCTGCAAATGGATGACTGAGCCTTCAAAAATGTAAGAATCCAATTCTGCACAGGGCCACATCAGCATTTCTGTGAGCCCCTGAAGGACCCTAATCTAAGGCTATTGATTTTTTTTAAAACACATTATCAATTCTATTGACTAACACCAATAACCTAGGCTCCGTGAGTCGAATAAGATATATCTAGGAAAAAGATGTTTGTTTTCCAAGTATTGGAATTATATGTAGTGGGGTCCAAAATTCTGAGACTGGTCGTGAAAAGGATTCTATTTTGCAGAAAAGAAGAGAAGTCACTTCAGCACCGATCTAAGAGCGGAAAGCGAATCGTTTAAACGCAGCGAATGGCTTTTCCTTCAGATAAGACGAGAGAGGTAGATGAGGGTGATGATCAAACTGATTACTGGAGATCTTCAGAAACATTTCAAACTCTGGAACGTTAAAGGATAGCAATCATTACCCAGAGTGACTCTGCAGGCTAATCGTTTGGCGTGTCATTAGAAAATTGGGGCTTGAATCATGATAATCTGTTCATGCGCTTTTAGCCTTGCATTATACCCTTAAATCTGCAATCAGCCTGCTTGTGTGAGGAGCATGGGAGGCACTTTGCGGTAGTCGACAGCGAGTGTGTGTAGTACATTTTGACATTTTCCCATAGCTGACATTTCTGTCAGCATGCCTGTGCATGCAGCGTGTGTGTGTATTTGTGTGTATTTCTCCAAAAGACAATGACACAGCGAAAGAAAGAGAGGGAGAAACTACTAGGATGTGTACAGGTGTGGGTGTAAGGCAGTATAAGACAGACTAGCAGTTCTGGAATAGAACTATGTCAACAAACACACATACAGTACCTTGCATAAGTATTCACCCCTAAGTGAATAAGCCTCCTCACGCAGAGTCACACTTGTGCCATATTCTGGCCATGTTTTAATAATGGATTTAGTGGTGCGCTGTGGGGATTTGAGATGGGAAAATTGGTGAATTACGTGATATTCGGAAGGAACCTACTGAAACCAAGTAGTGGTCAGAACAACTGCCCATGAATTCAAAGGGCAGATGTGAGGTGTTTTGAGGGACATCATTTAATTATTTAAAGACATATATGGGCTGTGAATGTTACACATCTGATCTGAGCAAAAAAAAAAAAATGGAATTGTGCAGGGAAGTCTGTTAACACGGCTTGAACACGTGACACTTTCATTTAACTCCATTCAAATTATGTGACTTAAGAAGGTAGCTGTAGGGGTTTCATAGCGACGGGTTTGGGGGGGGGGGGGGGTGGAATACTTACAACTTTGGTGTTTTTTTATTTCTAAGTAATTTTGCAAACTATATAGATTTTCCTCCCATTTTAATACTATGGGCTATTTTGTCTAGATTCATGATATATAATCCTAATTACATCCGTTTCAGTTCATAACAGTACGAAATGTGGAAATGGTCAAGGGGGTGAAAACTTATGCAAGGCACTGTAAATGCAAAAACGAGTAAGCACGACAACAATCTCTAACAAGTACAGAGACTGTTCCAGAGGCTGCTGCCAAATCAATAAACGTGCCATTATTCTTGCTCTTGGGGGGGGAAAAATGCACTAAGCATAAGCAGGCTCATCCATCACTGCTGCACAAATATTGGGCTTTACAATCGTACAGATTGCACGAGCTGTTGCCCAGATTGATATCCTGTTGCCAGAGCTGTGAGCTATTCTCAGATAAATTAGGAGAACTCCGTATTGCTATTGAGCTACATTTTAGAGTGCTAATCACTCTGCTGTAGCGTAGCGGCGCACATTTGCCTTTATTTGTGTGCCGTTTCGGCTGAGTGAAGGCATGCTAAGCGTGAGCAGCTATACTCACACATACAAATAACTGCGTGCATGCACATACATGCACACTATGCAACATCAGGCAGAGACACTCGAACAAATCATACAGCCTTGAGTGTCTTATAAATGATGACACGGTATATGCATAGCATAATTTTAGTCATATTGGACCCTTGAAAGCGTTAGAGCAGGTCTGTAAATGTCTGTACAAAGCCTTTACCCTTATTCACTGACAAAACTCTGTCTTGTGATACACACTCCTACTTAGTCGTACTATATCTAGCCAGCTAATGTAACATGTCCCGACAGGTAGCCACTTGCTAGCCCTGTTAGTCAGCTATTTAAAGCAAAGGAAATCTAGTCTTTTTTCCCCCCCCCACTTTTATTTTGAGCTTAATTAGTTTATTTGTTCACCTGTTAGCATGGAACTTAATATTCTGCCTAACAAAAGGTCTATGGAAACATGTAGGTCTATGGAAACGTAGCGCTTTTAAATCCAATATAGTGTTACATCTTAGCAGTGACAAAAAGTCAATGACTGGGTACGGAGGGCTTTAGCCAGAGAAGCAACCAAGAGACCAAGGGAAACTATCAACATGATACTATCACCACCATGCTTCACAGTGGGGATGGTGTTTTCAGGGTGATGAGCAGTGTTGGGTCTCTGTGCCAAACGCAGCACTTTGTGCCAAAGTCATAAAGTTCACTTTTGGTGACACTAGACCACATGTTTGCTCTTTGCAAAGATTGGGCTTTGTTTTAATAAACAACCCATGATTGATACCTATCTAGACTTTTGAGTTCTCTAACGAACTCTGGGGCCTCCGAGGTATTTATATTGAGATCACGTGACACTTGAATTACACACTCTATTCAACTAATTATGTCACTTCTGATGGCAACTGGATGCAGCAGAAATCATTTATAAGAGTTAAGACTTATGCAAGCGGAGCTTTTGCAAACGCACACCATCATTTTGTGCAGAGT
This sequence comes from Pangasius djambal, assembly GCA_022985145.1. NCBI lineage: Eukaryota > Metazoa > Chordata > Actinopteri > Siluriformes > Pangasiidae > Pangasius > Pangasius djambal. The sequence continues at coordinate 18,637,237 of CM040990.1, forward strand.
CATGACGTATAATCCCAATTAGATTTTAGATCCATTTTAGTGTGTGTGTGTGTGTGTGTGTGTGTGTGTATGTATATATACATATATACACACACACACACACACATACATACATACATATATATACATACATACATACACACACATATACACACACACACACACACACACACACACACACATACATATACACACACACACACACACACACACACACACACACACACACACACACATTCCCCAAAATACTTCAGATCCATTAACCTACAAAATAATAACCTCAACCTTCCTTTACCTTTTGGATTTGGAACATGAATTTAAAAAGGCTTCTGGTGTAACCAAACTTTCCATACTTTTACAGGGCATACTACCACCATCCTGATTCCTATCCCCACCTATAAATGTCTCAGTAAATTTAAGATTTACTGGTGGGCAGATTTATTGGGCGGTGATAATATTCCAGCCTTGTGTCTCTCCCTATTTTCCCCTCTCGCTCCCACAGTCAGCAACTGGCCCATGATTACTCACACCTGAGAAACGACCGAGCGAGACCTGAGACGAAGCACGTTGCATAACCCAGCTGCACTTGCGAAACGCTTGGCTTTCCCGTAAATCCAGATGCACAGAATGGGGCGAGAGGAAAGAGGACTTTCAAACATGCGCGGGCGAGTGCGTTTCAGAGTAAAGTCTTAATGGTGATACTGGAAGTGTTTACCACTTAGGTCAAAGGCGAGAGTCAGAACAGTGTGTGCGTGTGTGTCACTCACTGGCAGTGTCTGTCTACTGGCCTTTAATGGCATTAAAGATACAAAGTAGAATCCCTCATGCATAAACACATCTGTAATGGAATACTCCAGAAAGCATTCGGGTCACACAGCAACACAATGTAACTCGGTGGCAAGAAATAAACATCCGTAATTCATCAAGCTGGAACAAATCTTATAACAGCAACAGCTGTTGTAGTCCATGAAAAAGTCCATAAGTCAGCGTGCAGTCTTTTAAATATTTGCTTTGCATTTTTGTGGATTGCGTGCTAAATTGGCAGAGCACAGTGATACAGGAGGTGGGTGGCTGAACCAGAATAGCGCAGGACTTTGGACGCAAACATGAGCTTCGAGCAGGAGAGAACACATACGGCGTGGGTGCAAACTCAGAACAGAACGAGACATGGTGCTTTTTAAGTGGCCTACACCACTGACATATTAATGCTCATAATCTTCCACATCTTTAATATGCATGTCACAAAAGATGAGGCGATATTTTTCACTCATCAAAAAAAAGCGGTACTGAAGTATGTCTTCGCTGTCAGTTTCACCCACGAGAGATATTTTACTGCTGGCGAAGTCATGAATCTTCAGTTAACCAAAAAGTATCACACAAATACTGTACCATGACAATTTAATTGGCTTTTTGTTGTTACCCTCATTGTGGTATGAATATTCAAGTGGTACGCCTTTATACATAATACAGTAGTGTTGCATAAAAAAAGAAAGAAAAAAAAAAGTAAATCCTGATACGTTGATGCTTTAATGTCTACAGAAATATATTTATTTTTTATATTTAATAAGAATATTTCTATTTATAAAATTAGCAAATATATGAACAAATTAATTCATATGAATATATATATATATAAATTAGAACACTGAAAATGAGAAAAACAAAATTACAAATGTTTTTTTAATGATATACAATTTTTAAAGATTAAGCGCAAAATTCAAGCACAACATCAAATCGGCTGCTTCTAATCGGTTTGTAACTATTTAAATGTAAAAATCTTATAAGAAGGTATCAGAGTGTATTATGAAATAATTTATTATGATGTCGGTATTATACTGTTATATCTCCCAGCTCTAATAGCGAGCTAGGCTAGTTAGTTAGCCGATACTAGCTAGGACCATTAAGAGCGTTGCTATGGTTACACTTTTTTCACATTTTCACATTTTTAATCACACTTGGATGCGGTCGAAGATCTCATGTTAATTATAATGATTAACATAGAAGTTGTTCATGGTGGATTTTCCTTTAAGTAATATTCAAAACGAACATGCAAAATGAAGAGATTGTAATATTCTATCTGCCCAGACTCCATCACGGCCAGAATGTATTCAGCGACTGAGCACTGGCTACTCTGCAGCCTGGGGCCTTTTTTTTTTTTTTTCCTTTTCAGCAGCAGAGCAATAAAACTCTGGGGAACTCAGTGTACCACCCCTGACTCCTATTAGTGGAGGGGATTTGATTGGAGTCGGCTCTGTCTGCGGGGCTGGTCTGAGCAGCGGCCTGTGATGATGCAGGCAGCTCATTAGAAGCACTGACGGAGGTGCTGAGATTTTTAGTTGTTTTATGAGCCTGAGACAGATGGGAAAAGGCAATGACGACACCTAAATCTTAGGGTCATTCTGAAATAAACGAGCAGAAGCGATGAGCGTGTGTGTGTGTGTGCGTGTGTGTGCGTGGGGGAGAGTGAAAAAGAGAGAACAGTTACCCAGACAGTGATGGCCTTCGTCGCGTCCATCCACGCAGTCCGAGATGCCGTTACACACCTTGCTCAGGTGAATACACACGTCTGTGCCCCGACATTCAAACTCGTTGGGTGGACACTGGGACACGTGGCTTTGGTGACCTGCCACACACACACACACACACACACACACACACATTTAGTTTTACACCACAGTGCTGCTCAAGTCTCGATTCTGACTGGTTTCCCTGAAAGGCAAAGCCCACGTTTATGCCGGTGCGCTACTTCTAGTTCTCATTTCTATAGTAATCTAACACTGAGCTGTTATTTAACACATCTAATCTTTGACGTGGTGAAGGTTTCTCTAAGGAGATGTTTAACATTCACGGAAGGAGTCTTCAGTGTCAGTGTGCTTTGTAACAGTCTGTAAGTCTTCAGGACTGAGGGCCTTGTGCTTTCCTGTGTGCTTTTTAACTTCAAGAGAGAGAGAAAAAGAAAAGAAAAAGAGAGAGAGAGAGAGAGAGAGAGAGAGAGAGAGAGAGAGAGAGAGGCTAGATGGAAATGTAAGCACTCAGTTGGCTGAGAATCGTTTTTGTGACTGTGTGGTGTCGTGAGTCACACTTTCCTTATGAAACACACACACTCGCATTCACCACCTCACAATGCGTGCGGTAAAGTGGCGAAGGTGAAAGCATTTTGCGTGAATGTGAGAGGTAAAATGGTGAACGGATGGTGAGCGTTTATCCTGTGTACGAGAGGTAACAGACTAAGGACTTATTTGCTGAGGAGATTCACTTTCACGGCTGATTCAGAATTCGACCCCAGTGTGCCAGCAAACAAGGACGTGTAACATCCGTTTGCATTTTAATTTCCTCTTGTCCACACAAGAGTCTCAGATCCTAACATCCGTAACATTAACACTGCAAATCTTGTTTTATATATATATATATATATTTAAAAAATGGTTCATCTTTCATGTGTTTATTTGGTGATTTGCCAATCAATCAATCACTGGGTAATTGAAAAAAGATGAAAAAGCAATAAACAATAAAGAAAAAGCTGCAGCAGTGGTAACGATGCCATATATACACATACCAGATCTGGTTTAAATATAAAAATACATTCTTAAAATATGGCAACAGGATTCAACTGTATTTTTTTTTTTAAGGTTTTCATTTTTTTGTTAGAACCATAATGCCAGCTTTGTAGTCTTCTGTTCCTGTAACACTAAATGCAACTTTTTTTATGAAAAGTGATAACATTTTATAAAATGACCACCATCTGGACACACTGTATAAATTAACTCTTAACTCTAAGCTACTATTGGCACCAGCATCCATGTTTGCTTGCGTTTTACCTCATCAGCACTTATTGATCGTTCGGATTTACGCAACTTGGCAAAACCCTCCCCCTAAAGTAATCCCAGCGCTGTTCTACGACTGGCAGAACACGATCCAGTGCAACAACCTCTGCATTTGCAAACCGCCCCCGAGCGTTCCTGGAATTGAGTGCCAAGCAAAATATCTAACTGCGAGAAAAATGCAGCAGGATAACAAGGAGCCATTGTGGGTTTTTTCCTCTTCTTATTGATAGGGCTCACGGTATCAAATGATGTCTTTGGGGCCAGAGTAAGCACAGGAAGGTTCTGATCTGGGTAAAGCCAAGGGTTCTGCCTCGGCCATCTTCATGTGGCCCATGCTGTGAGGGAAAACTGTTTTCCTTGGCTATGTTTTTGTCATTTTCTTCCTTCTCTCTCTCTCTCTCTCTCTCTCTCTCTCTCTCTCTCTCTCTCTCTCTCTCTCTCTCTCTCTCTTTCTCTCATAACAGCTGCTGACCTATTTAAGTAAAATCACAAGAAAGAGGGAGAGTAAAAGCTTCACCTCCTGCACAGGAAGAGAACAGAAAGGGTTTTTGCACTACAGATGTCAAAAGAAAGAGAAAGTGCACTGCATTTTTACAGAGAATAAGTCAGAGGCTGAAAGTATAAAGCAGAAAGTTTGTTTGTGTGTTTTTAAGTATCTTTACTGGAGTTTTTTTTCTTCTGTCGTTTCATACTTTTGACTCACAACATTTTAAAAGAAAAACCTCTACTTTCTACTCACTACATTTTCAAACACTACAATTCTCTACGGAAAGTCATGCAAAGTCAACTTTTTAAGTATCACACAGCTTTAAGAAGCCTCGGATTCCTGGTCCTGGCTGAAAGGAGTGGAACCTGATGTGTTCTTCTGCTCTTGTATCTCCTCCACCTCAAGGCTCGGCATGCTGTCCGTTCTGAGATGCTTTTCTGCTCACCATGGTTGTAAAGAGTGCTTATTTGAGATATCATAAGCTTCCTGTCTCTCTCATCAACAAGGCTTTTCCAAGTGCGGAACTGTTTCGCACTATTCTGTGTAAACGCTAAGAAAAATTTCTGAAATAATCAAACCAGCCTGTCTGGCACCAGCAGCCATGCCACGGAAATCAATATTCTGATGTATGAAGTGAACATTAACTGGAACTCTGGACGCATATCTGCATGATCTTACGCACTGCGCTGCTACCACGTGATTGGTTGACTGGAGCTTTGCATGAATGAGCAGGGATATAGGTATTCCTATTAAAGTGGACTGTGGGTCCAAGTGCTGGAGTAACCTGTACATCGTAAAAACACTAACAAATGGGCAACCTGACGTTAAAACAGTAACAAATGGTCAGCCAACCATAAAAGAATTAGACTACAGCAAAAATACCACCTTCACACTGTAAAAGAAAAACTATATCTTCTATCCTATAGTCCTGAAAACATTGTGTGCATGTGTGTCTGTAAATCTATCCATGTCTGTATGCTCTTATCTGAATGATAGAATAATTTATGGGACAGACTCACGCACTCTGGCAGTGCTATAACTCAATCTGGTTACGTCAATAAGGCCACTTTGAAGTGAACTTAGAGGGGGGAAAAAAAGCAACGATTTTCATCGCAAAACTAAGAACGTTTGCTCGGGGTTATTAAACACACTTTTGATTTCCGATAACTGGTTCCTCCGCTTGACTTCCTTTGATCATAAATGTTCTCGTGCCAAAAGACTTGAGAGTGGCACAGGTGCTGGGAAAGAGAGCAGAGGAATCAGATCCTGAACTCAATCTGTTTCACCAAATAGAAAGCAAAACAAGCTTTCTTAATTATAGATAGTGCAGTTTAATGTTTAAAAATCATACCTTTATCAACTACTTTTCCAGATTATACACCAAGCGGCCACCCACAGGGATTACTAGAAGAGTTATGGGATTTGTTTATGCATCCATGGTAATGGTATCCCACTTTTTCAATATTGCAATCTATCATATAACTGATTAATTGTAGTCTGGGCATAATCCGATAAAGTTATATATAACTTAAGTTTCTGGATAAAGAAGCACATATATATTATGAAGCCAGGATAAAATAGGGGGAATAATAATAATAATAATAATAATAATAATAGTAATCGGGGTGGACAAATCATAAATTTACAAACTGGGCAAGTTGATGTTCTGGTTGGAACTGGCTAGGTTAAAAAGTGGTGGGTAAAGTAATGTAATAATATACGGTCAGCTAGTTAGCTAGTACAGTGTTTGCCCGCAACAAATGCACAACAAAGACAAAACACGTTACACACCACAGGCATTATGTGGGCTCATGAGACAAAGTATCATACTTCGCATAACCTCGGAGGTCTAACTGTGTTGTCCTTATTGTCCTCTACTCTGAACTCTCAATAACAGGGCTTTGTAGATTTGGAAGAATCGGTATGCAAGACCAAATCTGTTTGTGCCTGTGTGTGGTTCGCCTTCTCTTTGTTTTTCCAACCCTCTCCCCACCTCTGTGTGTGTGTGTGTGTGTGTGTGTGTGTGTGTGTGTGTGTGTGTGTGTGTGAGGCTGCTGGCAGTGAGACAGGCAAAGCACGGCCCAGATCCAGCTCTTCAAGCACAACAAACTCATCTCTTGAGCCCCCACACTCCCTCCTCCCTTCTTTCCTCCATCCTTCCAGCTCTGCTCCATCATGACCACTCCAGAACATTCTGGAAACGCTACGCGATCTCAGAGCGCATTAGCACGATGGTCTCCGTGTGTGCGCAAAAGGACAATGTGCAGACTGCATAATAAACATTAAAATCATAGGACAGAAGAAAGAAAGAGAGAACAAATAAAGAAAGGAAAGAAAAAAAAGAATGGAGTAGAATGTGGTAAAGGAGCAAAAAGGAGGAATAAGACAGATGAAGAGAGAGACAAAGAGAGAAAAAGAGCATGTGTGCGAGAGAGGGCAAGAGAAACAGACCTGAGAGACAGAGACAGAGAGAGAGAGAGAGAGAGAGAGAGAGAGAGAGAGAGAGAGAGAGAGAGAAGAAAAAGGTCAGGGACAGAGATCTGAGAGTAAAGGGAGGAAGTCGTTGGTTGTCTGTTAACAGCAGTATACTCGCACAGTGACTGCGTGATTCCTTCCTGATTGGTCACTAACACCTCCACTCATATATATACACACACACACACACACACACACACACACACACACACACACACACACACATTCACCAAAAGGACAGAGTAGGAGGCAGAGAGAGGAAAAGGTGACGTGATAACTATTAGTCCACAGCTCATGTCTCTTGGGGCAACACATCACACTTTCAGCTACACATTAACTGCAGTCCTCCTACTGGCTGCTACACCCCTCATATCTAGCGTTCTGGACAACAGCTTATTTCAAAGTGTGCCTTGTGATCTCCAAGAAAAGCCTTTGTTATACTGCACCCCTGAGAAGATGTATAATCACAATAAAGCCGAACGCAATTGAATTATATGGGTGTAACCCCATCATTTCAGCTAAATTCCAACCACAGGCTGAAAGAAAGGCATAAAGGAGACGGGAAGTGCACTTAAACACAACATTTACTTCGCAGCGATAAATCAAGATAACGGCCACTATGTCTATAATAACTAGGTAATGCAGTGTATCATTTAGCAAAACATTTGAAGGACTCTGGATTAAGCACATATGCAGTTATGAAGTCAGTGATGAACTCCCATGATGATGCTCTGTTACACTTCAACTACTAATGTTAGAGTTTACAATTTTCATGGTATCATAACCTCATCTAAAAAATAAAAATAAAAAAAAATCACGATTACACGGTATAATGGCATTAATGGACGATTTAAAAACACACAAGCTTGGTGGTGAGAATTAAAGGAAATATTTATTATGAAAATCACTTGGCGTGATTAATGGTGCTGCCAGACGGGCTGGTATGAGTATTTCAGAAACTGCTAATCTCCTGGGATTTTCACGTACAACAGTCTCTAGAGTTTACACAGAATGGTGAGAAAAAAACACCACGATCCACTGAGCAGCAGTTCTGTGGGCAGAAACGTCTTGTTGATGATAAAGGTCCGAGGAGAATGCCCAGACTGGTTCAAGCTGACAATAAGGCTACTGTAAGCCAAAAATAACCACTCTTGACAACCACGGTGAGCTGAAAAGCATCTCAGAATGCAGAACACATCGAATCTTGAGGCGGATAGGCTACAACAGCAGAAGACTACATTAGGGCTCCACTCCTGTCAGCTACGAACAGGAATCCGAGGCTACATTTATATAGTACTCAAAACAATAGGCACTCAAGCCATACAGCAGATATGAAAAGATGTCTGGAAATCTAAGAGGAGGTAGCACGTCCAAAGCATTACTCCAGCACTCTGTCGCTTCGCATCCTTGCCACGATACAACCCTTGCTCTTTTGATTCTCAAAAACTCTTTCACTCTCTCACAGCTCTCACATTGTGCGAACAAAGAAAGAAACCTTCAAAATTGACACAAGGATCCCATAATGCAGCGCGACATGATGTGGATTCACAAGCCTAATTCCCAGTTTCCTAATTCAGTCTCACTTTAAGTTCACAATAGATCAAAACAGGGGTGAAGGTGGGCTGCTGAGACAAAGACGTGAGCGCAGGGACAATGAGAGCGGAGGAGTGTTTTGTTCAAAGGCACGTGGGGCAGAGCGGGGGTGAGCGTGGGGAGGGTGGGAGACCACCACTGAGAGCCATCACCTAAAGAATAGCTATAATTGTATTATTGTTATGTTCTGACAGCACAGCAGATCAAGAAAGGCTCTGAAAGCTCCTTTTTATGGATCACCCAGCCTTTATAGTGGGCTACGTTTCTGTTCCTACGATTTTGTGTGCCTCGTGTATGGATAACCACTTTATCTTGGTCAGAGTTTGAGTACCCTCACAAGACAGATTTCTACCAGTCTATTATATTTCATCATAGAAAGAGGGATGGCAAATGACCAATCAGAGATCTTTTTCTGTAGTCTGTTGGCAAACGCACAAAATTTCTCATTAATTCACAACTAACTGCTTAATAAAACCTTTCAACCACTTTTAAAGAGGAGATTCTATGAACTTCTTTCCAGTCCAGTGACTATATCTGACTTTGAAAAAGCTCACTGTGTCAAATGTTCAAAAGTTTGTTTTCCCGCCAAAATCTGGTGCACGGAAGTGCCATTCAGGTTGCAAGCTTCAAGATCCTGAAGCTCGAGGACAGAAAAGTGTACAAAAGAAGAAGGCTGAGACCAGGGAGCTCATTGCAAGAGCACTGAATGTACAGCAGGAATCCACTCTGGTAGAGACACCAGTCCATCCCAAACTGGGTTTCTAAATAAAACATTCTCTCCATAACTCTCTTGTTCGGAAAAGTCACACTCCAAAACCAAAGGTCCAAAGGCTTCATCTCCTTGCAGGCAAGAATTAAGAATGTGGTGGTTTCATCTATTACTACTTCCTGTCATCGATGCACCTCCAACAGTTCTGAAAAACTCTGACACTTCCAGGCTTTCCGAAGTTGAAATGTGACGAAGCACGAACCAGCCTTTCCATTCGTCACTCCTGTGAGGTCCATTAAAATGTGGAGAGAAGATGACTCACACAAACACTCAAGCAAAGAAGGCAGAAAATAATCGGACCTTGCTCCAATCCACATCCATTTTACCCTGAGGACACCAGGGTACCTGCTACCTTTGACCAGGCAGACAGAAGATGGCAATTACATGGGAATTCACCTAGTGCCCTCAAATCCCCCTATTTTCTAAAGGAGGGCATCAAAAGCACATAATGTGCTCAGTTATTGCTGGTGATAAGACTAGTTTGGCATTAGACATGGTGGGGTTGAAATATAAACAAGCTGCAGACAGACTATCATCGCAAAGCCAGCAAGTATGAGATCCTTCGTAAGACAGAAGATATTAAATCACTGTTGCCTCAACCAAAAGCAATAACATATGATTGTGGGTTTTTCACTTCTGAAAAGTCACTCATTCCGTGTCTGTTTCCTTTTCACCACATAGTGCACCATTTTGTAGTGGACAAATTATATTCCATGGACAGTGCACTATATTATTACCCATAGTGCACTGTAAAACCAGTGTACAACCGACAGTGTACACTACTTCTGCAATAACTACCACAATGCATAGTAATTATTTTACTTCACAGGATGGATACCACACTGGCCAACTTTGTCTCCAAATGTAAATTAGTTGGTTTGAATATGTGTAATGATGACTAAAGTTAGGTTCCTGATTGGAGCAACGCAAAAGCGTTCACCCTGCTGTAAGGAAATCGTGAGTTCCAGTCAACGCACAGACATCTGTAGCCAGAACTCTAGGGAGAAAACTGGCCGTGCTCTCTGGGTGGGAGAGATGGCATACTCCCTCAGCTTTGTCATCCAGAGTGACTCTAACCAATCATAGTGTCAAATGTATGTAGAAGAGAGCAGACAGCGCTTTTTATTCAAGCATGTCATGCTGCCCTGTGATGCAGCAGGTCGAAAGGATGGGGCAGTGGTGGCCCAGTGGTTAAAGGCTTTGGGTTACTGATCAGATGGTCAGGGGCTCAAGCCCCAGCACCACCAAGCTGCCTCTACTGGTCCCTTGAGCAAGGCACAGTATCATGGCTGACCCTGCTCTCCGACGCCAACCTCTTAACAAGATAAGATATGCGAAGAAAAGAATTTCACTGTACTGTACACTGCCCTCCAAAAGTTTGGAAACGCCTGAACAAAATAGGGTTTTTGGGCAATATCAGCATAAATCCTCTTTAGTTAGTGACCATTTTGCATTGATAATAAGGGACAACACTAGGCATCCGAGCAGTCAGTTTATTCAAACATTGACTTGATATATTACTCCAAGCCTCCTGGAGGATTGCCCAAAGATGA
>CM040990.1:18648037-18725208 GCA_022985145.1 Pangasius djambal
CACACTGGTTGGACACTTCTTACGGACATCACGGTCCAGTTCCTCCCATAGCAGCTCAATGGGGTTAAGGTCAGGTGATTGGGCAGGCCACTCCATGATAGACAAGACACCAGCTCGGATGCCTAGAGTATGTAGAGCTGTAATAGCTGCTAATGGGGATTTCTTTGATGAATCCAAAATTTGAGTATTTTTCTATGTTCATGTTCATAAACTTTTTATTTAATAAAATATGTTTTCATAGTTTGTGTTGTCCCTTATTATCAATGCAAAATGGTCACTAACTAAAGAGGATTTATGCTGATATTGCCCAAAAACCCTATTTTGTTCAGGCGTTTCCAAACTTTTGGAGGGCAGTGTATATGTGACAAATAAAGGCTTTTTTTTTTTTTTTTTTTTTTTTTTTTTTTTTTTTTTTTTTTTTTTTTTTTTTTTTTTTTAACATGTCACAGAGGACACAACTGTTAACCTTCACCCTCTCCAGTTGATAGCCGTCGTATAATAGGTGAGTCAGTGGGAAGTGGGGACCAAATAAGGGAGGGAAAAATGGGGGGGGGGGGATTTGGGTAATGAAGACGAAAGGTTTTAATACAGAAAATTGCTTTTAATACTTCTGTATTTTTGTGAATTCAGATCAGGGCACAATGAGGTGCTTCCAGCGTTGTCTGTTCCAGTGTCTCTTTCACAACCACTTATACAGTGCTCTAAATAGAAATGTCTACATAGTGTAAAAAAAAAAAGTCTTTGACAGTTTAAATAAATTTAAAAAAAGGCAGACGAAAAATGACCTAATAGAAAACTACATAGACAGCAATGATAGAATGATGATAGAAGCAAATGACCCACATTAAAAAACAGGGCTCACTAGTCACTCTATTTACAGGAGACAAAACGCAGTGGTGGGGTGGCACGGTGGCGCAGAGGGTAGTGCTGCCACCTCATAGCTCCAGGGTCACTAGTTCGATCCTGAGCTCAGGTCACTGTGTGTGTGAGTTTTGCATGTTCCCCCAGTGTCCGAGTGGGTTTCCTCTAGGTTCTCCAGTTTCCTCCCACATCCCAAAAAAATGGCAGTAGGTAGAATTGCCACTCTAAATTGCCCCTAGGTGTGAATGTGTGTGTGCGCATGGTGTCCTGTGACGGATTGGCATCCCATCCTTGGATAGGCTTAGGACCACTGAGGACTTGCATAGAATTGGTGTAAAGGCTACAATACACCAAATCAAAACAGCTAAATACAGGTCATTACAGGAAAAAAAAAAAAAAAGAGAGGGCTCTTATTTCTGTAGAGGAAACCTTGGCAGATAGGTTCATGAATGACCAAAAGGATGAACAAAAGATGTGTCTGAATACTTATCAAGGCATGTCTTATCTTTGCTCCAGTTATACCGTTAAAGATTAAAACAGCAATTGTATTGAACCTCAGTAAGATCTCTGATTAGACAAGCTCTAGAGGAGAGATAGGTAACATAACAGAGGCTGGATATCACCAAAAGATGGGAAATGAAGTGTGCAGTACTGCAGTGGAAAGAAAGAAAGGGAAAAAATGACACTGTTGCACATTCGGGTCGGCCAGCTATAGAGGAGATGACGCACAGATGAGTTACAGAGGAAAACAGATAGGGTAAGACAGTCGAAAGAAGAGGGAGTGGTGCCTGGCTGGCGTGAGAAACAGTCACCTCTGAGTGAGGCATCACACAGAAATCTGGCAAACTGTTGCTCTTTCCCTTGCCTTGGTCGGACATCAAAGTCAAGAGTACAGCCCAAAATGAGGGATTATAATTACACAGCACTGCTGACTTATCGATTCTGATTGGGCAGAAGATGTTGCTAAATGTTCACTGGTTGCAATGCAAATAACAGGTTCATATTAATGAGGTCATTCTATTATGTTACTGTTTGGCTACACAACACGTACACTGAGATATTTTTTAAAAAGGCGTGTAATCGGTGATATGTTGAAACTTTTAAACTTTTATGTTCATTTAGTGTTTTTGGAAGGAGTCTCCAGTGTCAGTGGTGAAGGTGGCCCTATAATCTTCACATCCTGATTCAAAGTATACAACAACAGGTCAACAGTATTTTATGAGCGTTTTGAATATATGTGTGTGTGTGTGTGTGTGTGTGTGTGTGATCAGCTCAACAAGGTGGAATCTATGATATAACTGATGGCTTCTTCTTCTGGCCACACGTACATCTAACGACCGTTAGCGCATCCAAATAGAGACCTGCCTCAGCACGTCTGAGAGTATGCGTTATACAAACTACAAACTATAGTAACGATACACACATTCCTGCAAGCTGTAACGGCTCAGTGTTGTGAGTGCAAATTGCTCCAGGACAATCGGCTCGTTCTTTCCCCTTCAATCCACAGCATCTGAACGGGAAAGAATATTTGCATGCACTCCACTGTGGCAGGACATCTTTTGCATCTCGATACCAGACACATCCCGATTTTAGCGTCGTGAGTGTATTTGATAGCAACGTTATTAATATGGAAAGATTGTCTGGTGGTAGATCGTGTTTTAAATGATTAGGCTAAATAAAAAAAAATTGGTGTCATCACTGCTCCTACTGCTGTCTGACGTCCACCTAAAATGCCCAAACGTGCCATGCTTACCGATTTACATCACATTTATGGAATTTGGCAGATGCCCTTATCCAGAGTGACTTACATTTATCTCATTTACACAATTGAGCAGTTGAGGGTTAAGAAAAAACTGTCATGATTTTATTTTATATATTTCTTCATTCCACCAAAATTTATTTCTGGTTACGCCTCAGCAAGCACAACACACGACATGTTTCTGAATGGTTTTTAGATACGAGTGCGACTCACATCAAGTGCAGCACACAGGCGTTGATTTAAGCTCCCAAAACTGGAGTGCACGTATATACAGTGGCTTATGGTAACTGCCTTTCGAATGGCCACGCTACAGGTTGCTATAAATTCTGGGCAGTGTGAAAACGTTGCACAGTAGTGTATTAGTAGCCATTTCAGTATTAATTTTTCCAAGTTCATGCGGGCCAAACGAAACAAGGCTGCAGGCTAGATTTGTGTTTGACACGTGCCATAACACTTCCTCCTGATTATCTTAACTTTTCGGACTATTAAGTAAGCATGCTTCGGGTCCCTGGAGGACTAGCGGTTAGGCTGCGGCACTCCCACTGCCGTGGCCGGGGTTCAATTCCCAGCCAGGGAACCAACCCCAGCCAGTCCCAACCCCGGATAAAAAGTTGGGGAGCGTCAGGAAGGGCATCCGGCGTAAAACCTATGCCAAATCGAAAACACGTGGGCCAATGATCCGCTATAGTGATCCCTAACGGGAGCAGCCGAAAGAACAACATCATCAAGTAATCATGCTTCAAAACAGTTAGGTTCTCACTCACAAACTTCATGCTCTGTATGCTACTACCTCTGGTACTGCCTAGTGTGTAACTAGAGGTAGAGCTCATTATGAATATTAAATATTCCGATACACCTCAGAGAAGTGAAATTCTGTCTCATGCCTAGCCTATAGCGTTGTAATTCATTTTTACTGTTTTAATGCTGCACTTGGGTTTTGCCAGCAGTTCATTAGCTAAATCGTACATCATAATACAATATTGTGTATTGTACAAATGTCTAAGTATCGTGATATATTTGCCATATCACCCATCCCTACTCCTTATTGACTTTCGCAAAACAAATGCTTTTATTTGGTATATGTGCTTCACGATGGTGTGACGCATCTCGACAGAACCATTTTGCGCTAGCTGGAGTAATCATTGTGCACGAACGATGGACGATCTTTACAGAATCAGTTAGGTTTGCAGAAACACTGACAAAACGCAACAAAATAAAGTGCAGTGTACAGAGAAGATAAGGAAACTAGCTAGAATCGAATAATATCGTTTGCATACAATAGCTCATAGCTGAAACATTGGCCAATGACGCGCTGAGATGATGTGCTACATGTTCATATTCATTATTCTGTATTTCTGCACTTGACTAGCTAACTAGCTCACCATATGTTATTAGCTAGCACTTTTTTTTTTATCCTAGTCAGTTTTATCCTAGTCAGTTAGGTTTTCCGACCGGGCAGCACACTGGAGCCTGCTGGTCTAGATAATTTATTAGCATGTTATTTTTATTTGTATTTATATTTTATTAGCTAGTTTTGCACCTCTTTAGAAAAATACAGATTAAAAGTGTCCTGACATATCTCGTCAAAGCATCAATATTTTGACTTTTAGCTTTTAAGTTAAAAAAAAACTTAACTTAAGGGTTAAGTTTTATAATTGCTGTCATTTCCACTGAGATTCTCTTATCTGCAAAACTTCTGGTGTATGGAACCCAAACTTATGACTCACACCACCACAAGATAATCTGAAACAACACTAAGAGCATCTGTTAGCGTGCACCCACTAGAGATTAACATGTGTCTGTGCCTGAGAAGAGCCCGTTCTCTGGAAAATCGCTCTAGGATTCGACACCCCTCCCTGCGTCTCATGCTGTTACATAAGAACCCGACCCTGAACGAGCTGCAGGATGAGTCGCTCGCAGTTCCTCCAACGGAGAACGCTGCTCTTCATGGGTTTTGACCTTGTGCTGTTGTGCTCCATGGGATTTACTTTTTAAGAGCTTTATTAGCTTCTGGGTTGCCAAATTTGCAAACAAGACCTAAACAAATAAAACACACACATGCGCTGAGATCTGTGGGGTGTGTGTGTGTGTGCGCGCGCGCATCTATAGGCCAAAGAACAAACAGCCAAACCCTCCCACACACTTAAAGCAAGTTAATAAGAGGCTTTACTAAGACATTTAACAGCGTCTCTCACTGGAGTGCTGGACTCTATTACAGAGAGAAGTCTTCTGCTCCTCCACTTAGTCAGGAAAAAACACTAGAGGTCGGTGCAAAAGTTTGCACACCCTTAGGACAAAATGAAGGCAGACACACTTAGGTTTAACCAACAATAGGTTAAGCGCAAGTTTAGTTTCACAGATGTTCTCATTAACAGAGATTTTAAAAATCGAGAGAAAAAGAAAGAAAGAATGACAGGAAGAAAGGAAGAAGAGACCAAAACATAGACAGAAAGAGAATGAGACAGACAGAGACCCAGAAGAAAGACATGAAGAAAACAGCAGGCAGAAGAAAGAGAAAGAAAGACAAAAAAGAAAAAGACAGAATTAGAAAGAAAGAAAAGAACCAGGAAAAAAAAAAAGAAAAGAAAGAGAGAACCGTTTCCTGTTCTGTTGTGATTATTCCTTCCTTCCTCTGATCAGATGTGTTCACTGAGAGCCTCGTCACAAAATTTGCTTCTTTTCTTACTATTTTCTCTTCATTTGGTCTTTTGTTTTGGATTGTCTTCTACAGGACTGACCCAAGGGCTCTTTTGACACTACATTTTTTGGGTACATAAATAAGTTAAAAAAGAAAAAGTATATAAAAAATCAACTGTATACTTCATACTACTGTTGCCAAACTTACACATACAGAGTTCACACACTAACGTTTTCCAGTCATCCTACATTTAGCTTACTGGTGAGTTTGACTGAAAGAGGGATTAAGTGCAAAGGATGCTCTAGTGTGCGCGCACACACACACACACACACACACACACACACACACACACACACACACACAGAGAGAGCCACACAGACGAATGCAGCAGTGTCACTTAAAGAATGAGTAAACCACAGCTCTAAAATCAGTGTGGGGCTTTTCCCTGGGGTAAGAAACGGGAAGAAGGAAGGGGAAACAAGGAAGGGGAAGAAGGGGGAAGAAGTGTATAATTGTAGCGTAGGTGAGGCGTCTGCGTACAGGTGTGTAATTAAGAGCTGAGACGTAATAACACTGAGGAGAAAGAGGTCTCGATACCACTCCAGCGTACCGGCTCACACACGTCCACACTGAAAAACACATCAACGCTCCTCCATAAACAGCTACTGACTCAGGGTTAAAGCGAGAGAAGAGAGATATCACTCATCTCCTTCATTCCTCTTCCTTACACTCATCACTCTACTCCTCATTATACACTCAACTCAACAGAAAGAAAGAAAGAAAGAAAGAAAGAGAGAGAGAGAGAGGGACAAAAAACAGAGACAGACAGACAAAGACAGAAAGAACGAGAGAATGACAGAGACAGACAGACTAAAAGAAAAGGGGAGGTAGACAAACTGAAAGAGACAGACAGAGGCAGACAGGCGGACAGGACAGACACAGTGAAAATGAAAAAGAAAGAAAGAAAGAAAGAAAGACAGATGAACAGACATTAAGAAAGAAAAAAGAAAGAAAGACAGACACGCAGACAGACAGAAAAAAAAAGGCAGACAGACAGACAGATCAGTCACGGTGTGTGCATGCTGTGGACTTGTAAGTAAATTAGAGTGTATTTTCTGAATCAGTGTGTAGTGAACTGCTCATGCTGTGTATATAATAACAGATTAAGAAGATAATAATAACAGAACAATAACAGAACGCTAGGCCGCATGCACACGTGTGCAGTGGATATTCTGAAGCTGATGTGATGGCTGTGGAAACACGACGTATTCTCAGCGCTGGGAAATGTCCAGCCGAACAGCTGGATGTGTGCTAAGCTCTCGGATTTATTCTGCATGCTGCTGTGTGCTCAGTTTCACTGCCGCAGACACAAAACCCCAATAATGAGTGTGCATACCTGTAGAGCTAAAGTACTGGAAACAGCACAAGCAGGTGTGTGTGTGTGCACGCGTGTGTGTGTGTGTATCCTAGCAACAACAAAACTCAGACACTATATAACAGTTTATATGAGCTCATTTCCAGGAGCGACACTTGCACTGCTTTCTTCCTTAATTCTGAAAAACAGTCACAGAGGATTGGGAATCATATGAGCGTAATTGGAAAAAAACGGATCTGGATAAATCAACGATACAGAGCTCCGGGCCAGTGAAAAGGTACATTAACCAAACGAGTGACCAAAAGGCAGAAAATTTGGAAGGGCTTCTCTGAAGAACGAGAGAAAATAAAACAGTGACCTGTTTTTAACTGTTTCAAGGCACAAAATATTCATCAATCCAAGTATTAAAAACGGCCAAGGTAGCAGATTTCAGCGTCGAGCGGGACGTAAAGCTCTTTTCTCAGGTTAACGTGTGTACTCTGGAAACTTGCTTTGTTTTCATCAAGAGCAAAATGGGATCAACACGCGCAGGAATACATTTTAGGTGACGGAAATATTCAACACCTGGAATTTCATGCAGATTATTTATTTATTTTATTTTTTTCAGCCACCGTCTCGTACTCCTTTACCGTCACCATGCTGCTTGTTTTTTCAGGCACTAACACCAATCAAACACTAATCTACACTTCTTCACACGACTGGCTACCCAGTAATCACTGATACACATCGGGGTTGTTGAAGATTGTTCATTAGTTTTAGCCCCAAAAATGGAAGAACAAGCAAAGGAAAAACACAAGGGCTAAACTCTGTCGAACATCTACACTGAAAAAAAATAATTGCAGTGTGATTTACTCAAGAAAAATGGGGTAACAATTTTGACACAAATTTTTAGTACATTTTTTTTTAAATAAGCATATTTTCAAAGTAAGATTTACATGGCACCAATTTTTCTATAAAATGGCAAGTAAATTAACTAGTTAATCTAAATGATTACCAAACATGAACAAGAAAAGTGAGATCTAACGTCTGATTTCACAAATCATTTATCATCATCATTACAACTTAATGGCCACGAACACCTTAAATCATTCCAACCAGAAATAGGACTCCAATGAGTCCACGCACTTACATCAGACTTACAACTTACGTGCACGCACAAACCATACACCGGACTGGGAAACACAAAGCAGGTGAACCAAGAAAACTTTACTGAAACACTATCTTTCAAAGCATTTCATAATACAATAGTCTTACGCCTTAAAGCCAATACAAAACAAGTAATCCATAATGCTCAAATTTCATTTCATCAGTTTCGTTCGCAAGCAAATATGCAAATCGAGTTCTAAAACCAAGCCCCCACAGTAGCCTGCAGTCGGTTCAAGGAAACATTACTCGTTTTATTTTCTCTAGCTTTGTATGCACTTGCAAAATAATAGTACATCTAACCCAGTAAAGTAAGTAAAAATATACTTCGGGTTTCAGCCGCATATTTACATGAATTAATTTAGTAAATTTAAGTAATTCTAATAATTTACTTTTTGGTGTAAAAATCACAAAAACACCAATTTGTTTTTGTCATATTTACCACTCAATCAATTTTTTTTTGTGTAGTTAGAATATAAATATATGTTCACTTCAAATCGAAAAATACGTGCTGTCTTGTGCTAAATTGAATTTCAATCTTATTTACACTGGAGGCAAACAGAACACAAAGTGCACTAGAGTCATGACAACATCCCTGAAACTCTACACTTCAAATTATACAGAAAGGTTCTCGACTGATTTTGCCTCAGGACCCACAGCTGTCATTCATCATAAAGTCACGAACCAAAAGTACTTTCCAACTCTAATTTATCACACAAAACAGAAAACAAATGAAATGAGCACGAGAGCTAGAAGCTGATCAAACATGATTAAATCTCAAAAACCAAAACATTTCTAATCTTTACTACAGATAGCAAGTCAGTTGTCAGTTATACTGCATATTCTGCAGAATGCATTCAGATAAAAATAAACTAGCTGTTGACTTTGCTTGTTTTTAAGTACCCGAGTCGTGATACATTTCTGCACTGCTCACACTACATGACTGTTATCATTTGCGATCTTGTTTGCGAGAGTAGTACTGTGCAGACTACATGAGCAATCACAGACGGGGATCACACACACTACACAATCTTTCACCTGGAAATGTGCCTGATCGCTGGCTTACAAAAGCTTTCTTACAAAAAATAAATGTGGGAGCTGTTTATCATGTCTACTGGCACTACTTCGTACAGAAACAAGAAGGAGGAGAAGTAGGAGAAAAAGCAGGCAGTGAGGATTGTCTGTTCTGCAAAGAGAACTGGATGTACAGTGCAAAAACATAGCTAATTTAATACTGTGCACTGCCAGAAAGCATGTTATTATTATTATTATTATTATTATTATTATTATTATTATTGCTGTTCTTAACAAACCAAATATTATAGAAGCACTATTATTGTGTTCACATTTTGCCCTTGCTCTTCCACACAAACAGATGATAGCGATAGAGATGATAAATGATAAAATGGATTCAGGGATCTGCTGCGCATGACAGAAGATGAATTAGATTTCCTCTTGGCCATGTTCTGGCTAGTTGTGGTAGAAGTGCTCACACTACACTACTACAGTATACGCCCAGTTTAAAGGGAAAGCAGGCAAGCTTTTTTTTCCTGATGCTTAAGCTTAGAATCATCGGATTTGAAAATTCAAATTCTCTAATTTTGGTTATAGACCAAGTACACAGCAATTTCGTTGCAGTTTTTCATTTCCCTAAAGACAAGCCTGCCAAGGCCATGACTGATGTTCAGGTGTCAGTCATTTTCACTACGTGATGGTAAAATGGTAAGTAGTGATCATAAAAAGATTTGTCGATCGACCAACTTATACCACAGTGCTGTTGAATTCTCAAATCAAACAGAAAAAGTGTATAACGTGAGGTCTTCCGACATGGGAAAGTGTTCAGGCTGGAAGGCTTTGCAGTTTCTCAGTAACATGCATTTACAACTAGCTGCATTTTGGGTCTTATTAATCTAAAAAAAAAAAAGAAAAGAAAAAAGAGCCTAGTGAGGGAATGAGTGTTACTGTTATAGCTGCAATAATGGAAGTGGTAACAGGAACTAACAAGTTTTGCGGACTTTCCACAATACTGAATGTAACTGTACACAGAAAAATGTATGATGTTTCGATCTTTAATAAGTTCAAAATTGCAATCATTGGCAAACTGCTGTGGTATAAGAAAAATAAAACCCTTGCTGTGAAATAATGAAAAGAATCAGCTTTGTGGTGTAACAGTAACACCGCTTCACATCACACCACCCAGTTATTGATTAGTTCCCTATAGCAGAACACCATGCCATGTTCTTCTTGTTGAATTACATAATTCGTTTTACTGCATTCATTACTTTATGTATTGATTTTACATCATTTATTAACAGCAGTATACACTGTACACTTCCCCTTTTTTCTAAATCAATAGAATTATTATTATAATTCAGTGCCTTGCCAGTCACGCAGCACGTCTACATCCAGTCTATGACATGCCCGAGCTATGTGTTGTAGATGGGGAAATTACACAATTGCTTAATTCCGTCTGAGACAGTTAGACCTTACCAAACCTCTGCTAAAACACATCTAAGCACTAATAATGCTTAATAAAGCAGACTGATTACTCACAGATATCGGCGGCCTCGTCAGAGCCATCAGGACAGTCCTTTTCTTCATCACAGCGCCAGCCTTTAGAGATGCATGTCACCTGGTCCTTACACACAAACTGCTTGGGACTGCAGGTCTTCGGGGCTGGAAACACAGACGATGAGATATTATAAGTACAGCTGTATGACACGAAAACCAATTTATACATTCAGACGCCACATATACACATACACGAACATATACATAGACGGCAGGACATATCAGCAATTACTCACTAGCAAATCATCCATTATTCATGGGCACACTTTAATATAGACAGTAAGTGAGTGATATGATGATATTCATATACGGAACAATGCTCAGGCATTAAAATAAAAATGGGGGAAAAAATATGCACTGAAGTCACGGTAGATTTCTTTTCATTAATGCCTAGAGGACTACCTACGCGACTTTCAAAATCGCAGAATCGCTGTACTGTTCACACTACATGACGTTCATCACGTGCGATCTGCTGTTTTGTGGATGTAGCGCTGTGCGAGCGCAGACTTGTCTCACCATCTGCACTACCTTTCACCTGGAGGAAAGTGCACCTGATTCCTACATCTCACTTTCTCATGAAAAACACGAGAGTGGTCCATCGTGTCTATCACACGAGAGTGGTCCATGCCATGACATTTTGTACAGAAGCAAGAAAAAGGATAACTAAGAGAACAGTGTGGAGGAAGGATTGGTTGGGGAGATGTAGGCAGTGAAGACTGTCGGTTCTGCAAAGAGAACTGGAAGTACAGTGCAAAAAAAAAAAAAAAAAAAAACATTTTGCACAGCCAGGAATCACGTCATGGTGTTTTTAACAACCATTTAGGTATGAAATGCCAAATCATTTCTTATCGAAGCATTATAACTGTGCTTACATTTTGCCGTCACTCTGCCACACAAACAGATTGATGATAAACTAGATTCAGGGATCTGCTGAGCATGACACGGGATAAATCTGATTTCCTCTCGGGTTCTGATTGGCTGTTTCTCAGCTCTCGTAGAGCGGCTGACATTACAAGATTCTTTGCCAAGAATTTCAAACATGCTGGAAGATAGCAGAGTAAAATAGCTGTGACAACTCACAGGCTGAGAAAACACTATTTGACCACCGTGTGATCACAAAGCGTTTAACAGAAACTGAGTGGACTGCAGAGGACAGTGTTAAAATCTCTCTGTAATTTTGCGTGCACACATGGGAAGTAGGGAAGGGATGTGACTACGCCCTAGGGGACATAGTTGGAAGTCTGAGTGACTGTGTGGCTGTGTGACAGACAGGGAAAGAATGAGAAAGTATGTTTCTTGTAGATAATTTTCTATTGTACCAGAGCACTGTTGAATGCTCGTGTCTGATTGGTCAGAAGGTGTTGATTAATTTTCTGCAAAAGCAGCTGTGACAGTACTAACCGCTGCCAGGCAAATCAAAGGCTCAGAGTATATTAACGCACTCTTCGTGAGGACTTTGTGCTTTGTGATTTCTCACTATTGCGACACCGTATCATCGGTTTTTTCTCCTATAACGGCAGGACCCATTTTGTTTCTTATGTCTTGAAAATAAAATTGACCTACATCTATTTAGTAAATTCAGTCAATTGGTGCAGTGTGTTTATTATTATTTTTTATATTCGACAAAAAACAGTGGAAAGAACCTCATGAGCAAAGTACCCCCTGGTTATTTCCTCCAAAACCAATTGATTTGAAGGGTTCTTTGAAATAATTTATCACTTCGGGGTTTGGAGCAAGCCTAAAAATGGCTGCCAAGGATGCGTCACTAATGTAGGTTTCATCATTTCAGAATAGTCACTGACACACTGGAGAACCTGCTATATCAGACAAAAGTGGTGATGAAAGCAAATTTTATCTTCTCTTTGACATGCCATTGTTTCCACCTTAGCCAAGCATGAACTTTTTTGCCTTTTTGCACATTTTCATAACACCCTGGAGAGAATACAATAGAGACTACATGTACACTCCTCCACTTTCTCGTCTTTGTCATGCAGACATGTGGCCACCATGACTCAGGCTGAACAAGATAATAATAAGACGGCTGCTCAAAGCAGAAAGAACAGCCACAGTCCAGTCATTTACACTCGACTGTATTACAGGCAATGATTGTGTATCGTATCTGCCCTGTGTGTGCCTGTGTTTGGGCCTCTTTATTTTAAAAGGTTCATTTAAAAAGAAAGCCATTTTGCACTGTGTTTTGTGCATTTTTAGCAAAGTCACTCAGTAAATGTCTTCTTTTTTTTCCCCTTAGCAGTGGTGGAAAGCGCATTAGCCCCAAGCTGCATCACAGGAAAGAGGGAGAGGCCATGTCAGTGGGAGAGAGATAACTGACCATACTGCTGAAACACACACACACTTCTACATTACATAATGTCTGTGACTGTACCACCACTCAAATGGCACTTCAGAGACCCCTATTGATAGAATCAAGTTTAGTTTATGTACCATTTTGGTCGCTAATGTATCATTTCCTCAGCTGAGGACTTTACTTAATCCCTCTGTCTGGCCTAGATAATATCTGCCCCTAAGTGCATGCTTACAAGGACAAGGATATAGAAATGTCTGATCCCTGCTACGATAAAAATGTTCATTTCCGCTTACTGTATAGATACTAGCATATGGGCATAATACAATTAAGAAAATGAAAAATAAATAAGAATGTGAATGCTGCTTTGCCGTAAAAGTCGCTTCGCCCTCCGGAAGGCAAAAGTCAATAACCAAAACTACAATCAAAACAAATTTAAAGTTAAATGTGAAACTATATTATGACCGACATTTTACAGCTTTCTGTAACAAATCTGCAAACATCAGGGGAAGAGCAATGACACCAAAGTGATTCCAGTTGTTGCAGTTTGCATTTTTTTGTTAATTTTTTACAAATTACAGCTAGTAGTTCTGGGTTTTAAATTAAATCATAATTCAGACTTGGATAAAGTTACTGAAGATGGATGGCTGTATGTTAGTAGTAAATATAAGTAAACTACTTATCTACTTCCATGAAGGTGCAAATATTTTTGTGAGTACTTTGTGAGAACCTGAATATGGAATACAGCAGATATCACACATTTTTCCTTATATTTTTAATAGCAATGGAAAAATTAATGCCTGCAATCATGCAACAAAGAATACGTAATCTTTAGGTAATGGTTTTATCTTGGTTTAAAATCTAAATGCTAAGAAAGAGGCTTTAATGAGAGTAATGAAATTTAGGGAGAGATGAGAAGACAGGCTGAGTGATTGCTAGAGGGAAGCCACTTTTCATGCAGAGCCTTAATAACCCTAATTCCTCCTCAATTGTAGCATCTTAGTGGCTTCCAAACTGAGCAATTTTAAATGGTATAAGCACTATTAACAACACAGAGTAGCTCTATGTCAGGTCTGGACAGATGACACACCCCACGATCCATCTTAACAAGCTAAATTGCTTTCCTCAGGGCTGCCTGCTCCATTCCCAATGACTTTGCATAAAATAAAACCGAAACGAAAACATAGCGGTGTCTATATTTACACTCCACCCAGACGGGAGCACAAGAGAGACCGCAAATTCCTGCTGTGCAAGCTGCGGAGTCGGGGGGCTGACACGGTCTAGGGCCATTTTTCTCACACCGCAAGTGCACCGAGCTCTAATTTGGATGCCATGGTGCTGTTTTCCGAAGGCTCTGAGCCAAACCACAGCCAAATTTGCATAGGTGCAAAATTAAGGTGGGGGGGTGAGTGGATTGATCATTCTGGCACATCTGAGACAGAGGAGCGAGGCCAAGGACGGACTGAAGAAGGGCTTTATTTGTCGCTCTGGGACTGTGACCAACGGGAAACATCAGGAGCATTTCAATAGCGGCGATCTGGCAAAAGTCTCACAACCACCTAGCTGCTGAGCCGCGTTGTATCATTCCTGAGATCCCACAGGTCTGCTAGAACAACAGCAAGTTATCCATAATAATACGCACTTAGGAACAGAAAATAATAAACAGCAGAGGAAGGAACGATTCATATGTACCCAGAGCTCTGAACAATACCAGCCAGTAAGTCAGTAATTTACAGGTCCTTCGTCAGTGGACAAATCAGTAACCCAGGCATCTGGAAGAAGCTGTTTTTTAGTGTCAAGTCTATTCTTTTTTTTTTTATTATTATTATTATTATTATTCATAGCTGCCAGGAGGAAACAAAAACAAACCTTATTTTAATAGACTAATAGGCTCCTTATTGACTTTCACAAAACAAATGTTTTCATTTGGTATGTAGCTAGGTTTAACTTTAATGCAGTTCACAGTGGTGCGATGCACCTTAATGCTGTAACTATAGTGCACACTACTAGAACGGTTTTTACTACACAGAATAATTACGAATAATTAATAATAATTAGTATGAATAATTTAATACACAAATGACTGACGATCTTTTCAAAATCAGGAACATGAAACTATGTGAAAATAGCAATGCAAGGCTCAAATAATCTAAAATAAATATATTTATTAGTTTGTTAACTAGCTATGTTCCGTCATATGTTCTTAAATTTTTTTAGGAGACATTTATTTAACATTTATTGAAGGAGTCTCGGTTGTAAGCGCTTTGTAACAGTCAAAGATTCCCAGCTCAGGAAAGTCTTCAGATCAGAGGAGTTTATGCTTCCCGGTTTCTCGCCTGGTGAGGGAATTACTGTTTATCACAGCTAATGACACAGGTCAGAACAGGAACCAATTTGTCTCTCAGACGTTCCACAACATTAAATCTAACTATAAACCGTCAAAAGGTATGGCATATCGTTTCGTTCATTAAGAAATTCAACATTATAATCATTTGCAAATTGCTGCTGTAAGAAAATAATGCACTTTGCTTGCATGTCGTGCCGCATCATGGACGTGCCACGGCACAGACTAGCTAATACATTTATAATTTGCCTACCCCATTTCTAGATTTATGGAACAGCTTTCTCTGCTGAGAATCATGAATCACTTACTAAAAAGGGCCAAGCAAATTCCTAGGAAAATTAGGAAAAACTAATTCATTACTTTCACAGACACCCCTGGGCTAGGCTGATTGATATTCTTCCACATAGTGGATATGATTCACTTTTAACAGCCTACAGGGTTACAAACGTATTAACCAAAAATCAGACTCTCATTTGTTTCATCAGGGCAGAAGGGCTGATTGTTTTAGCCCTGCTGTGAACACTTCAATATGTACATTAATGTATGAGGAACAGTACTACAGTGGGTCAAAAATTCCTAATCCAGGAAAACACAAGGTCTAGACCCAAGCTACAGAATTTGCCAAAATATTTGTCCAAGGCATACCTGGACGGCAGAAGCCACTTCACATGTCTGCTCCGATCAGTCACAGTAGACTAGGCTGAAAATATCTTGGACTGGAAAGTTAGCACACAGACCTCAAACATCAAATATAGTGACAGAGGGTTTTGTCATCTAAGCTTGGGAACAATGGAACTTTACAGTCAGGCAACAAATTCATCAGTTATCGAATAATAACAAATATAATTATTTCACAATTAAAAATACTATAATGTATTATGAAATATTACATGTCTCAAATAAATAATTAACAATATGCATTGTAATCTACAAAGTTGAATACCCACTAGGGTACCCACTAGTCTCTGAGCATGTCCTATACAGGAATTTAATGCGGTAAAGTGACAAATCAACTGGCTTGAATGATTCCTCAGACCAATCCGATGGCGCGTGTGGTCTGACGTTTCTTCAGTTCCCCACTCATTAACTTTAGTTCGCACCTGTAGTTAGCTCCCATTAACTGTTTGCCACACAAAAATGGAAGAGAAACATATAACCCTGCTTTCGTCTTATCCTGTCACATACAACCTTTCTATAAATGTTAAAAAAAATCACACCCAGAAACAACAAAAGTAGCAGCTGCTACACAGCAGTAAGTGACAAGCTAGCTAATGTGACAGGACTCTGTGAGAGACATATGAGCTAACCTGACACTTTATCAGAGTTTTACATAATAAATAATCTTCACTCCCAATTAGCTAGTTAGCTAACATGAACTAACCTGACAGGGTTTTCTGAGAGGATTTTTAAGTAGTAATTGCTGCTAATCTTCAGTGCTACTGTTAGCCAGATAGCTAACATGAACTAATCTGACAGGGTTTTCTGAGAGGATTTTTAAGTAATAATAAATGTTGCTAATCTTCAGTGCTATTGTTAGCCAGATAGCTAAGATGAACTAACCTGAAAACCTCTGAGAGAATTTTTAATTAATCAAAAATGTTGATAATCTTCATGGCCAGCTAGTTAATAAGGGCTAATCTGACAGGATTTTTAGAGAGGATGTTTAAGTCATATTCATGCAGGTTTATAATCTTTTTTATTTTTATTTTACATGCTAAGTAGATGGTCAACATATGATAACATATGAAGACAATAACTGGATGGAAGAGAAGGACTCTGGACTAGATAGAAGATAGCCAGCTAGTTCACTGTAGCACTTCCGTTAGTAAAAGGGCATATTAAACAGCAACTGAAGTAACAAGAAGCTTATTCTCTAAAAGTCTAAATGCATGTAAATAAATCAATAATAATCATCATGATAATTTCTAAACTTCACATATTATCGTCATGCAGTTACTTTGCTGCTCCATCAGTTAGGTTATTACATCTGCTGCAGAACTAGTGAAACCCTGAAAAACATCAGTATCGCTCTTCCAAGACAAGTATTTAGAGGCTGTGATTTGTCCCTGGACCCTCATAATACAAAAGTACCACCAAAGAGGCCAGGGGTCGATCCCCCAAAAACTCAAAGTCTACAGAAGTCCCAAGTGGCATTTATTTAAAAAAATAAAAATAAAAAAATAAAGACTTTCCTTTGAATAAACATACCACAAATAGCTCACACAGCACAGCTAACAAAAGGATAAAGAGTGAAACCAGAGAGGATGTGGTCAAGAAAAACAGCAAAGCCACACGGGTTACTCTGGTAAACGAGCCCCTCAAAGAACCACATCAGCAGAATCGTTGCATCTTCCCCAGTCATTGAGAGACAGAGAATAGAGATGGCGACGCCAGCTAGGACCAGACCTGACCCACTTTCAGCCTCTAACTACCCCCAAAACACGAAAAAGCACCCCAGACCACTCGACTAAATCAGGACCAGACCACCGCTGCACATTCCAGCACCTCCTAATTGATTTCATCTGCGAACTAGTCGTCTTTAGCTCATAAAGCAGAGCAAAGGCCTTTTCATGCCGTTAGAACCAACTGTGGAATTTAAAGATGTAGAGCCAAGTTTTGTCTGGAATTGCATGTATATCAATACGGATTATGAACTTATACCCACTGCAAGAACCCCACTGAATGATCTAGAACCTTCGTAGCAGCCTTCTGTTTGATATATAAAAGTTCTTTGTGAAGGGAAGCTGAATTCATCTGAGAATCATAATTTTCCAGGTTTACGGTCTGGAGTTAGGGATGGCCTTGATGCAGGACAGCTGTGTTAAAATCCAAGAGTACCGAAGTGGCAGGAGCTGGCAGAGAGAGCGGCGCTGGAGAGCTGGATCTCATCATGAAGCACTCGTCTCCTCCTCCACTCTTCTCCTCAGCAGGAGGAATGTCTGCCTGCCACATCGGCCTGTGGTCCGACCCTGCCAGCCAGAGCCGGGCTGTAATTTAGGCCACTCAAGTCAAATTTCAAAACGATCTCTCAGTGTCCCACTCAAAAGTTCTTTCAGTGAGAAGAATCTGCCCTCAGAAAGCAACAATTAAAACACAACAGAGAAAAATGGAGAGAGAAAGAAAGAAAAAAGGAGGGGGGAAAAGCAGAAGGCATGGCTGTATTTTGCTGTGTGGAAAGCAGACAGACTAGTCTAGAGTTTAAAAAATAATAAAGTGGGAATGGCGTCTGAGAATAACTGGAATGACTACAAAATGGTTCATGAAGAAAATAAGTCACTGACAGTTGTGGAAACAAAACTGAAATACAGAAGCCAGGAAAAATACCACATACTGTACATACATGGCTCAGCTAATATGCAATACTGTTGTAGTAAAACCACACATTTAACAAGTGAAGCATTTCAGACTAATTGCTAATCGGCATGAATTGCAAACTTTTTTTGCTTGGAATGTGTTGATTATTATAACAGCAGCTCTTACAATAGTGCCAGGCTTATATTAATGCACTCTTTCTAATGTGTTATCGTTCTACAGATCATTCACAGGTTGCTCCACTTAATCTAAGTCTAATAAACAGTATATATATATACACACACACACACACACACACACACACATATATATTAATTAATTAGTGTTGCATAATCACTGAAATGGTGAAGCGCGCCAGAGGTAAAGCTGTTCCTTTAAGTTGTCTGCCGCAGGAAAGACTTCAGGACTGAACTAATTTGTTCTGCAGATGTATGACTTTACTGTGCTCTAATTAATTAAAACATTAAAAAAGCACTGACAAATTGCTGTGGCATTAAAGGAACAAAACCACCCTGGTGTTGATTATTTTCCTATAACAGCATGCTCCATCATGCTTTATTTCTTACTTAGTAAGGATACTTTTAAAACCTGCGACAGTGTTCCTGAGTTCTATCGAGATACATATCAAGATCAGTGTAGAAAGATCTGGTGTGATAACGTGAGCATGATGGCCATAACGCAGGACCTGTGCACCATATAGAAACCTGCTGCTGGCGTGCATTGCGGTGATCACTCTTCCAAACCCAAATCGAAAGTTAAAGAACGTGAGCTTTCAAACATCCTCTGCACTTTCATACCCAATGACAAGGATGCATTTACTACCACACACGCCTCATCCTTTTGTTCTGCGAATGTACACCGTCTCGACACGTTTGTTTTGATGATAGGTCATTACTCATCTCATCTTTACTGAAAAAACAACTCACCATGGGACTTTCCCGCTAAAATAAAGCAAGGAAGCACAGGAACCTTTATTTACTGACAAATATGGTGTCTGTATGGTACTGAATCTGTACTAACGATGTGTAACAATACTGTATATGAAACAGAGGTGTTCTCTCGGCTTTCTAACAGTTCCTGTAGGTCATGATGGTCCTCAAGCTTCCACCAATCAAATGTGATCGTACACAGAGCACAAAGCGGGTTTCATTAAATGATTTTTGGCTGGCATACCAGTGCAAAGTCACGTGCAAGCGACGACCATATGAGTGTAATATTTTAACTACCAAGAACTGCCGTTCAATCTACAGCATCAATAATATAACAGTAATAATAGCTGAATCCTGGCACACATTAATTCATTCGGGTAATATTACGATTTTATTCCATATTTACATTTTTTTTTTTTTGTGCTTGAGGCACTAGCACTTCAGACTCAGCTTTCTTTCTTCTTTGGATAATGGCATGCTGAATATGTTTGCCCAAAAGCCATTTGATAACACAATTTTGGGGGGACAAAAAGTGTTGATATTAGGATAATAGCAACTCCTAATAATTCAGGAATAAAGACGTAATATTTGGAGTAAGGGAAAACAGATAAGCTTCCATCAGTCATCTCTGTCTCAGCTTCCAGTGAAACCCAGATTAAACTTCCCCAAAATAAATCCTCCACATTTCTCATTTAGACATGCAATAACAGACTATTTGGACATATACCCACAGAATATTCTCAGATGATGTCGATTTTGCCCTTGTAATATTACAACGGTATTCTTAATATCTTATAGTAAACAATAGGCAAAAATCTTGTTGTAATTTAATTTCATTAGTTTGGTACTAACACATCCACATATGTGCAAATGGTAAACCTATGATGATAAATCAAGACCTGTTTAAGGTAGTGGGCTGTGTTGTTGTGTGGACTGAAACACTTGTTAAAATGGATGCCAAAGTGCTTCAGAAAAACGTTGGGTAAGATTAGCCTGAATGAAGCCAGGAGATGAAAAACTCTTTATTAAAGTAAAATATAGTATGTCGCAAACAACGACAGCTCAGTCTTGTATTCTACGCAGGGCTTCAAAATTACTTTATGGTTTGATAAAACTGGTAGTACACTACATGCCAAAATGCACTAACATGTCAAAAAAGGGTAGCACCAGTGCTGGGTGAACATTTTCCATAAATGTTATGTCGTGTGTGTGTGTGTATACACATGCATACATACATACACACACCCACACAGTAAATAGTGTAAAAACCTCCACAAAGCTTAAGTTGATTCATCAAATCAACACTTATTTTGATGATATACACTATATATCCAAAAGTATGTGGACAACTGACCATCACACCCCTATTTGTTCCTTCCCCAAACTGTTGCCACAGTGTTGAACACACACATTTGTCTAGAATGTCTTTGTAGGTGGTAGCATTACAATTTCCCTTCCCGAGCCCCGATTATGCCCTTTAAAGGTAAAATACTGCTTTTATGAATAATGGTCACTGGTCCTTATTCATCAATCGCTGAGCACACAGAATGACATTTTAAAAAACAACTGATCTAAGGGAGTACAAGTGATGAATCAGCTTCAGCTGGGTAGAAGCTGGCTCACCTCCCACCAGTCATTTATTTACACGTGACATACATACAACTTGCCCTAATTAACCCTGACATACGTTTAATTTACAAGAAACGCCATAATGTATGCAGGTGTTGCAATAGCGAAGCATTCAGCGATCAGTCAAGATCTGTTGGAAATAAATAAATAAATTACAGTGAAGCTGAGTTAGAGGTGCTTATATCTAAGGTTAATGAATGTTCTTTTTGTATCATCAAAAATGGAATAAAAAAAAATTGCACATAAATTAAAATCCTACAGTTTCAGAAAAGGAAAGGGTCAAAGAGGGTTGCTTTTTGCAATTCTTTCTTTTTACTGAAAATAATGGCAACATGCAGACATATATAGAATGATGTGTATAATTATAGCAGTGTCCGGTTTTATTTTAGTTCTTTTTCTTTTCCTTTTTTTTTTTAAATAAAGCTGCTGAAGGCAAAAAACAGGCAGAAATTTTAACTGCTTTCCAACATCACCTTCAGAGCCAAAACTCTATTTAAGGCTTTTATTCATTTTAGAACGTGCTCACTCAGATCGTAAATTAATTCCGTTTTAATTAAAGATTTATTTATAAATACAGAAAAGTTCCTATCCTTAAACCCCCAGCTGTTGCAGCTCCAAGGTGCTGGACAAAAAAAAAAAAAAAAAATAGAGAGCCTCATAAAAAGTCTTGCATGCATCTGACTCAAGAGGTGCTGGAAGGAATATGCTGGAAAGAGTGCGACTGAACTCCTTAATTCAAATAAACAAAACACTAAAAGAAATCAAACACTTAAAAATAAACTGCCTGCATAAATAAACTTGCTTGTGGTATGTTTGTGCTGACATCAAATTAAATAATCTCAAAAATATGTGATAAAATTCAAGTATCTCGTATGGGGTTTTTGTCCAACACCATGCTCGTACTTGTAAAAATGCTCCAGCACCAAAACTGTACACCGTATGATACTATGTGACGCAAGCCTAGCGTACGTTGTCGCACTAATGAACGGCAGACACAAAATGATAGCAATCTGGAAGTATTTCCCCATTAATAATCAAATACAGCACCCTGCTCTGTGAAAATATCAAGAGGAGGAACTGCAGCATATTCGTACAATACAAGTAACCTGATAGAACCTCAGACATAAAACTTACTCAGTATGTTGATCTTGATGATTAGCCACCATCGTCACTGATAACGATGGATTCCGACGCAATGAAAAAAAAAAACTAAAAAACGTACTTTACCGACAGCTGTACAGAAGCACTTTTCCGAATTGAAACAAAACCCACTCTTCTCCACTGCAACCCTACTTGATCCCAAGGTAAGTAATGTGGCTAGCTAACTTGCTAACATGATAAGGTATGAGCCTAGAAATGCATCGACACACACGTGTATGCTTTTGAAGGCCTCTATTTAAACCAGGGAAACATAAAGAGAGCAAAATAAAACATTCTGTGACATCTCTTATTGATTAATACCAAGTAGGTTATTCATTGAGTAATCAGTATCAGTACTGGCAAGGATCTAAAAAATCTTAAAAAAAAAAAAAAAAAAATGAACAAGCAAACTGTCAGTGGATTTTTCAGCTCGTTTTATGATCAGATTTGACCATAAGCAACTTGGATGAATTTGGGCCTGTGTCGTAAAAGAATATTTCAAAGTAAAAACCGGGTTCTTGGGCCCCAGGATTTTATAACGCTACCTGTGTGGTATTACTTACACAAGCTGCAACTCTGTGCCACCAACATCCAGAATTCAAAGCTCCATGGCCTGTTTTGCTTTACTAAATCCAGAAACAAACAGACATGAGCAGAGCTCGCCTCAGTACATCACAGTGCAAAACTTCTTCAAAGGTTTCAGGTGTTTTAAAGCCTTAATGAGACATGTATTTTTCTGGAGTCTGCTAAGTTACAGTGGCTCATTAGCAGGGGATCAAAGCATCCCTCGGGCCCTGAAAAGGGGCACTTACAAATGTCGCACGCATTCGTAGCCTTCAGTGTCCTTTAACAGAAATGGCATTAGGATTTATAAGTGAAAAAGATCAGACATTAGCGCTGGGTCCAGACACGACCAGCGGTGTAGCTTATTTGCACTTGTCGTGAATGTTTATCCTACTCATCATTATAAAGGCAAGCCTGATTAACTGAATGAGGCTATTCATTTTCAAGCACAACACACACTACGGGTGACCCT
The DNA here is from genome assembly GCA_022985145.1 of Pangasius djambal. Lineage (NCBI taxonomy): Eukaryota > Metazoa > Chordata > Actinopteri > Siluriformes > Pangasiidae > Pangasius > Pangasius djambal. Next base: position 18,671,080 of record CM040990.1, read on the forward strand.
GTATCTGTTTAGTGCTCTAAATGTCCAAGTATCTGTACCTGGGCGTGGCCTAAACCAGACGAACCCTATGAACTCTATCCCTGGAGGTGAAAAAAGCAGGTAGAAAGATCATTCCCGTGGTGTGTTAACAGTTCCTCATCCTCAGCTACATCACTCCAGTGTATAAGAGGTCTCACCCAGATTTTTTAAAGTTCTCTTTTATTGCCCTATCCAGATTTTTTTTTTTTTTTTTTGCACTTGTGCAGTTAATATTTTTTTGCACCGTCACGCAACATTTTCTAACAAATTCAGTTGGTTTTATTTCCCAAAATATAAACTAGGCGCCTAATTTAAACCATTGATCATGACCAGGCGTTTACTAAGGATGAATGAATGAATGCTGTACAATCATGTTAATGAATGTGGTATTTGTTTCTACTACAAGCTTCGTATCTGACCGCTTGTTTGCGCCAACATGAAAGTAAAAACCTCCTGCTCATGTAGCACACAGCAGGATCCCGGTCCTGATACACTCCTTCAAACTCACCCAGATGACGTGTGAACCCTCCTGGCAAGCTTTCTTAAAAAAAAAAAAAAAAAAAAATGAATAATGCACCTCCTATTTGCATCTGCATTTGTTTAGATTACAATACCTGTTCATTCCAAATACTGTATTCGTATCCGGTTACTTCCATAATACAGCCAGTGAGTATAACCTTTTTAATGGTCAGTCATGGATCACAAGGCTACACAAGGAGCAAAAAAAAAAAAAAAAAGAAAACATACACATAAATTGCTCTCCATTGCTGATGTTTACAGCATCATCAAGGTCTCACAACACCATGGGAGGTTTGACCTTGGACTAATAACAAAGCGGACCCAAGCCTGACCAGCAGCAAGAGGAGATGTTTTTCGGAATGTTCTCCAGCTGGTGGAGCAGCCCAGACATGCAGCTTTGGAAACCGTTCAAGAGGATAACGACGGCCAGAGCACACCTGCTTTCTCTCTCTGACGCTGGTCATCCCTTTGCCTGAAACGACAGCTTAATGAGCGACACAAACCAGCCGTGCACGGCATCTAAGCATTACTGAAGAGTTACATGTCACTGCTGAGACCTAGTAATTGCAGTATTGAGGGGACTGCCGATCATCTCCAAGAGCTTTATCATCCGTTTTACTAGGGCGTGTCATAGCTGACCCCTCAGAATCAAAGCAGTCTTCTACTACAAGTTCAACTTTACAATGTGGGGCTGCATGTCATCGTAGAGCCTCTTTCTGCTCATTGTCAGTTGCTGTTTCAGTGATGTTTACTTGCATTTAGTTACATCTAATCATATTTTCCCCTTTGTGAAGCCCCCGTCTTATTGATGAAATGCAGTGTGTGGTTTCGCATGCAGTGTAGGAGAGTTGCAAGTTAACAAGTTATACCATGCACTTTTAATAGATCATTTTGCTAGTTTTCCAGCACTTTGATAGCTTTGTGCATAAGCTCTTAGGAGTGTACTTATCTGTAATATTCTAATACTTACACTACAGGTGTGCATGGGTCAGAAAGTCTACCAATTCTGTCCACTCCCACAGAGTGTCTGACCACTCCCACCCCACTCCTACAGAGTGTCTGACCACTCCCACCCCACTCCCACAGAGTGTCTGACCACTCCCACCCCACTCCCACAGAGTGTCTGACCACTCCCACCCCACTCCCACAGAATGTCTGACCACTCCCCCCACTCCTGCAAATATTGTTAATTGCTGATTTTACAAACTTCCAATATTTTCCAAAGACTTACTCTGTTCTCTTCAACAAATTACAAACAAATAATAAACAAGTAATTTCAACCAATACACACCAGGATAAAGCAGTTGCTAAAGTCTGATGTATGAATATCTAAATTCCATGTTACTGGGAAAAGACAGAAAAGAAAAAACACACCATTCTAATGGACATTTTTAAAATATCTACCAAAAGAAGACTATTTTATTAGTTTATTAGTTTACAATAAGGCTTTTACTGAACAGTGTTATTTCTCCTAGCCATGCGAGCTTCATATCTATTGGTTACATTGCACTGTTTTGCAAAGCCACATATTATGTGCTTTGTGGTGCTTGGTGCACATACATTTATTTTCTTGTTAATTTGCTGAGTAAAACTCCATTGCACACTAATGCATAAGACATTTCTGATTACATTCCAGTTGAGACTTTCATTCTCCAGAGTGGTGCTTGTACAGGTTCAGGAAACTTGGAAGTGTATTAGAGCTGTTGAGGGAAGAGTTGCAGGCAAACAAGAACATCACCTTCATGTTACTACAATCAGATTAAGCCTCAGGTCTCAGGTGAAGAGTTCACAGGAAAGACAGAGGGCGAGGCTGGGGAGGGGATTTGGAGGGGGAAAGAGAGATCAAGAGAGAGCGGGAACATATGCAGTAATACAGAATGGAGTTAAGTCTTCACAAGTCTGCGCGGGATACAAAGCAAACACGGCAAACGGCTGCGACGTTTGGGTGGCAAAGCTCACACGTCATGTGAAACATAAGGGAAAAGCAAAGCCAATTAGTGGCACAACCAGAGGTCATCTTTAAAATGTATTTCTTTTGAATGATATGCTGGAAGTGTGCAGCACTCATCTGAAATAGCCACTTACTACATAGACATGGGCTTTCCTCAGACGTGGAAAAACTCTTCAGAAGAGGTGTGTCCACAACCTACATGTTTCCTGCCACTGCCACATCAACACCACCTACCTTCCTCTGTTTAACACCATGTAGCAATCTGCTCCCCCTTTGCCCTCAGCTCTAAAACAAAGTAAACACTGAAGCCGCAAGCAGAAAACACCAATTATAGCACGCCCTGCCTTCCACCATCAACAAACATCCTTTCATTGGTGGCACTCACGCTCTCCAACAAGAAGCCCAGCTGAAAGACATGGACTTCTTTACACTAATCCCCCAGTCTGCTGGGAAAGAGACAGTAAATGCATAAATCTCTAAGGTGTGGCAGCACAGGTTCCTGCTTCAAAATGCCATAAAGATATTGTACGTGTGGCACAGGGATACATAAACAAACAGAGGATCGGATTCTCCATTCAACCCAGGACTTCAGCAAAAGACCCCACAGTCATACCAGAGCCATCTGGTTCGCATTTATCTAGTGAATTTGCTGACTGCTTTTTGTTATTTTCAGTAATAACCGGAAGAAATATCACCAGTCATTCTAGCGACACTTGCTCAGGATGGAATGTGTGTCTTAATAGTCGCCATAATTACTCTTGACACTAGATTTTATGCAATACATGCGAAAGGTGAATTATGTAGTGTTTACAAGTATGAAAATGTTACACTTGAAACAAGGATAAGATACGAGGTACCAATATCATCATGCAACCTATGTATGTATGGGAACGTCTGTGTAGCATGGCCAAAAGTTTGTGGAGCCCTGACCATCACAGCCGTATGTGCTTTCTGGACATCTCATTACAGATTTAGTCCCCCCTTTTGCTGTTATCATAACCTCCATTCTTCTGGGAAGGCTTTCCACTAGGTTTGAGTGTGGCTGTGGGGATTTGCTCAGTCAGCCACAGGAGCATTACTGAGGTCAGGCACTGATGTCAGGCGATGAGGCCTGGAGTGCAGTCAGCATTCCAGTTCATCCAAAAGGTGTTCAGTGGGGTTGAGGTCAAGGATCTGTGCAGGCCACTAGAGTTCTTCCACACCAACCTTGGCAAAGCATGTCTTCATGGAGCATACATTGTGCATAGGGGCACCGTCATGGTGGAACATGTTTGGGCCTCTTAGATCCAGCGAAGGGAAACTGTAATGCTACAGCATACAAAGACATCCTACACAACTGTGTGCTTCCAACTTTGTGGCAACAGTTTAGAGAAGGTCCACTTATGAGTGTGGCAGTCAAGTGTCCACAAACTTTTGGCCATATAGTATACATACAAAAGTTGACAAATCATACATTTATAGCTAGCCAACCAGGTAAGTGAAAGCTACCCAGTTCCCGGTGGAACCCAGTACCCAGTGGAAGGTAATGTAATGTAATAATGTCCTGCGAACTAGTTAGTTAAGCTCATTAATACAGACAGATAAGTATTTGATCATGTAGCACGTGTGTTAATGCCATCAACAAAAAGTCAGCAAGTAGTTGGCGAACGCTTCAACTACGAGCCTCATATAGGATGAAAAAGATATACGAAAATGGCAAGTGTCTCTATTTTGTCTTGATATATTTAACAGCGCAGTAAGCAAGAAACATATATTATGGCTTTTTCTTCAAACATTTAGTGTGTTTCCACAAACCTATGCGTTCCTTATTCTGAAATTATCTGTCCTCCATCCATGCTAATTGATCCACCTAGCAAAAGTCTTTCTACCATCAACTACATCGTGCCTCGGTTGATCTGTATAGTGTAGAAGGTGGTGGGATGCGTAAATGTTAGCTGTAGTTACCTTTAAACATATCTTAAAAAAAAAATGATGAGGAATAGGGTTTGTCCTTTCTCTGGTTGTTTATGCTAGTCTTCAGTCAAACTTCAAATAAACAGTTAACAGCCTGAACATGAAAACTGCTTGTTTCAGGCATCTGGGATACTGCTACAGTATGTCAACCCCTAATATACACACAAAAAAAAAAAATTACAAAACACTCTCCGAATACCATTCAATAAAGCTTAGAGAAATATTTACAGGAAATTAAAATTTAATCCATTTCCATTGTTTAAATAGGATTAGGCAAAAGCACAAACTGAACATGGGAACATTTTTCATAAAAGGTTCATGGACTTATCCAAAACTATTAGATTCACAGAAACCTTTTCTTGCCTTCAGTAAAATTACTTCACTTCACTACAGGCCTGGATGTTACAACAAAAGTACTCTTTTCTCTGTAAAATGTAAATTCCCTGAAACAGAGCTTATGCTCCAAACGACATCCTTATCATTTGTTACGCTATCCTGGCTATAGCAGTATAGCAGTCTCATTATGAATCACTGTGTCAACTGGAAGTTGTGGAGGACTTTGTCCATTTGTGGTTTGAGTGTCGGTGAAGGGAGGCAGGACTGTGGTATGGCCTGCTGTTCAACTTGTCAACATGATGAGATTCAGCCTTCTGACTCCCGGTCCAACCAAGAACGAAGAACTCGACTGGAACAGTATTCCTGCAAATGTCGCAACACAGGTTTTCGCAAGACGGTTCTCGGAAAGGTTTTCACACCGCAGTAGTCAGCATTATGTTATTGCTAAAACGCTTTGGGGGAACCAGACCAAGAAAAGGTCAGGATACTAGTGGAACAGTTACTAAATATATATTTAACAAAAGGTATGGAGACATAAGATGGGACTAAATCATAGTTCCATAGCAGAACTACCAATTATAGTTTCCTGTAAAGAAAATATCGATCATATTTTGCTAGATTAGTTTGTACATTCTTTGGGGGGATAAAAAAGGGTTCCTCAAGGGTTAACCAAAGTGGGTCATGAATCTGGAACCTTTTCTGAAAGGGAAATTTGAGGCATCTCCACTGAAGAGCTGCAGATCATCTGTATGGTCTTGCATTCTATGACTTTTCTACAATTTCTCAGGCTGTGACATTGTCAAATCCTCATATTGATTGTCCAATCACTGATTCCCAAGTTTCCAAATCCAGAATGTACTCTAACCCTCACCCCCACCCCCATCCACCCAATCATCCACCTTCTGGCATGATGTACCCTGGACTCCTGCCTGGTGTCATGAAACAAAAAAAGAGTTTCAGTTCCGTAGTTCTTTTACCACCTTTAAGCAACCTACACTAGGCAAGTGTAACATTGCCTGTAATATGCCGAATAATGCTCCAGTTCTGAGGCAACATCTGATGTTTGTCAACTCCTGAAGCTCCATTAGCTTCGAACACTGCCAACACAGTTTTCCCTCGAAGTTACAAAAGCTACAAAGTTCCTCTCTGTATCAATTACGTTCCTCCAAAAGCCAATGTAGCCATTCATCACCATGTTACTAAGACCGTTGTTGTTTAAGCTCTGGAAACCTGGAGACAGGTTCTTTCTGCACCATGGCAGACACCCTCCATGGAGGACTCTCCTTTGTGCCAGTTCCAGACAGTCGCAGAAAGAAGCATACATCTGAGCAAAATTATGCATGCCCACATCCACTAAAAGTCTTGTCCGTAATTCAGAGGAAGCTACCAAGATCATCCTTGTTATACCTCAAGATTTCAAACATGCTTTCACATATGCAGTGTATAGCCTGTTCGAATCGGAAGCTGGTGCATTTTCCCCCTTAGGTGTAATTCTTTAGGCAGGTGAGAACACAGCAATCGCACTTGGATGCCAAACAAAACACTTAAACCGAGACTGTCTGAATGAGATGGTCTCCGTCTGGTTCCAAGAGAACTCTTGCGTGATCTGATTGCAGCAAGAAAGTAATTCGACCCTGAATAACTCAGCTGCAGGAAATGAACCAAATACGCCATGTATTTTGGGTTTTTATGTCGGTGCAAGCTGCTAAACTGAAGCACAAGGCACAAACTGAGCCAAAGAGCAGAGCTGTAGAACAGCAGAAACGTGATTCGTTCTGGATATTTGGACCGATGAACAAAAAGAGAACAAACACTGGACGCGATACACAAAATGTTAATTAAACTAGTTATGTCTATAATTGTCGAATCATTTATCCAGTGCTAGCTCTGTGTTTTCCACACTTGGGAAAACCAATGAATTTTACGAGTGCGTTTTCTGCCGTATACACTTCAGCCAGGTTTTTTGTTTGTTTGGTTGGTTGGTTCATTTACATAGCACCAAAACTAAAACTAAAAGTATCAGTTTTGCTCTGACTTAGACACAACAAATGGACGAACAATGGACGAAGGCCTGGATACTGTGACTTACAGCATTTACTTTCCTTCAATTAATATCGTATAATGGAGATTACATTCAGGTGGCACCTTGATTACTGTGTGTTGTGCAGCAATCCAAATCAGCTCCTGCTGATAGTGGTGTTTACGTCTATTCTATTCAAAATGGCCTTTGACCCTGTGGAGCACTTCCTTCCAAAGTTTTATTCTGGCTGTCCTTCAACTGATTGCTTTTTAAGACATTAACCCTTGGTACTTCATTTATCTTCACTGTGCAACATGCACAAGACTTTTTGCTTAACTTTAATGCATAAGAAGTGAACATGATGCGAGAAATCGCGTGCCTTATTGTTTACTTTAATGCACCTTCCTTTCCCTGTATTTACTGAAAACGGACTCTATCATTACCGGGGCACGTAATTACAAGGATCTAAATAAGCAACAAAAAACAAAGTTATTAAACAGACTTGCTGTTAAACAAAGCAAATGTTGACTATAATGAATACCAAAAGAGATTGAATTTCCGTACAAGATTTCAAGAATGTTTTCGAACGTGCCAAAGGTGCTGATCTCCATCTTTTAAAATCATGCATGCCATTTGCAGGCCACTATTACAAAAGCCTTATAAGAAAAACTAATGCATAATTTATGCACTTGTCACCGAAAGAATTTGGAGTATTTCAGCAGAAATGTCTAGTGGATCCTCTTTCACATTTTCATCTCATGCTGCCTGATTTGTAGTGCCACAAATTTAAACAAAGCCCAACCAAAAACCAAGCAGAGCATTAGCAAAAGAGTCATGTGTCTCTGTATTGTTAAATATTAAAGGAAAGGCCTATCCTGAAACATTAGATGTGTTTATATTGAAATGTTTGTTATGCGATTAGTGATTCCGGTGCTAATTTGTTGGTTGGTGTTGCATTTTTATTAACAATTGTGTGCTGCTTACGTCACAGGGGGGAAACTGTTATAGCTAGCACAGTTACACAGAACCTTGACAAGATAACACTCAAGTTTTGCTGTTAGCCCCTAAAAAGAAAACAGCAAAAGCTTCTTTTCTCACTCACCATATTCCAGTAATGTTCAATGTCATATTAATGAGAAATCCAGCATTCAATGAGTGAAGACGGCAGACGCCGGACTCAAAGTTCCACAATGCAATGCAGCTATACGACGCAGTTGCACGGAGCTGACGGCGGGATTAGCACCAAAGTTCAAGCTTTGGAACCTGATTTGTCTGAGCAAGAGTGCACAGATGAGAAAGTGAGAGAGCCGGACAGACTAACCCAATGGTCGCATTAGTAAGCTACAAAGTGACGGGCGACAGGGAGGCGACAAAGCAACAAGCAAAATTTGAATTAAGATTTTTCTCAGTTCTGTGCAAATTAGAGATGATTCCACTCCTATGGCACGTTGGGTCCGACGTTTCTTTAGTTCCCCACTCACAACTTGCGTTTTCACCTGCAATTAGTTCCCATTTACTGTTTGACAGGTAAAAATGGAAGAAAAACGTATAAATGTGATATATCATCCTATCATATACAACCCTCATGACATACATACAAAGAAAAATAAAGCTTGGAAGGAAATAGCAGAGATCGCCGGTGCACTTTGTGAGTGTATGTAGCTAGTACAGTTTGCTAATCTGCCAGCGAAGCCTCAAATCAAAACAACCAGTTTTCACACTGATTAGTGCATTATTTAATTGGTGTTTAACTAGTTAGCTTGGGTTAGCTTAGCTATATCGCTACTACCATTTCTCAAACGCTGGACAGTGCACACCGACAAACGTAGCAAAGGGACAAATCACAACTACATGAGCGACTTGTTATTTGCTACAGCAGTGAACATAGGGTAAAAGAGTAAAGTGCTGCTGCAGCACTCTCCTTAGGTAGAGATGAGGCAAAGGTTAATTCCCCTGGAGCCACTAAGAGCAGGTAGGTGATGGGCATTGGCTGGTTATGTACGAAAGTGTTAATCTAAACGAAAACAGACCAACATGTCAATGAAAGGAGTTTTGAAAAGTCCATTCAGAGTAAATCTTGCACACCAATAATGAGGTCGCGTTAATTCGATGCGAGCCTTTCAGGGTTTTTCCTTTATCGTAAGCTGAGATTTCCACAGTCTAATCATCGACAAATTGTAAGAAAATGGACAGGCAGGAATAGAACAGTATCCTGAACTGTGTCAGGTCGCTTACAGTAGCACAACGATTCACAAAGCTGCAGGTTAAAAGGAGCATCACAGATCCACAGCCTGGTTTGCAAACGGCAATAATCTCATTTTATTTCTATCTTTATGTTTATTGTAATGGAGGACTTTCAGGACACTGGAGTCAACAGCTTGGTTTTTAAAAATAAATAAATAAATCACGTGATGTCACAATGAATAATTTAACCTAGGCCAAATATCATCCTAGCAGAAGATGTGAGCAGGCATTTTCAAATACATCCCCCCCCCCAAAAAAAAAAAAACATCCCATAATGGACATAATGGAAAGGATCAGGCCTTGTTGTTGTTAGAATCGTTTAAGATTGTGATGATTAATCGAATAACAGACGATTAATATTCGCGGTGATATATTATAGGAGAAATAAGGGTCGGCCTAGACAAGCTCACTGACAAGCAACAGCGACAGGATCTAAATGTGGCCTAATAATAATAATAATAATAATAATAATAATAATAATACAGTGAATCGAATCAATGTTATCATTAGATCGCACTGATTCTGTTCAGGCTTTACATGTCTATCGGATAATCTAGAGGCATTTTCTCTGGATCTGTCTCCATTGTAAACAAGGGGATCTGAGAAGGTAACAATGTCGCCCAGTGAAATGGAAATGGCTCCAGAATGGTAATAAGCTTCTAGTGAGCTTTTATAGCGCCTTATAGAGACAGTGTGGGGCTGTGTTTGGAGAAAGAGAGCGTCCTCCTTCAGTCTTAGGTGTCGAGACATTGCAGGTCCAGGTAGTCCAGAATTAGGAATTCTCTCTCTCACACACACACACACACACACACATTATATCTATATCTATCTATCTAAATATATAAAAAAAAAACACAAAACAAGCGGTTCTTGCAAATGCATGGGTTAAAAATGCTAACAAACAGACAAAAACAAAAACAAACAAACAAACAGCTTACCTTCAACGGCTCCGGCAGGAATAAGCTCCAGTGTGAGAATGAATCCAAGGGCGAACAGTCCAGTAGGCAGCATGTTCGCCTCGCGGGATGGAAATGTCACTGCTAATGGAAATGTGGGAATGGTTCATCAAATCCGCCGAGTGGCGCGCCGAGTGCTGCGTTGTTTCCCCCGAGCCACCACGCTCTCCAAATGCCTAGCAAACTGGAAGCAGGGCTGGCCGGATGGATGGGTGGCTGGGCGGCTGGGCGGCTGGATGGCGATGGACAAATAACACCGAGTCGCTGCAGTGAAAAAAGGAGGGAGGGAAAAAAGCGGGCTTTTGTTTTTCCAAGCCTAGAAAGGCGACGCGTTGCTAAACAGCGCGGCCATGTAGGCTCCAGGCTCCAGGTGTCTCTCTCCGCGCCTCCGCACACCAGCTCTGCCTTACAGCAAATCAGGACCGGCCACTGGCTCGCTCGCTCGCGCTCTCTCTCTCTCTCTCTCTCTCTCTCTCCCACACAGCGCCGTTCACAACCAACAACTGCAATACTGAACAAAAAAACACACGTCCCATAAAATAAAAAATAAATTAAATTAAAAAAAAAACCCACACAAACACAAAAGGCACCTTTAACTCATTGAGTCCCACCGCCTCTGATGCCGCTGGTCAGAAATACTGAATGCACGCGCGCACACACACACACATATACACACACGCATTCATACACAGTGAGAGAGCGGGGTCTCGCCACCGCTATGACGTCACCCACCTCGAATAGCCCAAAAAAAGCGACGCGGCACGCTGCGTACTGCGCATGCGCGCTACAGTTTCGCGCGCCCGTGTTCCTCAGTCCGTCCACGCACGGAAACTGTTGCACTATTCAGCCATGTTGGCTCATAAGCAGTGCTGATTTGATTTCAAGTTTTTTTTTTTTTTTTTAAATTAGTTCTTTAATATAATGCAATTCGGTTTTATTTGAAGTGTATCGGGCCAAAGCTTGTTGTAATGCTTACACAATCAGTCCATAATAATTATATATTATTTATTCAATTCTATAAAAAGCAAGTTGTATTAGAGTATGGTAGCATACAGCAGAGGAGAAAAGAGTAGGATAGAATAGATTGCAATAGAATAGAGTAACAACAACAGCAACAACAATAAATAAATAAATAAATAAATATTTAGACAGTCCCCTCGCCGAAAGTATTGGAACGGCAAGGCCAATTCTTGAACACACTGAAGACATTTGGATTTGAGATCAGAAGACGAATATAAGATGACAGATCAGAATTTCAGCTTTTATTTCCTAATATTTACATGGAGATGTGTTAAATAGCTTAGAACATGGCACCTTTCGTCCAAATCCACCCATTTTTCAAATGATCAAAAACCTGTGATTGACTGTTTATACAGTTTATAGCTCTGAATGTCTACTCTTGGTTTGAGCCCTGAGTTTTGTCTGTGAAGAATGCATTTAAATGCAGGATAAAACAACATGAAGACCGGAGAGCTGTCTATGGGAGAAAGGCAAGGGAAAATTGATCAGATCCATTGCACAAGCATTGGGCATAGTCATTACAACAATTTGGAATGTCCTGACCAAACAGGTTGACCAAGGAAAACAACAGGAGCTGATGACAGAATCATGTGAGAACTGTAAAGAAAAACCCAAAGAACAACAGTCAGCGACATCACCAACAACCTCCACAGGGCAGGGGTGACGGTATCACAATCCGCCGTTCGAAGAAGACTTCCAGAGCAAAAATATAGAGGCCATAATCACATGATGCAAACCACTCATCACCAATAAGAACCGGAAGGCCAGATTGGAATTCGCCAAAAGAAATGGAGATGACCCACAAAAGTTCTGGACCCAAGATCCTCTACCAAAGTGATGGAAAGGCCAAAGTGTGGAGAAAGAAAGGATCTGCTCATCATCCAAAACATATGACCTCATCAGTCAAGCACGGTGGAAGTAGTGTCATGACTTGGGGTGGCATGGCTGCTTCTGGAACAGGCTCACTAATCTTTACTGATGCTGTAACTCATGAAGGTAGCAGCAGAATGAATTCAGAAATCTACAGAAACATTCTGTCTTCAGAGAAATGCATCCGATCTAATTGGGAGGAACATCAGATGCAGCAAGACAATGACCTAAAACACATTACCAACACAACAGTGGACTTCATCAGGGGGGAAAAGCGGAAAGTTTTAGACACGTCAGTCATCAGCTCTTAACCCAACTGAGCATGCATTTCACCTCCTGAAGAGGAGACTGAAGACAGAAACCCCCTTACTTTCAGACAATCTGTTCCTATACTTTTGCTCACCTAAAATTTGGGTGGCCTGCCACCAAAGGTGCCATTTTCTAAGTTGTTTAACACATCTAGATGTAAATATCAGGAAATGAAAGCTGAAGTTCTGATTTATTGTCTCATATTCATCTTTTAATCTCAAACGCAAATGTCTTCAGTGTGTAGCAAAAACAAAAGAACTGGGATTGCCGTTCCAATGCTTTCAGAGGGGACGGTATAACAGCTTTCATATGTTTAAAATGCAGCACAAAATACTTTACAGTCTCAGTAGAACAGAATAAAGTACAGGAGAGTAGAGTAACATAGAGTAGAAAAATATAGAGTAATATAAAGTAGAGAAGAGTAGAATAGAATACAGTATAATAATAATAATAATAATAATAATAATAATAATAATAATAAATAACTTTATTTATATAACACATTTCATACATTTAAAATGCAGCTCAAAATGCTTTGCAGTCTCAGTAGAACAAACCAGAATAGAACAGAGTAGTGTAGAGTACAGTATAGTACACTTTTTTTTCAAATTCAAATTGTCAGTTTGATAAGAAATACACTAAAAGTTATCTGAATAAAAACTAAACTTCATGAATATTTTATCATATGAATCATAGTTACTTTTTAAAAAACAGTGTGATTGTTGAACTTCACTGGCCAAGCGAGACAATATTTCTCGCTATGTGGTGAATATACCTCACACAAGGTACACAAACCCTTTAAAAGACTTCTTTATACTGGTGTAGTTGTGTTTTTGGAAACTTCACTGCCTGCTCCACTATATTTTGAATGAAAATCAACCTTTCACTCCAGTGCATATTCTGTAATAGTTGTGGTTATGTTTCAGAAAAAAATGTCTCTTTAAATTGGGTGAAGATTTCAGGAATGGTACATGCCTAGCTTATACTAATGCATCGTGGAATTTTGCATAATGTTTTACAGATGTGGAACGAACTGCTCCAAAATTTGCTGTATTTTGAGTTGTCTGTAAATCCATCAAGGTTGCTCCATTTAGTAAAGCTTGAGACTACTGTAATTAACTAAGCTGATGTAATAAAAATTTTGTATACCTTAAAATGAAATGGTCTTAATAGGCATCTCTAGTATTGCTTTTTTTAAATGTACTTTTAAAACAGCAAGAACAGTTGTTCTCTCTCTCTCTCATACACACACACACACACACACACACACGCATTTGTCTTACTATCCCTGTAAGCACCTACAAATGAAATAGTTAATTATAATAGCTATTAATGCTATTAATTAATAACTTAATCTACCTGAATCTAACCCTAACCTTAACTTCAGTAAGCAAAAGGGAACATTTTTGCTCTTTCAGTTTTTGTAAAAAGCAGTTTTCCTAGGACGAGCCAAATGTCCAATCAAAACTGTCCAATATTCTTATCTTTGTGGGAACAATTGGTCTCCACCAGGAGATAAAAAATGCTGAATAAAGTATTTCAGCTCACTATTTAGACCACAATCACAGCTTGTGCTGTTTCAAAAACCATCACAACAACCGCAAGTCATTTAAACACACAATATCCGGCCAAAAACAGAACATCACAAACAAGTCTGGTTTGAACATTACAATCTGGTGTGGAACCAGGCAAAGTCCAGTGAAGCTGGCTGGATGCCTCATGTTTTTACTGCTTTCTTATGCACATGTAGGAAATGCTGCAGCCTAGTGGTGAAACTCCAATCCAAGACCCATCCGTCTGCATGGTTTCATATTTATCCCACTCCTAATAAACCTGATCTGACTCTCAAGAATGCTGGATAAGACACATGGATTACACTACTGGCTACACCTTCATAAACATCCACATCCAAAAAGCCACACATATCCTGCTTAGTCCATTTTCAGATACCAGACAGGCAAATCATGAGCTTCCAGACACAGAGACCATTTTTCTTCCCTGACAAGCTATAACCCTGTTGGAATACAGCACTACACAGGCACAGGCACAGGCACTTTTATTTATAGTCACTATAACTGCAGTTAGACTTCCAATATACTGAAGTTTAAAGAGAAATATGCAGATATTTCTCTTTAAGAATATATATATATATATATATATATGTGTGTGTGTGTGTGTGTGTGTGTGTGTGTGTGTGTGTGTGTTTAACATTTATAGTAGTGTTCAATCCGGAGATTCTGTTCAAACTGCATTTTCCTGACTGTTGTATATTCTTATATTTAATCACATGCACTATTTTTTATTGCTTGTACTAATTATTTATTCAGCCTTCTTTCATACACTACTATATTTTGTCTTGATACAGTGCCTGTGTCTGTTAGCAACTACCATGTTAAATTTCTTGTAAATGCACCTTACTTAGCCAATTTAGATTGGATTTTCAGTGGAATACTGAAATCACTACGTATGGAATAAAACATGACGGAGCATGCTGTTATAGGAAAATAATCAGTGACAGGGTGCTCAGTGTACTCGTTTCCTAATAACAGCATGTTCCGCAGTGTTTTATTCCACTTACACCACAGTAATTTTTAAAATTTATTAAAGAGCCACATCATATAATTTATCTGTTTATAAGTACATTTAATGTTGTGAATTGACCAAAAAACAAGTTAGTTCCTGTTACCACTTCCATTATAATAGCCATTAAGAGTCAGTCCCTCACCACCCTTTCTTTTTTTTCCCTCTCTCTTAAAACGAAAAAGACAAAAAAAATTTGCAGCTTTTCATTTTACTAAGAAAGCGCAAAGTACGCCATCCTGAGAAAACTTACCTCTGACTGTTACAAAGCATTGACACTGGAGACTCCTTCCATAAATGAGAAATAAACATCAAAACTTCAAAAGTGAAAGCTACACCCTATCACCAATTACACACCTTTTTTGTTTTTACTCATTTACATGGAGCAACCACCATGCAAGTCCCTGTGCAAGCCGTTACTCTAGAAAGGATTAGTGCACAAATCAACACCTTCTGACCAATCAGATTCGAGAATCATTTTTAAAGTAGCTAAATTTAACTCTTTCTGTTCTCCAGTGCTCAAAAGCAGGGATCCTGAGTCTATGCTGCCTTGCAGAGTTTGTAATCAAGCTCGTCAATGAGCTGCATATGATATGGCCGCTGTAATGACTTGCTTTTGTCGTTTTTCTTTGCTGGCATCTTCTCAGCATCTTATAAGTCATTCCATTCCTTTGCAGCCCTTTACTCCATCCTCACATGTCAGCTGATGTACAGCAGCTTTGTTCCTTTACTGTGATTAATACAATAAGCCAATATGAGTCTATACATTATTCGAAGGAAATCAAGCATGCAAATTGCCAAGGAAATTGCTTCAAATAGATTGTACCTGCTACTACAGATGTCCAAAAATCCAACTGTTTGCTCTCCATGAAACCTCTGTTGAGCACAAGGTCACATGTGGCATAGGTAATACATCACATTCAATGAAGCCATATGGAAAATGATGTTGGTAATAAAATGGTATTCAGAGCTGGAGATGAACTGCATGGTGTTTCCGTCAACTGGATGCGCAACACAACTAAAAGCAATTCTGCTTTTACTAAAAAGTTCTTAATTATGGGACTTAAGAATTGAACTAGAACTGAAATAACCAGCTCATATGCATAGCAGACAATAAATAAGATCATGGAATTTGAGTTCCTCCATGCCACTCCTTAGTCGACTGAATCTTTTCGGGTACTACATTTAGCCTAGTTTTATCCAATACTGGAGCATTAAAATTAAACACAAAGCATTAAACACACACAAAGAGCACTGCTGAAAGAGAGCAGTCAGGATATTCGAGGACTCAACCCACCCCAGCAATGGTCTATTCACGCTTCTACCATCCGGCAGGCGTTACAGAGCCATTCACACTCGCACCAGCAGGTTCAAAAATATCTTCTTCCTGATGGCCATTTCACAGATGATCTCAGAACTCAAGTAAGGACACAGCCCAACAACAACAACAACACAATGATCAGGCTAACTGCTAATCCCTATGTGCAATAAACAACTCAGGCAAATGTGTAATATCCTTCAATATGTGCAAAATTCAGCCATAAGTGCAATATTTGTCTTGGATCTGTCTTGTATGTCCAGTATTTTTCTCTGTGTCTTGCCTTTGCACTGTGTTGTTTTGTACTGTATGTTGTAGTACCTGTAATTATTATATTGTTACTTGTAATTTTGTCATTTTTATAACCTGAGCTAAGAAAAACAAACAAAAAAAAACATTTCCCATGTACAATTCCATATAACCTGGAAAAGTAGTCCCATCTCTGAAAGGACAAACTATATGCTTTTAGACAAATGGTTGCTCAAGGTTTTTTTTGTTTGTTTGTTTTTTTTTGTTTGGTGGTTAATAGTTATTGCTTTGAAATCTGTACTGAAAGTTGATGCGTTCTACTGTAAATCTTTCCCTCCGAGAGACACACGATGATCCGTTTAGTTTGAGTTTTAAATGGGGTAAGTGGGGTTTCTCAGTACCCTCATAGTAAAAAAAAAAAAAAGTTGTTCTTTGATTTGTTCCTCTGGAGGACCTGTTAAAGGTTCTATGTTGAATCCTAGAGCAGAGACAGGATTTAAGCCCTGATTGCGTGATTACAAGGCAGACAAGTTACCACTACACCACTTTAGAGCTAATGCTAATCCTTCAGTTTTACTCAAAACTGACCAAGGTACATAAAACCTTAAGGGCAAATGAAGACCCCATTATTCTGGACCCCATTAGGCCCAGCAGTGATCTTCTGATCAGAAGTCCAATGTCTTAACCAATCAGCTACCACTAGATTTAACCTTTAAGTGTAAAAACCCATAACTGTCCAAAGAACCGTTAAGTGCGTAAGTTAAGTGTGTACAAGGAACTGTGGAAAATTTGCATCTGCATTCTTTATTTGACTTGTGTCCCTTCAAACTCTCAGCAATCACAGTGGAGGAAGAATTATCCACTGATAATAGTACTTTGAGAGAACAGTAGAGGGACAGGTCACATGACCCTGTCCCTCAAATGCCAGCTTTTTCTTCATGGTCACCTAACCCTACTAATGCCTTGGGAGAATGTTTATGATGTTACATCAAGTTGCGTTGTTAATTCAACTTCGTTACACACTGCAGATGTTGAAAATGTCTCAGCGAGCTGTTTAAAAGATACAGGTGTGTCCTGGGAAAGCCTAGAAATGGAATTTTACAAACAGATGATGAGTCATTTTGGCCTGTAATTGAGGTGAAATGTGGAGATTGAGATTAATGGGGAGCGACTGAGTCACGACCACTTCCACGCCAGGCCTGGGGACGCTTTCACGTCATTCACATGTCACATTTCATTTTGTGCTAAGAAAAGGAATGAAGTTTAATGCGGCCTTCTGCTACATATACTGGTAACACCCACCCGTACAGACACACACACACACACAGGCGGACAGGACCAGAGCCAAGTCTGAAGGTTTATCTAAAAAAGTTTCAGATGGGAGGAAGTTTAAGTCCATGTAAGCTTAATCACAAAGGATTTACTCCTGAACACTGACAGTCTGAAGATGTAGCTGGAGCTGAAAAGGTGGCTAAAAACAGGTGGCTTTTGTTGGTTTGCGAAATTGTGGAAATGTGTTTTAAATAATATTATATTTTAATTACAGATGCTAAAATATCATATATGAATAATGAATAAATAAATATAGTATATAAAAAATACTGCATGTGTTCACATAAACTATGAAAATCCTGCTGACTCATGAGGGGAACGTTTTTTTTTTTTTTTTTTTTGTGGTATGCAAATGGCATTTAAAAACATATTTAATTTTGGTTTTTGGGGTTAAGGTTGGTGCGTAGGCACAGCAGTATTTAGTTCAGTGGGAAAACCCCTATAAAACGGCAATACAAGTACTGTACGTGTGTGTGAGTGAGTGTATGTGTGTGTGTGTTAGTCCAGCTGTATGTCGCAACCATTCTCCTCCTAATGGGCCTCAATCTCTGACATAGACTAAATAGAGTCCCTCATTATAAACACACTGGATTTTCATCAGCAGGACCAGACACACACTCCCATGTTCCTGTCAGCACTTCTGAGTGTGTTTAAATCGCCTGTATATCGACTGTTTGCTTGTTTCTCTGACTTTGAGCTGTACCTTATGCTGTTTGTTGGTTTGACTTGCTGCCAGCTTAACCATGGCTTTTGATTATGTGAGCTCAGTTAATCTTTTTAATCTGCATTTGCATCCTGACTTCAGGCTTCCTGAAATGAGTCAAGCATTATAAGCTAACTTTAAGATCGAACATTAAAGATTAACACACATGGCCTCAGTGTCTTAAAGGGTGTTTTTTTTTTTTTTTTAAATAATAATTTTCCACATTTTTAAAATGTATTTATTACTGTTGATTTCCTCTTTTAAAAAATGATTGACTAATTATATGCCATGATATTCTTTGACCTTGAATTGAAATTGTACTCATTCAGAAGCTTTTCTAAAACTTTTTCTTCTCTAGGAAAAAAAAAAAAAATTGAACTTTTCCCTCCACTGACCCTCCTGTCCTGCAGGTGGCACTGTACATCCTTCCTGGATTTTGCTACTAACAATCCCATCATTTCTTTTTCTTCAAGATGTACAGTTGTATTTTTAGAAAGCATTTCACTACCACCACATTCATGGGAACTGGCGTGATAAAAGTCACACATTTTTGAATTTGATTTTAATAAGTGTTCAACAGTCAGCACTCTACAAGTCTAGGCTTTCAAAAATGTTCAGAATATGCCATTATTTTCATTCTACTGATTGAGTTTAATGTCACAGTGCTAAGCAAAACCCTTTCTGATGCACTTAGGACAGAAACAGATTGATACCTTGTTTTAATCAGTTTTAATCCCTTTAAATTTTATTTGATCAGTGTTTCAATGTTAAATTAATTTACATAATTATTAATGCAGCTAGTTAATAATAATATGCCTACACCCAAACCTAAAACCGACCTTAACCTCAGTAACCAAAAGGAAACACGGTGGCTATTTTAGTTTTTAAATAAAAGCTTTTTTTTTTTTTTGTTTAAAAAAAAAAGTCCCCACAAAGTCAAAACTGCCAGATATTCCTATTCCTTTATATCCACTAAGATATAAAAAAAGCCCACACTCATATGCGCACAGCTTGCTGTGGAGATACAGCGACAGACCAAATCCCTCAGTTACACTGTATGACTATAAAGCAGAGGCTTTGGAAGGTTCCGGTGTCTGCTGTCTCTCGGTATGGGTTGTTATAGTGCCGGCAGATCCGACTGTCAGGTAGAGGGCTGAGAATCCAAACTTTCCCGTGAAACCCAGCCAAGTGTGATATATGTCCTGGAACAGCACTTGGACGTGTATAGGGAATATAAACAGAGCTAAGTTATTGTGTCATTATGATGGTATCTTGCATCATCTGTGCACAGTGGAAACCTTATTTACACCATGAAGATCACTGAAGGCAAGAGGAGCTTCTTTTCTCTATGATCTATTTTTGTGTACTTCAGGTAAGTTGTCAAGGTGTATTGAGATGTAAACGACAAGAGGTCTGTGATTTTTTTTATTTTATTTTATTTTGTTTGGAAATAATAACCTACCCTTCTCAACGTTACTATATTTATTATTGAGTGTTCGTAGTTATTAGCGTGTATGATTTGCCCCTTGAATTGAAACTTCCAATAGTCCACACTTCAAGAACACAAAAACAAATAAGCCTAAATCTGTTAGACTTGGCTGGTAGATAGTTCAGGAATTTAAAAAACCCAATGGCTCTGGTAAATAGCTAAAATATTGTGGTACATATGGTAATTTTTTTTTTTGCATAGGTGGATTATGTTCATTAATAGACATGGCACCAATCCAATACTCAGTATTGGTATCAGGCTAATACCTCCAGTTGGCTCAGATATCAGAGAAAACATATCAGATATCAGATCCTGTAACAAATGGCAATTGAATATGGAAAAGAAATGTATTTAGGAACTAGAAATACGGTATTTACATATAAAGAGACTTGTCTGGTTTTTCTTTTGTTAGGATTGATTTTATTACATTTTATACTTTATATTCGTGAAAGAATTAAACTGTGAAGCGCTTCAGTTAATATAAATTAAGCTTAGTTGTTTTTAAAGAAAACAATATCGGATGAGTATCAGTATTGGCTGATACTCAAGGTTTCATTTCTACTGTATTTTTTAACAATAAAATGAAACCTGTATTGAGGGGGTCTGTGGAATTTATTTTTACAGTTAAAGCGGTCTCTGGCTACAAAAAGTTTGAGAACACCAGACATAAAGATCAAAACGACCTGTTTTATTTGCTTGCTTTTATGTGCTTGGCCTATTTTGTGCAGAGGAAATGATTTAAAATTTCAGAGATCATGTTACAGAGATGATATTCAGGTCACTTTGACATGATATTAGCAAATTGAAACAAGAAGAAAATAATGGGTTTTGTGTTCCATTCCTAAAAATATTGTTTATATTCCTGATAACAGCGATTAACAAAAGACACTGAACAATAAAATGTACAAACCATTGTACAATAACATCTAACAAGATGTCTTGGGTCATCATTGCCAAGCAGTAAATAGAATGGTCAAGTAATGACGAATAAAGCCTAAATAACACTAGACTGTTTTCCTCTGTAAACAAGTTATTACAAAGATGTGGGTTTACGTGCATCAAACTTTCAAAACCAAACCAAATCGTCCCTCCTGGAGCACATGAAAGTCCCTGTCTGGGTCTCTGAACACTCGGTAGACCAGAGACACACTCCCAGTGGGACATGGAGAAGTGAAAACATCCATGTCTTAGAGGGTTCATGAGGTGGGGGGTAGTGGGGGTCTTCACCCTCCAGATGCTGTGAATGAAGACTCCGTTGAGCAAGAGAATTTCAGCTATTTGGAGCATGTGTGGACAGAGATGTCTGGCAGGCCATGCGACCCCATTCACAGACCCATATTCATCAGAGCTGCTTGAAATTCCAGCCGGTGAGAATGTACTGTATACACAGTATGTGAGAGCTGGTCCTAGAACTGTAGTACTGATAAGTACAAAAAAAAAATACTAAACTGTTCCTGTACTTGTTGCAGGTGTGGTGCTCTCAAGGGCAGGGTATAAATACTTAAGAATAAATAATAAATACTTGAGAAATTGTACTTTGTTACTACACTTAAATATTATTTTGCTGTATTTATACTTTACTTGAGTATTATTGAAATGGAGTACTCGGACTTTTACTTAATTACATTTCCAAGTGGAAAAAACTCTCATTTTTTACTCCTTACATTTTTATGTACACCTTCAAAATACTTCATATAAACCTTGAAGATCTATTCTTCTCATCCAGCCGATGACTGTATGCTATACAGTACATCGATAGAATGAGGTCACTTTAGCATCCAATCATTTCAGTTTAGAATCCAATAAAGTTCATCAATGTAGAAGGAAACTATCAAGGATTGTGCCAATGTATCATCTGCTGTGAGCTTCGCATGTACTACAGCTATTTGTGTGCATCTGAACATGCATAAGGAAACCAGACTACAGTGTGGAAATTGAGGATGAGTGCCCCTGGCCCTACCTCAGTAAAACATTTCAACGTGCCAGAGTAAACTAGTATAAAATGAGCTTTCTCCTTTGCCTCACTAGAAGGCATGATCTTGTGGTAAGTTGAGGCAAATTTTGCTAATTTGCCAATGTTAACTGGCTATATTTGATTAACTGAGTCTGTTTTCTTTGCTAATGCCAGGTTAGATTAGCACTGATTCCAGTACCTAACATAAATTGGTAAAGCAGCAAGTCAAATTCTAGCTAATGTAATTAAAATGTAAATATTGGTTTCTGATCAATTCATTAGCAAATTGTTTATTGTGAGTCATGCATATGACCAGCGAACCTACTGGCTAAAATGTACTTTTCGCAAGGGAACATGAAAAATAACTTAATTTCATATGTTACAAACGTTTACTTTTTAATTTTCAATACATGATTACATTTAAAAGTAGTAACCTATTTACTTTCACTTGGGTACATTGTTGTCTGGATACTTTTACTTTTAATTGAGTAAGATTTTGATCAAGGGGTAGTATCCTTACAATGCAACTTTCCCCTGGAATAATGAATACTTTGTACTCTTAAATTCAATAGATGGCCTTAAGTCTAATACCTATCTTGACAATAAACCTATTAGGGATGAACAATGCATTATACCACAAGCTCTTGTGGATGATGTAATAAGAATGATGTGAGGCAAACTATTACACTTTCATATTTCTGGCACTGTCTTCAGCACGGAGAGCTCTGTGGTTTCTCAGTAACATGACAAGCTGCATTTATTTTGTAAATGCAAAAAATGGTGAGGAAATGACTGATTATAGCTATTATAAGTGATAACAGGAACTTGTTTCATGGACATTCCACAGTATTAAATGTAAACTGCTGTGGTATAAGAGGAATAAAACATTTCAGGAAATGCTGTTATAGAAAAATAATTCACTTCAGTGTTATAACAGTGACCCCGCTACATGTTGCGTCATGTCACAACACCCAATCACTGATTACATACCTATAAAAGCATGCCTTGTTGTCTCTTATTCCTTGCTTATTTGATACTTTTATACAGTTTGGTTTAATAATACACTGATCCATGTACTGTATACAGTATACTACCTGGTTAAAATAGCTGAATGCAATCTAGAAAGGTCAAAATTTACTTGTAACTAAGCTTTGCTTTTGCACTTTCAGTCTGTCAGACCTGACATAAACATGTATTGATAAATATATTTCTGCATAAAACATTTGTTGGTATAATAGTTCCTAGCTAAACTTTATTGCAAATCCACTAGAGGTGGAGATATAAATTAGGATTCCAAAAAAATAAAATAGAAATAATTAATTTTTTTAGACAGATTAATTGAAGTGCATCTCTGAGATGAAGCAGAAATTCTATTTCTTTAAATATCTGTAAACCGCCGTTTTTCAGGTCTCTCTACAGATGCTCTTTGGGGTTCAAGTCTGTGTTTTGTCTGGGTCACTCATGCACATTCAGAGACTTGTCCCAAAGCCCCTCCAGCATTGTCTTCACTGTATGTTTTGGGTTGTTGTGCTGAAAGTTGAACCTTCACCCCAGTCTGGAGTGGGTTTTCTTCAAGGACCTCTCTGTATTTGGCTGCATTCATCCTTCCCTAAATTCTGACCAGTCTCACTACCAGTCTATGTGGCTGAGAAGCATCCTCACAGCATGATGCTCCCACCACCATGCTTCACCATAGGGATGGTATTACCCAGGCCATTTTTTTCAATTTCTGGCACATCAGACCAGAGAATCTTTTTGGTCATGCTCTCCGAGCCCTTTAAGTGCCTGCCATAAACCTAGTGGCCTCCATCTAGCCTAGTGGTCTCTCTACCACTCTGATTGATGGAGTATTTCTAAGATGGTTGTCCTTCTGGCAAGTTCTCCCATCTGTGTGGAGGACTTCAAAAACTCTGTTAGAGTGGCCACTGGGTTCTTGGTCAGTCTGCCTTACCCAATGCTCTGAATACTTCTAATTTTCAAGAAATTTGCAAAAATTGAAAAACAAAACAAAACATGTTTTTGCTTTGTTTTTATGAGTTTTTGTGTGTAGAATGATGGCTAAAACGTTTGTTGAATCCATTTTAAATTAAATCTATTACACAACGAAGTGAATGGGACTGAATACTTTCCAAACCCACAGTAAGTCAAGTAGAATATGCCTGGCTTTTAGAGGATGGGCTGCAGAGAGGAACTGTAAACCAAGTTTCATGACATCATAGGAGTTATACACAATTTAAATGCCGGAAATGTTCCATCCTGCAGATGTGATGAAGCTTCACAGATGAGCGGTGGAATGTCTTCAGGACTGGTCATCCATCACAAACAAGCTCTCGGTCTTACACAATATGGTAGCTATGTGAGCATAATGACCTCCTGGCCCCAGGCTGCTATTACAGAATGTTTTCTGTGAAACACATCTGGGATAACATTCTGTTGCCCAGCTGAGTAAAAGCTATCCAAGTATTGACTATTTATTAACACCTGTCCTCTACACTCCCCATAACAGTCTGATAAATGAAAGCGGCACAGCCCCAACACAATGTAAGTCATATTTATTTGGATGACTTCTAATCTAATCCTACAAAAGAATACATTCAGTTTGTAATGCTGTAATGCTGATGGTGTAGAGGTGAACTGCATGAAAATCACTGAGCTGTAACCATCAGCAACCAATAAAGGCAATCTGTGACCTCCTTGTTAGTGTAGTAACTAACAATAGACACCTTATAACCATTCATTAATTAATATTAAAATATACCAATGGTTAATTTCCATAAAGGAACGTTTGGTTTGAATGTAGCACTATGTCTGTGCTTCATTCAATCACTAGAAAAGTTATAAACTGAAATAAGGTCAGTATGCATATGGTCAACTCCAGAAGTATTGGCATCCTTCATGGGAAAGATATATATAAACATCTAAAACATATAAAATGCTATATGTATAGTTAACGCTTTAACATATGGGCATGCTACACAGTTTTATTTTAACTTGAGCTGTCATGATAACACTTTTTCTTTCACAAGATACCTGTACTGAAACTGTTAGTATGGGCATACCAATACCGATCTGTTTTTTTTTTTGTTTTGTTTAAAAACTTCTAAGCTTTAAAATTATTTTTTAACTGAAGCCCTTCATATAAGAAATACAAGGGAAAATAATATGTATTACATAAAAATGCATGACCTTTTCATTCAGCTAAACACACAAAAATCACTTACAAATAAATAAATAAATCAATGTATTCATAAGTATAAAATATAAATATAAAAAAATCAATCCAAACAAAAAATATGTTAATGTTATATTATATTTGTTACAGGATCGGATCGAACCACGATCCTATCCACCGTTTTTTTGTTTTTTTTTTTGCTGGTATCAGCACATTACTGATTACTGGTATTGGATTGGTGCCATCTCTAACTGCAACTCAATACTTTTCAAATAGATATGTTTTAATAGTTTGGTTTCAAAATTATTCACAGCCCTAGAATTAGTACTGTACTGGTTGAAACTTGTCCCAAAGAGAGTAGCAGCACTGAGTCCCCATGGTGATGAAATATTCCTGAAAGAAACAGGAAATGATCAAGTCATGGATACAGAGAGAAATCTAATTATGCCATATACCATTTTTGAGAGAAAATACTGTTATTACGCAAAGAATAATTTTATGTTACAAGCAAGGTAAGTAGTCTCTTCCATTGTTCCATTGTTTAAATCGCTGTGTGTTATGTTTATTTTAGGGAATCATTTTAACCCATTCTCAAGAAGGGTGCCAATAATTCTGGAGTTGACAAAAGCACATTACTTTAATGGCCCAGTGGGTTGAAAATAACACCTAACTCTGGATTTTGGCACTAATGAGTAATGTGTGTTTTGATCAGAATAAAGAGGACATAAAGTGTGTGTGTGTGTGTGTGTGTGTGTGTGTGTGTAGTTTCCAGAAGCGTTAGTGTGTCATGCGGGGGTTGGTTTGAGACCGTGCCAGCGTAAACATTCCCAGACCACATGTTCACTCAGGGCAGAGCATCTGGCCACTCTCCAAGCACATCTGCACACAATCGAGCGGCCTTCACCAGCCCAGTGCTGGAGTAAAGAGTAGGAGGAGGAGGAGGAGGAGGAGGAGGAGGAGGAGAAGTAGAGCTTTCCCAGACTCCTTCAACCTGCTGCAGCCATCCAGGAACACCACAGCACAAACTGCAAGAGATTCACACACAAATGCCCAAAAAATCCACACTTTGTGATTGACAGTGATTCACACTGTGACTGCATAGATAATAAACCACTGAAATTCAAGTGAAATTCAATTGATTAAGCGGGGGCGAGGTACATAAAAAAGTCTAACACAGTAAGTGTGTATAAACGAGAAGAAAACCAGAATGGCAGAAATGATTTTGCAGTGTCTCTCACCTCAGTTTTAGGAGTCACTGACATGTATGTATGGTCAAGGACTGATAGAACCAGGCCCATATAAGAATTGAGTCATTTCCTTAGGTGGAAGTGATATGTTTGTGTGTATGTGTGTGTGCATGCGTGCGTGCATTTGTGTAAATGTCCAGACTGGATTGCGTCACTTAGCTGGAACTGGTGAATGTCTGCTGAGCCAAGATTACTGGCCCCGAGCCTTGCAACAAGACTGATAGCTTCATAAATCAGTCTGTGAAGCTCCACCTCTGGCCTGCATATGGTACTGAGCTCCGCCTTGATTTCTTTCATCACTTTCCTCCTCCCCGTCTGCAACTCCCCAAGCTTACAAAAGAATGAATATCATTGCCAGGTCTCCTATATGACATTATGACTGTTGTTACAGCTATGCGTTATAATAAAGAGCACTGCTTTACAATGGAGGTTTTCCAAAAACTGTTGATGACTGTGAGTTATATGTAGGAATAAAACACAACAGAGCATGCTTTTCTAGGAAAATAATCAACGATGGGGTGGTGTGATGCAGTTACCAATCAACCCTGAAGTTGATTATTTTCCTATAACAGCATGTCCTGAAGTGTTTTATTCCTCTTATACCACAGCAGCTTACAAATTATTAAAATTTTTAAATGATCAGTGAAGCACACATCATTTTTTATGTGTTTATAGTTACCTTTAATGTAACATTCAATGTTATTGCCTTGTAGAACATCCACAAGACAAGTTAATTCCTGTTGTCACATATGTTATAGCATCTGTAAACAGTCAGCCCCTCACCAGCCTCTCTGCTTTTCACTCTTGTTAATAATAAAATGTAAAAATACAAAAAAAAAAAATGGAGAAAACTGAAAGTGTAAACTCCTTAGTCCTGAATACTGTAGTGGAAAATATACAGCTTTACCTCTGAGATAGTTACAAAGTGCTGACAGTGGAGACTCAAAAATAATTACCATAATTACCATAATTCACCATATCAGTGATCAGTGAAAAAAATCTGTTTAAATCTGCACTACTGTCAGATTATTATTATTATTATGAACAAATCCATCAATTTTCTGTATTGCTTATCCTACACAGGGTCACAGGGGAGCCTATCCCAGGGGACTCAGGTGGGATGGGGTGCCAACCCATCGCAGAGCAAAATCACACTCTCTCACTCTCTCTCTCTCTCTCTCTCACACACACACACACACACACACACACACACACACACACACACACCTTTGGACTTGGGGAGGAAACCCCCAAAGCACAGGGAGAACATGCAAGCTCCACACACACAGGGTGGAGGTGGGACTCAAACCCCCAATGCCAGAGGTTCAAGCCAAGTGTGCCAACCTCTAAGCCACCCAAAATTAACAAATCATATAAAGATGTGTGACACATTAAAGGGAAAAAAATGAAATGTTATGGGAAACATTTATTTTGTTGCCAAAATTCTTCTGACTGAGCACTTTTATCCTATAATGAAACATTTATATCCAGATTGGAGTGGACTCTTCCAGGATGACTCCGCCCCAAACCACAGTGCACAAGGACTCACCGAATGGTTTGATGAGGATGAAAATGATGTAAATCATATGCTATGGTTTTCCCAGTCACCAGATCTCAACCTACTTGAACACCTATGGGAGAGTTGGTTGCAATATATCAGACAGCATTCTCCATCACCACCAGTTAAGGAAATATCTTTTGGAAGAACAAGTGTTCATCTCTCCAGTCCAGTTCCAGAGACTTGTAGAATCAATGCCAATATGCATTGAAGCTGTTCTGGCAACTTGTGGTGGCCCAACACCTTACACACTACTTACACCCAACTAATATGAAAATAAAAATGAAAATTGGACTACTACTATGAATAAAAATGATGCTTAAACAATAAAACAATAGTTAAGGCATCTGAAATAATGTGAAGAATGTTACGAAGTATTTTCATATAAACATTATATCTAAAAACAATCCCATTTTTGGTTGTGATGATATGAAACCTCAGTTTGAGTGAAACTGTTGATCTGTGAACCACGAATCAAGAAGTCGTACTGCTAACTAATACTGTAAATTAAGTAACTGAGAAACTGAGAAACTGAAAACAACATGACAGAAACAACCATGAAAAACAGAATTATCATTAACCTTGGTATGACCAGTTATACAAATTGTGCAAGGCAGAGTAACTTGCAACTCACACGTAAAGTTCTTGAGCATACATTTCCATAATGAGGTCCAGGTGGAGTGATGCACAGCGAGGTCACCCTTAAAAAGCCCTTCATTCAAAGCTTAGCTTCCTGTGCATTCCCCTGCATAAGACCACAAACGCCTGTGCCATGAGAAACAGATTAGAGGATTGTTTTCATGCTGCAGACGGGAGCATCATGTGGCAGCATTGCCAAACACTTTGGTATGTTGCTATCATGCCAAAATCTTGACCTCAATACTGATGCCACATTAGGTAACTCAATGTTAGTACTATGCTATTATGATGGGGAAAAAAATGGTGAATTTATAGTGCATAATTAATAATGCAGAATAAACATGAACATGTATAAAACCGGCAAATAGAGAAAACGAGCACGGAATCTGATCAGTTTGGGTTTAATGAATGTGAAATGTACAAAAAAAAAACGTACAAAAAACATTAATGTATATAATTACTGGAATCAAAACTTTTTTGTTTTGTACCCTCTATTACATTAACAGAAGGTAAAGGAGCACTTTGTAAAATTTAAAGCCCTCTGTTGCCTGAAAGGCAAATAGCAATTTCAATAAAAGCACAAAAAAAAAATCCTGTACAGTAATTTGCCTTTTAGGGGAAAAAAAGGGGTGGAAAATAGATATACAGCAAAATGAGCTGAAGGTTATTTAGTACTAAGGAATTTAGCAGATTCTTACTCTGATTCAGTATCGGCATCCTTTGAAACACTACTTTGGAGTAAAGCAGCACTGTTGTATAAATTCAATTGAATTAAGTTTTATTTGTATAGTGCTTTTAAAATGCTTTTAATGGACATTGTCACAGCAGCTTTATAGAAATCTGTATGTACGTTTGAGCAAGCAACAGTGGCGAGGAAAAACTCTTTGAAATGGCATGAGGAAGAAACCTTGAGAGGGACCAGGCTCAAAAGGGAGCACATCCTATATAGAACAGATAGTGGGATTCATAAATCATTACAGTATACAGGTGTAGAAGCATAAAGACAAACAGTTCTGTGTATTGAAAGGTTGTTCGGTATAAGCAGATTGTGAATAAGTGTCCTGGGATGAGTCTTTATGATTACAGCAGCAGCTCTTAGGTGCAAATCTACAGTATCCAGGTGAGATTATGCACTGAAGCAAGAGTGAGACTTGAGTATAAACTGATTGGCGGGACAAACGGCTATCCAAGATCTGTCCCTGAGTAAGACATCAAATTGGTATCAACCCAAAACTGCTAAAACAGACACATCAGAGACAGGACAGTAAAGGATAGAATGCATGCTGTTGGCCTTTGAGCGACCTCAACCCCATAAATCTTCTGTGGGAAACCATAGATCACAGCCCTATGAGACAGTACGACCCTCTTCGGAAATGTAAGAACATCTAGCAAGGCTTATTAGTGTGATTTAAAGTGATGGTGCCCACAGGATAAGCTCACACAGATATTTTACCTCTAATGATTTAATTTGTTTATGGTGCAAACATGTGGAAATGATGGACTGGCATCACATCCAGGTATTCCTGTCTCACCCCCAGTGTTCCCAGGATAGGCTCCGGATATACCCTAACCATGATGAAGCAGCTACTGAAGATGAATGAATATCACAAGAAGTCCTCAGATCAAATATGATAAATTGTGTCTTTAAAAACAAGTAACACAGAAGCTCCAAATATCGCCTTCCCACCTCTTTCCCTGGTTTTACTTTTGCTTTGTGGCTACAGCTTTTTCCGACTAGTGCACTCCAACTGCACTCTCTAAAACTCATGGCCATAAATTTGTATGTTGTAATGACAGCTTTCTAACTATATAGTTAGACAATAAAAACTGACAATAATAAAAATAAAAAAAAATTATGGCAACAATATAGTAAAAAATGTAATGTCAGTGGCCCATATATGGCAGGGGTAGAATACAATTTGAGAGGGTGAATGCAGGAGGTATCTAAATACCTGAGGAATCTAAGGTATGTGCAAAAGGTGTGGACATTCAACACAACCTGCTATTTCCTGTAATCCACCTCCCGCACCCTCCTGAGGACTAGAAGGCAGAGGTGGCTCTTTGGTTTTAAGGCTTTGGGCTACTGATTGGAAGGTTTTAAGTTCAAATCACAGTGTTGGCTCCTTGAACAAGGTTCTTATCTACTTGTACTTTGATTGAACAATGTCTGCTTAGTCTATCTACTTTCAGTTTCTCTTCCAAAAGCATTTTGGAAAAAGAGGTTGACAGAGTAAATAATCTACCTTGCTAATGTTCATTATACTCACAACTGTTTTTCACATGCGCCTCCTCAATCACTGCTGATGTATTGTTACGAATGTGTCTGGGGAAATAAATGGAGCCCATTTTGTGTATTTTTCTTACAACAACTGATGGTGCTCTTACGTTTGGTTCCACAAAAATCCTAAATAATTGACTTTAAGACTTGACAATACAAAACTCTCAGTTCTACTCCCTTTGATAGATGATCCTGGAAGGTACAATGTCTATAGCCAAAATTCCAAAGATCCAGAGCAGGAAACCGAAATGCTGGACCTAGCTGTTTGCCCCATGATAGCGAGCCAGAGATTTAATGATCCAGAAGTTCCTGAGTTTGGCCAGAGGAATTCAGCCGGTCACTGGGAACGGCAAATGTTCAAGTCGTCCATATTCCAGTTTAATTCAGGTGAATGAACTTTACTTTCACCACCAATCATTCCTCAAGAGGTATGTTAATGGTTTGAGGATACATCTGCATCTATGGATATGGATGGTTAGGTGGTTATCATTTACTTAGAAAATGTACTGTACATCCACACACATACAGGCTAAATATGCAAGATTTACTGTTATCAGGTGAATCACCGAAATAACAAAACATTTATTTCTATTGTATATTTTCTTTTTATTTCATTTGAGTCTCAGGAGACCTTCATTTTTAGCAGTACCAAGCTACATACAAGCAAACATAAAAAAGACAGACATAAAAACAAACATAAAAAAATCAGACATAAAAATGTAAAGTACGCACCAGACCGGCTGTGATTACAGATTGAAAAAGTTCCAGTGGAATACGAGTTTCCAAGTTTAAGATCCTTGAAGTTCAGTCCAGCAGTACTGATCACTGTATGATGACTGTATGATTAACTACCTCAACTCCAGGCTATGTTGTATTTCTTCATCTACTCTTTGATTAGCGTTAGCCGCACTGTTAACGGGAAAATCACTTGGTGTTAGATGAACACCATTATTGGATATACTATAAATATATGCAATAAAGATCACCACTAATTATAAAGGTTAGGCAAAGTACTCGTATCTACACGCACCAAGAAACAATTCGGGATTAACCACTGACTTATAGAGCACAGATTTTCCATATCTCTATAATAACTTCTGGATATTATATCACATGCTATAAGTTCCTCATTGAAATGTGGATGAATCTACCACTGATAATAAAGTTTGGTCAGTTCATCTTTATTTGCCTCCAGCAGGGGAAATAATGGAAACAGAGTTATTTTTTCCTTCCTGAAGTGCAGATACCTAAAATAAGTTTTACATTACATATATTTCCCATGACTACATCAAATGAAGGATTTTGTATACACCTTTCACCCCACAAATACCTCAGTGTTATAACACTCTTATTTACTTCAACAAAATGTTAAATGATGTGCCATGTTTGCTAGTTTTTGAAAATATGAGGTTTTTAATGAAACTATATAAGGTTTCATTTTTGGGATCATATTATTTGCTGTTAAGAAATGTTTTAAACCAGATTATTTTGAATTTGGTGTGGAACCAATAGCCATAAAAAATGACACAGAATGGCATGAAGAGGGTAGGCTGGGGCTGATTTCTTTCCAGCCCAGATTTAGATTCATGCAGACCATTAGTGACAATCATGTCGAGAGATTACACAGGGTTTTGCCCTCCATTTGGACTGATATTTTTCTGCAACATGCCCTCAGCAGTGATTGAGAAGGCATATGTGAAATACAGTTGTCAATGTAATGAACATAAACAAGGTGAATTATTTACTCTATCATCTTTCCCCCCCCAAAATGCCTTGGAAGCAAAAACTTAAAATCGGTAGATTAAGCACTCATTGTCCAGACAAAGTACAAATTACACAAAAGGGCAGACAACAGAACTTTAAGTGTAGTGTTTTTTTGATTGTCTGTTTGTTTGAATGAAATGATCACAATTTTTCTTTTGGCATGAACCCAGTAGAGCATTGCAGACTTGAAAAACAAAGAAATTGGTGAAAATTGTTATTCATGCTGCTTTTCTTTAAGCAAAGGACATATAAAAATATGGAGTTAATTTCATGTCAAAAGTCATCATATTTGAACGTGATGTGAATGTGTCAAAATTGTAAATGTCGAGCCGTGCAAAATGCGTAATGCCTAATTTGAATTTACATTTTTATGCGACATTCGTAGAACATTATTCAGACATAATGTTAGACATATGCAAAGATTACTACTTTATGTGCTGTTTTGACTTGTAACTTGTAAAACTGGATTTGTAGCCTACATGACATGTTTGCTACCTGCATCATTGTCAGTTCTGTCTACAACTAATTATTGGGTGCACAAGAGGACGACATCAAATTTGAAAAATCAGGAAACTCTTTTAATAGTCTTAGATAACTTATGGCATATTTTTGTTGACGCTCTGCTACGTCAGCTCAGGCAAGCCATCCATTTGTCTTGGATGTCTTGTATGTATGCTTGAGTATAGTGACAAGAGTCTCTCAGACTCTCAAACAGACTTTAGGCACAAATTCTGACAGGTATATAACTCCATGCAGGAGAATATATAATAATAAAGCTGTACCTGCATGCACATAAGTAATAAAGGATAGATGTATAGATGTATAGATAACATGCACCCTAAATCCCTTTTAAGGAAAATGCCATATGTTTCATACATAATCACATGTGAAAAACATTTGAAAGTATAGGGTGAAAATCACATGAGAAAATCGCATGTGAAAATAAATCAATGTCATGGGGGAAAATCACGTGAATATAATGGAGCAAAAAGCATATGTAAAAATGTGTAAAAATAAATGACTCGTGGAAAAACATCACATGTGAAAATGAATGAATCACATGAAAAAACACGTGGAAATAAATTAATTGTGTGGGAAAAGATCACATGCGAAAATGAATGAATTGTGGGAAAGGTAACATGAAAAGGAAACAAATCGTGGGAAAATCACTTGAAAATAAATTAATCACATGGGGAAAAATCACGTAAAAATAAATAAATCATGTTCGGAAAAAAATCCCCTGCAAAAAAATGAGCAATGTGGGGAAAATCACATGTGAAAATGAATGAATCATGTTGGGAAAATCACATGTGAAAATAAATGACTAATGGAAGGAAATCATATGATAACTTAAACGTATGGGAAAAAAATTTACAGAATCACAAGTGAAAATCAATTAATCGTATGGAAAACATGACATGAAAATAAATAAATAAATAATCAAAATAAATGAATCATGCTGGAGGAAAAAAAACACCTGTGAAAATAAAATCACATGCACAACATGTGAAATGTAAAAAAAAATCACATTTGAAAAAAAAAACTTGCTCTACGTGTGAAAAAAATGTGAGAAACATAACATGTGAAGTGTCTAAAAAGCATGTGCAGATTTCATGTGGAAATCATGCCATTTTTTACATATGAAGTTCAAGTGTGTCTAAGTCCATTACATGTACTACAAATAAGAATCACATGTACTACAAATATGACAAACATAACATGTAAAGTGTTTCAAACTCATGTGCCAATTTTGATTATTTACATATGAAGTTCATGTGACTTTTCTGTAAGGGTCTCTGTGAAATAAGGGGGAGAAATGTGAGAAACATAACATGTGAAGTGTTGAAAAATAAAACACATTTTTTTAACATTCACATAAAAAAATTAATCCCATGAAAATAAAACACACAAAAACATGTGAGAAATGTGAGAAACACATTAAAAAACATTAAAAAAAGGTTACAAACATTAAAAAAAAGGGTTCCTGTGCAGTAAGAGGGAGAAATGTGAGGAACATAACATGTGAGGTGCTGGGGAAAAAAACACTGAATATTCAGATGTAAAAATATACGCATGTATGAAAAATGTGAGAAACATTTAAAAAAACAAAACAAAACATTATTTTCACATGTGTTTTTTAGATATGAAATTGTGTGAGATTTCTGTAAGCTTTCCTGTGTAATAAAGGGGAGGAATGTGAGAAACATAACATGGGAAGTGTCGAAAAAAGAACCCACTGAACATTCATATGTAAAAATACATGAACGTGTGGAAAAATATGAGAAACATTAAAAAACAAAACAATTTTCACATGTGATTGTTTAGATCTGAAATTGTATGAGATTTCTGTAAGAGTTCCTCTGAAATAAGGGGGAGAAATGTGAGAAACATAACGTGTGAAGTGTCTGGGGGAAAAAAAACACGTAAAAATGTATGCACGTGTGAAGAATGTGAGAAATATTTTTTTTAAAAATAGTTTTTCACATGTGATTGTTTAGATATGAAATTCTCTGAGATTTCAGTAAGGGTTCCTGTATAATAACGGCTGAGTAGAAAGAATGCAGAATGGCAGACGCTATAAACGAAAGGTAAAAATTTTTTTTTTTTTAATTTTGGGGCCATGTGCGTGTATCCTGCGTGCAGGCTATTAGATGAATAAACAGTTTTGCGCGGTAGTGGCGCGCGCGCTCGGGTTGGTGTGATCGCGGCGCGCGGCTCCAATCTCTTCCCACACTCGGCGCTGCGTGACGTCACCAGGCTGCCTCGGCTGAGCTCGCCGCTCCGTACGGCACACACGGTCGGGAAAATAAAATGCTGCTCTCCGCACCGCCAAGGACAGGAACCAGCCCGTATAACGGCTACACTCACCGGACCGGCAAAAAGGTAACCGCTGTAGGGAGCCGCGAGGCGCTTCGGCTCGCGCGTGAACGCTCGTTTTGCGTGGCTTATCAGCGCGGCTTGTGTTGAATTTGCGCGGTCGCGAGCTGCAGTGTCCTTGAAAGTGGAGCGTATGGGAAGGAGGGAGGGGAGGGTGGGGTGGGGGGGTTTACGGGACGGCGGGTAGGGGGTAGAACGGGAGTGTATCCCGTACCGGATAGCGTAAACCGCTAGTGTAGCGGGACAGGGATGAAGTCCCGGAGTGCGGTGACGGTTTCGCTTCGCTTCGGCTGTTTTCTCGCGTCGAGCTGTCGGGGAAGTTGAGCTCGCGGACTGTGAACGGCTCACGCGGCCGGTTTAAAGGGAAACGGCAAAGCGCGTGACATCAAAGCGTGCAATTAATTACGATGGCTTATTGATTTGCGTTGTCACAGAAATGACATGGGGTGCGTGTGCGTGCGTGGGGACAAATAGTAAATGAGTTTAACCAAGTTTGAGTAATTCGCCCCACCCCTAAATACTCTTAGCATGATGCACAAAAAAATAGCATGTATTTATTAAAGCTTGGGGGTTAAAAAAGTATTCTGTGTTCCTCTTATAAGACCAAAAATAAATGTGTCTGAACACTGTAACAGCCTATACTGATTTAGCCTTAGGTACTTATGATAATAATAATAATAATAATAATAATATAACAATAATAACCTTAACTTAGTTAGTTATGGATAGATACAGTATGTAATAGCTTCTTAGAAAAAAACACAGCACTAAACTCTGCTTTTGCTTGCTGCTTCCTTGGTACCCTCAAGGGTGCACGTTTTGTACCCTTTGTTAATGGGTATCTTACACCTCGAAATGTGTAAAATGATTTAAGGTAATGGGCTGTTTTCTAGGTAAAACATACATAGTAAAGGTACTAAAGTATGTACACTTGATGGTATCAACAAAGAAATGTACAGTGGTTTATCCTTTTTAGTGTATTGTAAGTAAACTTGCCTCTCAATCATACTGAATTTTTGTATAATCAGGAATAAAGTTGAAACCGTCCCATTTTCAGTATGGGATAATCAAAGCGATTTGTTGTCTAGTACATTTCCAGATGTTAAGGATGAACCCAGAGCAACTGTTTTGGCACTCCGGTATGAAGGAGGCTGCTGCATGATCAGTGCAGTGCTGAACGCCCTGGCAAGGTCATCATCTTCCCAGCTAAAGACAGCCAAACAACACAGGCTTAGTCCCAGAATCCAGACCTGTGGATTACTCAGTTGGCTGAAGCGTATGAGTACAGGCTCAGGGGTTTGGCAGTTTACATTTGACGCCTTGTGTGTGCATGCCTAGAAATGACGAAAAGTTGTATTTTCAGAGAGCGCTGGAGCAAAATTGCAGTCCAGGTCTAAACACTTCTGTTTCAACTTTGGTTAATGTGTATGAATACAACCGTTAAAAAGTAGGCCTCAATAGTAAATAGAGATTGCTGCCAATCTTGTTATGATGATACAAAAAGTATGTGGAAGTATTCACCGAGCTGGAGGAAGGAAGTTGTGTGAATAATTACACTGCATCCTTGTTGCTACCTGATATTTCAGATGCTGGATTACATTAGAGTGCATCAGCTGTAGCTTTAAGAACATTATTCTAACTGTCATCATAACCACGGCATCTGTGCAACTATAACTGTGAGATATGGTGCTATAAAGTCTGTGCATGGTGACAACGTCTGCTCTGGAATAGTTTATATAGCGAGCAAAAAACCCCTTTTAACCATGAAGTTTCTTCTTTAGAATACTTAACTCTAATCAGTAATATAAATTAAATAACCTGCGTCTAATGAGGGACACACTGTATCCCTTTTTGGCAGCGATTCTCTGTTATTTTGCTAAAAAGCTGTGCATATTCAAAAATATTCATTCGCTTGACTGAATAATAAAGCTGACTCATCATCTCACGCATTAATAATGTCTCCTCCAGATTCTTAATGAAGACAGCCAGACGACACTCAGCTAAACTGAACATTAAATAACTCAAAACTGCCATTTTTTTTTTTTTGTTAGAGAGAGAAGGGACGCGTTTTGTTGTTCCAGGCACAGAAAACTTAAGGAGGGGACAAAGAGTACACTCCCCATGCAGAGCTGGTAGAAAGCACCCGTGGAAGCGTGTGTAGAGTTGAGTTTTGAAATGAGTCTCAGAGAGAATTTTGGCTCCTTCCCGCACGCTTGGCAGGGATGCAGATCGCTCAGATTAATGACTTGGAATTCCTGGAATTCCCAACTCAGGCAATGCACTCACATCTGGAGGTGTCGGCGGCCGCAAAGTCAAAGCTTTTCTTTCCGCAGATATCGGGAAACGTGACAGCTTCATATGTGAATAAGTCACAGGGAGGGGAAGGCTGTCGGAATGGAAGTACAGCGTAACCCCTCATCTGTAGGTTTAACAAGAAAACGTGGGAGGAGGGAGGCGGACGCAGAGGGGTTGAGTGATTTTCCTTCTCTCTTGGTCGCTGTTGCTTTCAATTAAATCAACATCTCTGTGTTTTATTCATCAGAGTAATGTGATTTCGAAATTAGTATCAGTTTCGAAATGAAATGTGGTCTATTTCTGAGGAACCTGAATCCAGCCCACACTTCTGCAAGTTCTTTTTTTCTCTTCAAGTTCTTTTTTCCTTTGCTCCAAACACACCTGATCCCCCTCAAGAGCTAATTATGAATTCACTCAGTAAGTTGGATCAGGTGTGTTTGGAGCAGGCAGAACTCAAAACTGTGGTTTCTTCTGGATTCTAATGCTATTTGCTAACTTGGTTCATGTCTAATTCTCAGTGTGGTTTTGGTCTGTAGCAAAACAGCACTAGAGAAGTTACAGCCATGTGGTACAGAAATGTTAAAAGCATTTGTTTCCTACTAACTAACTAAAATGAGTATATCTGTAACATTATTGACTCTCCTCCGCTTACAACCTTTACACAAGCAGCACAATTGCCAGAAGCTGCATCCAAGTTGAAGTTATTAAAAGAATGTTCTGGTGTATGTGTGATAGAATATGTGTGATTACAACAGCTGAAAAAATTCCATACATTTAAGGCAGTTGTTGGAGCAGTCAGTAACCATTTATGCAAAAACATATTCATTCTTCAGTCAAAGATATTTTTAAATTAATATCTTAGTGTATGTTGTTTCTGCTGCTCCCATTAAGGGTCACCACAGCAAATCATTGGTCCACATATTTGTTTGCCACAGTTTTTTTTTTTTAAACACCAGATGCCCTTCCTGGTGCAAACCTCACCAATTTTATCCAGGCTTGGGACCAGCACTGGGAGTGCACTGTCTTGTGGGGTTGGTTCCCTGGCCGGGAATCAAACCCGGGCTGAGGCGCTGAGAGCACCAAAGCCTAACCACGAGTCCTCCAGGGAGCCAACTAGCTTGGTGCACAATGATGACAAATTTAAGAAAAGCTACTGGCTTTGTTATGTTGTGCTGGTATTTTGTTGCATGGTTTGGGTCCACTTGTCCCCTTAGTGGGAAGCATCACTGCAAATCAATACAAAATTCTTCTGACTGATCATGTTTATCCTATGACAATGGGCGTGGCCTCTTCCAGGATGACCCTGTCCCCATCCACAGGACACAAGGGCTCACTGAATGGTTTGATGAGGAAGACAATTAAAAAAAAAAGTAAAATCTTTTACTATAGTAAAACGTAGTACATAGTCACCAGTTCTCAACCAACTGCACACCTAGGGGAGATTTTGGAGTGACTTGTTGTTAGCGCTGTCCACCACCTTCATTAAAATTAAGGAAATATCTTCAGGAAGAATGGTGTTCATCCCTCCTGTACAGTTCCAGTGACTTTTAGAATGGCAGCTCGTCCTGTCCGAACACCTTACTAAGACTCTTTACGTTGTTCAGCTGCCATTAAGTTTCCTGCATAAATGATTTTCAAGTGAACAGATTTGACATGAAGGGAAACATATTGGAATTATTTTACTAATTGCCCATATGGTACAGATAAAGATTAAAAAAATGCTGAATTCACTACTCAGTCCCAGTGTATCACATTTCCTCCCATTAAATGGTAATGGATACACTGATCATGATTTTATATTCAAATTGCCCTGGCGTACACATCCTGATGAGTGCGTTTGGTTTTATTAAAGACGCAGTGCACAATTTGCATGATTTTTGCCTGTAACTTTTTGCATAGTCGATAAAACATTCTTCTACTCCAGCCAAAGGATGTACCTGATGTTCCTGGTGCTTCTGCTCCCT
The DNA here is from genome assembly GCA_022985145.1 of Pangasius djambal. Lineage (NCBI taxonomy): Eukaryota > Metazoa > Chordata > Actinopteri > Siluriformes > Pangasiidae > Pangasius > Pangasius djambal. The sequence goes on from CM040990.1 coordinate 18,710,695, forward strand.
CAGAAGATATATATTGTCTGTTCCCTCGACTAGACTCAGATTATCTGACCACATATCTCTGGGAATGATGATAGAGCCCTCATGTGTGTATGGCGCAGTGAAGGAGAGCCTCTCTGATTGAATTAGGCAGAGACCGAGATGTACCGGCATGTGCTTTGCTCATATTGATTTGTCTGTGACCGGGTGTTTGCTCTGCAGCTTGTCACACTGAGCAAAGCCTTGCTCAATAGAAGCAAAAAGGATCAGATCAGCAGGAACGCAGAGCCGAGACAGGCTCCTGGAATGTGAGAACACAGGTGTGAATCTCAGGGTTAGCGTGGCTCTAGACTGTGAAGAATGTCTCCGACATGTGTTTGGCATTTTAACTATAGTTAGCTGGGGACAAACAAGCCGTACCAGTGACAATGAATGAAATGCCTTTGCTAAAGATACCCTTGTTAACTGAATCAATTTCTGAATCATTTTAAATGGACAAGAAAACATGTAAGAAGAACACGACTGAGTGTATACACTATTAAAGAATCTGCATTTGGTGCTTTTTTTTTTCCAAATTAGTTGTTTAGCCGATGGCTTTAGGCGGGAGTCGAGTTGCATCTCACCTTGAGCAGGCCGAATGGACTTGGCAGAGGTGGTGCTTTTCAGTCATCAGCTTTTCTCACGGCGAAGCAAAGCAAGCAGAGTGGAGCAGTCTTAACGAGACAGTGACTTCTCACTGCCCCCCAGCACATGAGAGAGATTAGCGCTGGACGCTAACAAGCTCAGCCGCCAATTAGACGAGCCTCAATGGCCAAGCCTGACCTGAAGAGGAGCAGAATGGGGCAACGAGTACTGGATACACATACAGTGTGTATGTCAAAAGCATTCCCTGAGTGGGAACAAGGCCTCTTGAAATGGGAATAAGGTTTTTGAAAGGCTTTCAAAATCCTTTAAACATGATTCCTGCCAATTCCAAAGAGGAGGCTGAGAAATGTTAGATAGAGGTAATGTGAGTGCAAATCAGTGTTTTTCTTGGGTGGGAGATGGCAGCTGTGGATATTTCAGCATACCTACAGAGATTACAGAAGTGGAGGTACATGTCTGGTCCAGGGGAAGTAGGTGTCTGGTACAACTGACAGAGTCATTTTAATTAGATGCGGTTCCACCTAAAACATAGCACACCCCAGAGGATGTGGGCGTGCATAGAGTAAAGCTGAGGACATGACAACATGTGAAGAACATGCAAATTTGAGACTGATTACACAAAGAAAAAGATTACCAGTAAAGTTAATTTTACGCTCTAGTGTTAGCAAAACAACCATTTCCTATTATAGGAGGCAGTGAAATATCTTTAGGCTGGAAGATATTTCATGAGAATGATTCCTCCACCTGCACAAAGACCAGAACTAACCTTACCTTGGGTTTTTAGAATATTAGAGAGAGTGTATCAAGCACTGTTGCAACCCACTAATTACAGATGTGTCCAGGGCCTGGCTTAACTTTCATGACAGGTATTCCCTGGAAGCTGCCCTTCCCAAATTTCAAACATCCACAGCCACACTAGTGATCTCGGAGCCTGCATTAAACTGGCCCATTGTTCCCTGTCCGTGGTCTGATTTCACAGGCCCTTCTAATGAAATCTTCCATCCTTGCCTGCCCCTGTGACTGATGAGGAGTTAATTGGAAAAGTAAGCAGAGCCTTGCGAAGAGGGGGGAAGCGGGGGCAAGGCCGTTTCCAGCCCTACACATGAGATCAATCTGTAGTGCTTTGATTATGAAGAGTCTGAGTGATTCCTGCACCTGCACAAGGACTAAAACCAAAACACTTATCTTGGGGTCTTCAGAAGGTCAGAAGGAGTGTGTTTGGCACATGAAAAGCAGTATATTATTGTTCTAAAAATGTTGCAAAATCAAACACTTGGGATTTATTCTTTCATTCATCTTCAGTAAGTGCTTTATCCTGGGTCAGGGTCATGATAGTTCTGGAGCCTATCCAAGGAACACTGGGAACGAGGTGGGAATATATGCATATTCATGCATTTATTCACACCTAGGAGTAGTTAAGCGTAGCTAATCTACTGGTATGTTTTTGAGAACCTGAAGGAAACCCACATGAACACAGGGAGAACATGCACAGAAAGTCCACAGAGACAATAACCAGAGGTCAGGATCAAACTGGGGACCCTAAAACATACTTTTACAATCTTTCACATTATCTGGCACCAAACGTTTTACCTTTTCAAGTTTTCTCAAATGTAAAAAAAAAAAAAAATTACTCCTAACCCCTTTCAGACACCTTCAAGTTAATATCAGAATTCTCCTGGCTTCGTGTGAGTAGTTCAGTCTTATTGTATCTCATGGGTGGAACCAAGTCTCAGCTTATTTTCTCTATTTTTTTTAGCAGGCGTATGTGTCCTCCACCCAACAGATGGCACCTCCCAGTCCCAACCCCACAACCAGCAGTAATGGGAGCAGCGGTGTAGGGGACCAGCTGAGCAAAACCAACCTCTATATCCGCGGCCTCCACCCAGGGACCACAGACCAAGACCTGGTTAAACTCTGTCAGCCGTAAGTGTCACCTGTAATATGCATTTTTTTTAACACATCCAGTGAAGGGTAGGCCTACATAATGGAGGAGTATCTGAATATGAATACATTATTTGGAATGAACAGATAATGTGCTCTAAACAGATACAAAGACAGATATGAATACATGGTGGACTCTTTTTACTACCACTCGTGGGGCAAGAAAGAATACCTGGGTTTAAATCTGAACATGAATACAGATATGAATATTTGGAGCACTAAACAAATACAGATAGTGGCAAATAAAAAGATTTTGAAAGTGAAATAATCATAAAATGAAAAGCTGTTTGAGTTAATCAACCCAATTCCATTGTTGCTGCTACAAAATGATAAAGAATTTGGCATTGTGAGTCTTAAGATTGATAGGATTTCAGCTCAGACTGCATGGAACGAGACATTTATAGAGACTGAGAATGAGACTCCAAATGTCCTGAATTTACCTTACACAAGCAAGTGAAAAAAAAAAATACACCATAGACATCTAGAGCCAAAGCATTAATGAAACACTTCTGATCCCTTGCACGTATGTAGCATCTTGATTTTAGTGATTAATAGGTTTTTACATTTGTGTGTATATGCTTTTTAGATTATTTGTGTCTCTTTTTTTTTTTTTACTTTCGTTATGGTGAACTCGGTAAACCCATGTCCCTTATCTTTAGCTTCGATGACCCCACTGTGGAATGAAACCCTGCAGCAGGCTGTAACTTGTGGTAAAGTCAACAGGGGTTTGGGTTTCAAACAAAGCTCTTTCTAGTTGGCAGCACTAAGCCTTTCCAACAAGTAGGCATGATTGCGCCTCCCCTGAACCACCCTCCTTCCCTTCCTCCCTTCCTAAGCCTCACTTCCTTTTACGGCTAGAAAATGAAGGAGGGGTCTCGCTCTTCCAGCCAAGGAGCTCTGAAGAATTTCACTTTATCTGAGCCATACATTGTTTCTATACTACATCCTTCTTCTATGGAAATCCGACTACAAATGGCTCAGTACCTCATACATAATTGAAAATGCTTTACTAAACACGCTCGGTATGGAAAATGCTAATCAAAATCTGTCACAGAGGATTTCTATCAAGTTTAAAACTTCACATACACCTCTGGGAAAGAGTTTTTTCTTTAATTTTGTGCTTAAGTCAGGCATTTTTTTTAATGGAGATGTGCCATAGGAAACTGTAGGGTCAAAAGTTAAAATGGTAATTTTTGGTAGAGATGAAGAGATGAAGGAAGGCAGAAAGGAAAAGCAGAGAGAGAGAGAGAGAGAGAGAGCAAGAGAGAGAGAGAGAGGCCCTCTTACTTGACTGTAACAGTCTGGATGAAACATCGTTGATGTGGCCGCCCAGCCCTACAGGAAACTGCAAGCCCAAGGGGAAAGAGAAAGACAAACAAGGGCAACAACTGGGAGGGAGAGAGAAGGGAAACAGAGAGCAAGAGAGAGGAGGGGACGAGAATGAGAGAGTGTGGCAGGAAAAGAAAGAGAGAGGTGAGGGAAGGTGACTGGAGGCTGAGGGAGAATGCGAGCGAGAGTGGGAGAGTGAGAGATGTATGTGTCAGGTGTTCCTGAGGCTAATGGTGGCAGCTGGTAAAGGGGACGTTTGCAAGGGTAATTACTTGAGCAGTGCTCACCATCATGTTCATATTCCATATGAAAATGGTGTTTACACAAAGATCTCAAAGCGTGATTCATCAAAACCTGAAAAAGCCAGTCTAGCCTTGATCCTTAAGTTTTAGACTGCGTGATTTAAGTGATCTTATAACGTTATTACTTGTTACTCTGGTAGACTGAACCCAATACAATCTTGGCCAAATTCTATGAAAGACTGTGTGTTCTCCATGTCAGATTATATGATGAAGACCCTTTAACGATAGACCTGCGATTCAATTTTTCTGTTCTGCTTACATCATCAAGCAACACAATATGGGCTCATGCAGAAAAACGGGCTTGCATAAACCTAAAGTCCTCAGTATAATGCCTGTCATTATAGACCTCTGATTAAATGTCACAGCGATGTTCTTTCTGCTGCCACATTTCACAGTTCACAATGCTCTACTTTTAAATCCCACAGTTCGTTTTCATTTCGTCATCACCACTACCGTATTTGTAACTGTCCCGTGAGTTTTGCATAATCCTGGGCCGTCCTCTATATGGTGGCTTTTCGACGAGCATTGTAGTAGCGGTCCCACTTTGAGATTTTAATCGAAAATTTTCGGACACTGCCAGAACTTTGTTGTTTTCTGTCTTTAGCCGCAACGAAACTAAATCAGCTGCTAGGTTGCGAGGATGAAATATCTCAATTTTTAACGACAGGTGATTTTTGTCTGTGACAGCAATATCGGTTTATACACCATACAGTGTAAAGCATACATCTTTAGATTTAAAGTGAGTATTAACGTTATTGGCTTGTATATGTCCACGTTAGTCATCTTTACTATGTCTTCAAAAAGACTACTAAAAAAAACTTAAGCTAGACATCTTGTTAAAGTCTTTTTTTTAGGTCTTTTAAACATTTCTATGCTCACAGGCAAATTTCCATTTGAAATTAAATCTTGGTATACTAATCACTGATTCCTAATTAAGATGGCTTTGCATACTGTCTCACAATGACTGGTTGCTTTCGACACAGCCCCCTCCCCCCAGCACACCCACGCTGTAGTTCTCCAAGCCAAATGCTCTACAAAGTCATAAACTCATTAGTTAGTCCATCGGGCATGTAATTGATCCAGAGTGCTTTCCCCATGTTGTGGTTGCCTGAAATCAGATTATATCATTCTCAAATAAGCTAATGTTATACTAGCTAGCAAGGCAGGTAAAAAGGATAGCTAATGAAATTTCACCAAAATGTATGACAAGCTAGTTAGTTAGTTAAAGGGCTGCTGTTCCAAATTTCCACAATCGTTCCAAAGTCTCTTGAGTGAGATTTCTTGGTTTTGAAACCTCCTCCTAATGACACATCTTGTACAGAGAAGAAAATTTAGATGGGCTACAAGAAGAGGGCGGTTAGCGTTTCCTTCTAGTGTGTTCAGCTGCCCTGTGACGTAGCCTGACCAGCAATTTGTAAAGGTGTGGTGGCTGGCTTTGTGTGTCTCAGAGGAAGCATGTGCTGGCCTTCACCCTCCCTGGATGGATGCTGTGGCGTGTTGCTGAGAAATTGCTAGTGTAGGGTAGTTGACGAGTGACCAAATTGGGAGGAAATAGGCTACAAAATATAATAAATGAAATGTATGAAATATATGAACCAAGTGGAGTGTGCTGTGTTTAAAAATACATATCAACTATTATCAAGAGTACATACAATAGGTTTCAGTGCCCATTTTCTCTCATTTTCCTATTTGTCCATGCCTACATGGTTTAAAGCCTGTTATGCTCTGTAATGTTCCTAAATACATCAGCAGTCAGCTACTCTATGCTACTCTAACATTCAGAATAATAAACCATATGAGTAGTATAACAATAATATTATTCTGTTATATATAAAAAAAGATCACACAGCGTCCAGTTTGGACGAGTCTGTAAGCTCAGATTCCAGTTCTTGGCTGACATGACCACCAATGTGGTCTTCTGCTCTTCGGCATGTTGTGCTTCCTGAGATGCTTTTCTGCTTACCTTGATTGTAAAGAGTGGTTATTTGAGTCACTGCAGCCTTCTTGTCAGAACCAGTCTGACCTCTCTCATTAACAAGGTGCTTCTGCCTGCAGAACTGCCACTCAGTGGATGTTGTTTGCACCATTCCCTGTAAACTCTAGAGACTGCTGAGTGTGAAAATCCCAGGAGATCAGCAGTTTCTGAAATCTAAGACACTGAGGTCACAATTTTTCCCCATTCCAATGTAAACTATTAAGCTCTTGATCTGTATCTGCATGATTTTATGGATTGCATTGCTGCCTCATGAATGGCTGATTGGATAATAGCATGAATGAGAGCGTTTACAGGTGTTCTTACTAAAAAGGTGGTGAGTGTACTTTAACACTTACACTTTAAGAAATCATAAACATATTTCCTGCAAAGATTATGTTGGGTAAGAAGCAAGTTTAACAAATGTAGTGGTTAAAAACTGAAGTAAAAACAAATGTGATTTTCTCTCCCAGTGAATGTCAGGCTTTGATCAAGCTGGATACTTACGTATGTGCCGTATGCCTTTTTTCTTATGAAGGATGTATCCTAAACTGTCGGATGTTTGAATGCCAGTTTTGTTTTATATTATCGTATTAGATGCTAAGTGTGTGTTATAGTGTGTGATGTTACTTAGTGTGGTGGGGCATTAGGACCCAGTCTGCTGTTAGCAATGTGGTGCAGGGCAGACAAGGAGAACTCTCAGGTTACACTGCAAGCACATGCCAGGGGAAAGGAGGCCTCTCTCTCACTTACCCATTTCTTTCCCTTTCTCTCTCTCTCTCTCTCTCTCTCTCTCTCTCTCTCTCTCTCTCTCTCTCTCTCCCATCCTCCCTTTTTCCTCTCTTTCTCGGCCTCCCAGGAGATCTCCTCTCCTGCATCCAATCAACACACACATATGCAGCTTGGGCCATATATCTTTTATATCTCTGCACCCCCAAGATATGCAAAGCAGGTCTGTGTGCACAATAGCATCCATTATTGAGAACATGGTTTCTCTACATTACGGTGACCCTCATAAATGCTTCATGCAAACAATGCAAATGATGGCAGGAAGCAGTGGAAGTAAAAAAAAAAACAAAAAAAAAACAAATAGTGGTTTTACCAATCTTTCTTTATGGCCATGCAGTATCAATGTCAGGGTCACAGATGACAGCAGGGTGCTATTGACATTTCTTCTTACCTCAGTGTTTAATTTAGAAGGTTTTCTGAGTTTATTTCTTAAGGTTATTTTTAAATCAGCTATATTATGAAAATATAAATGTACACTTACTGTGGTTCCTATGTGGTGCCAAAACGTTTCTGTTCAAATTAACATATCTATGTCACAAGACATGCATATACATTTTAGCTGTGTGTAGCCTATAGGCAAAATTAACATTCAGTACAACTGAGACAGAGGATACCTCATACTGGTGTACTGGTAGCTCTATGGGTAGCTCTGTACTATTTATTATGCTAGAATGCAAGTAAGGACATACACTCAAAATGCTCAGTGAATGCCTGAATAAATGGACAATTCCTGTAGCAATACTTCAAATAAATTCCCCAGAGCAAAGCTACATAACCAGTCAGGAAAGTTCATTTTCAGTGATCCTCCAACTGCTCTCCCATCTCCTCATACTCACAACCCAACCCTTTTCTCTCTGCATTGTGAACACAACTGATTTAGATAGAGATTACATTAAATAATTAAATATATTCCTCATGCAAGTTCGGAACAACAACAGGTTATGAAACACTGTTTTTAAAGAAGTTGTCTGCTGTATTGGCATGCAAAATGCTCCCGTTCAATTAGTATGCTCTTTGCTAATTTACGGGGTGCAGGTAAGTTGGCTAATGTTAACAAACTGTAGTATAAACTTACCACATATTTTGCTTCTCTTCAGCCAGGAAATACAATCCTGATCATAGGCCAGTATTACGTCATTTACTACTTTATCCAGTGCTGTCTCAGTACTGTGATGAGGCCTAAATCCTGTCGGAAAAAAATAGTGTATGTGATGCTTATGTAAGTACAAGCTTAGCTTCTGAGGTACAACCTTGGATCTACGATCTTGGACATAAAGTGGTTTGATTTTTTTTTAGACTGCAATTTAACAGCTGACAAGGTCAAGGCCAAGTTTTTTAATCAGTGGTTTGATAAGTGCTAGGTAAAAAGATTTAAGTACATAGCCAATGCCAAGAGATGAGTTGTCTCTATATAATTGGGTATCAATTTGTTTAATGTTAAAGTAATAGTCTAAATTTTCTGTCTAATGTCTTCAATTTTGTCATGGAAAGAAAAAATTCATAAAGTCTTTGCTAGTGCACACTGTTGGTATTTGTGCTTAGGCAGGTGTCTTGTTCCTAGTTACTTTCCATTCTAAATTATGAGTGGTCTGTTTTAAAGTGTGTATAAAGTTGGTATATCAGATAATTATAGCTTCCTTCTAATTATTTTTCTTTTAAATAGGGCAGCATTTTCTAGCATGACATTTGCAACTTTGACTTTAAGCCATCAGTCACTTCCTTGAGTTATGTGGGGTCAGAGGGCGAACCAATCAAAGTTGATAAATCTGGAAGATAATTATTTATAGCGCCTTCAAAATGCTTGAGCATTACAGAGCCGTGCATTTTTACCCCCCTGTGCTACATAACCCTTGTGCACTGACCACAAAGGTGTAGTACCTCATGCATCAGCCTTACTCAACAGTTTGCATATGAAAATCTTCATCACACTGTTAATATACTATGATAGTTTCAGTGATTGTAAGCAGTTTATGTCCTTATATCATCAAATACTAGATATTAATTTACATTTGAACACATTTATCCAAAGCAACTATATATACTTTAAGCAGTTGAGAGATAAGATCCTTGCTCAAGGTCCCAACTGTGGTTCTCTGAAGCCTCACAGACTTAGAAAATTAACTACAGAGCTAGCACTGCCCTAGAGGCTAACAAACCACCAATCACAAGCAGACAACTACAGCCCCTCATTAACCTTTGTTTGTTGTCCTAAAGGAGACCGTTTCAAAGCGACCTCTTGATCTGCTCCACCAGTAAGCTCTGCCCCGACATTAACACTCTGGGTAAAAGACTCTGCCTGTAATTTTAACTCTTCAGCCAGATTATTCATGAATGAACTTTGTGGCAGATGAAAGGTATGATGGTAAACATCTACTTCAAGCAATGATAAAGAGATAGGAGAAGGGAAATGTGGAAAGAAGTGTTTAAAAAAGCAACAGTTGTCATTGTTGGTTTTTTTTGTTGTGATTTTGTGCCCAAAAGGTATGGTAAGATCGTGTCCACCAAGGCCATCTTAGACAAGACAACCAACAAGTGCAAAGGTAGGATGCGTTCTCTTTTTGACTTTCGCATGCGAGTTGCCCTCAAAGCCTTGTTTCATCTGTGGAAAGTGTGTGCGTCATGATGTAACATCACTGAGATCACTGTTGAGTAATTCCACATCTGTTGACCTGAATCATTACTGAGTGTGTATGTGTGTGAGCACGGTTCTTTGTCCATGTGGTACAGCCTGCCAGCTTGAGCCGATAGCGGAAAGCAGGAAACACTAGTAGCTTGACTTGAACCAGAAGCTGCTGATTAACATCTAATAGAAATTATTCAGTACATGTTCAGTAGTTGAACATGTATTATGCAGATGTATGCATGAAGATTTGAGTACTTGTTAAAGATAATGCAAAAAATATATAGATTTTAAATAAGTAGACTAGGTTATATTTATTTTATTTATTTGTGTGTGTGTGTGTGTGTATGTAGGCTACGGTTTTGTTGACTTTGACAGTCCTGCATCTGCGCAGAAAGCTGTTACAGCCCTGAAGGCCACTGGAGTTCAGGCTCAGATGGCAAAGGTAAGAGGTCACAATTCTCCAATCTGAATCAGTCCGCAGTGCCTGTGTTAAAGAAATACTCCAACTTTTTTATCCTGATTTCTGTTCACTGCATCTGTAGAGTGTGTGTCATTATCACAGAAGAGAATTTCAACACATTTCCATGTATTGAGGAAATTTGTCCAAAACTTATTTATAATAGAAGTCTAAGGGGAGTTGTTGTTGCAATACTCACTCACTCACTCACGTCCCAGAAATACTTGGCGTGAGGTGGGAATACTCCCTGGATGGGACACCAGTCTACCTCAGGGATGTTGGTTCAATGTGTGTGTGTAAGGGTATTAGGAGGAAAGTCCTACCAAAAGTGTTCACAAATGATTTCCTCTGGAAAAGTAGTCCAGTCTCTGAGAGAACATTTTGAATTTCGAATAAATTTGTCTGAAGAATTAAAGGCATTCTACAAAAGTAGAGAATTTGAATAAATGTTTACTGACTGGCCCAACAATTGCCCTTTGACTTCCATTCTAAATGAGTTGCGAGTAAATGACTTTTTCATTCTTTTCTCAGTACAGGAAAAATGTCAAAAAAAGATCTGTCTGTGATTCTTTAGATAGAAACTCTGCTGAAAAATATGCTGGAGTATTCCTTTAATGAAAAAGTAGGGCCTACGTCCTCCATTTGGGGATGAAACTAATCTTTATTTCAGTCAATCTTAACATTTGAAAATGACTTTGGCTTAGTCTTTGACCAAGCTGTCTGGATTTTCTTTCCTGTTGTATTTTTTTTTTTTACCTAAAATAGTAGCAGGTGTTGATTTCCTTGGGAGAAATAGAGGAATAATAGGTAAACAGTGGTGTGTTCTGGGGCTGCTCATTAGCCCGTGGCCTATGCGTGTGTGTGTGTGTGTGTGTGTGTGTGTGTGTATGTGTGAGGGTGCTAGGCCGTGAAAATAGTGTCGTCAACTCCATTAGGCCTGAGCATGTTCAGCACTGAACTTGCTGAGCATAAACAAGGAGTGCCAGAGGGTCTTGTTTCCACGTTAAGAGCCTGTTTCTCTCTCTATTACTCCTCTCTTATTTTCTCTCTCATTTCCATCGTCTCTCATTGTCTCTCTCTCTTCTTTCTGTCCTTCTGTCATGTTTCTCTCTCTTTATGACTGTTTATGTCTATTTTGAATATGCATATGTAAGATTAAAGTGTGTGGGTGCAGTTGATGTCACACAAGTTTGGCAGTGTAGCCTTTCCCCTGTCTCACAAAAAAAATAAAAATAAAGCAACACTCATTATTACCTTCCACTCCAGACTTAATTACAACCGTTTTAGAGTCTCTTAGCACCCTGACCTATTTAGGAATGTAAGGCTTATGTGGCAACTGCCTCAGGCTTCCTAGCACCTCACATTTTCTTGCATAAGAAAAAGCAAATCATCTCAAGATGCGATGAGATCTCTGCAGAAAAAGAAAAAAAAAAAATCACCTTCGCCGCAGGTCACTGCAGTTACGCATCCATTATTCATGACATGGAGATGAAGCGGTAATGCATTTACAGCTTTTTAATTTCATCTCTACACTAGCATAATTAATATGCAAAGTGTTGTCGGGGTGAATTGCAGGTCCACCGTGTCCCAGCTGTCTTTACAATTCTTTGACTTAGTTTTGGGTAAGTGACACAAAGAGTAGCTGAGTTGTTGGCTAACAAATTGCATCTAAGCTGCATAATACAAGCGGAAAGTGTGCGGGTATCCTTCAGGATAAGTGTTGCTGTGAAATAGCACTAATTGGCTGAGGGCATGCATAAGCATGCATTGTGGATGTATTTACTCTCAGGTGAGGGTGCACATTATGCTATGGGCTGTCATATTGCAGAGCCAATTAGGATGTGCATATGGTAATAAGTTGACAACCTGAACATCTCCAAGCCAGTTATTTTGATGCCTTTTATCTAAAAAAAAGCTGAAGCCATTAGTCACTGTATAATTGTCTGGACTTAATTCTGGCTGCTATGCCAATGGAATACATATCCAGATACATGCTCACACATCCCTTATAGCTTTTTCCCTTGAGAATATCGAAGTCTAAAGCCATGGTGTTGTGGTGTTACACCATGTACACATCTCCCTCATGGTGTTAAGTCCCTTCTCTTGAATCTCAAACTCATCTTTCCTGCTCTTATTATTGATTGCAGCTTAACCTAGATCTTATATTCCACGTAAACGTCCTTCACGCTCTTATATCACACTCAAATCCCACTTCATGCTTTTGTAACATATTCAACTCGGACTCTTACGTTAACTCAAATTCTTCTTCATGCTCTTTTATACAACCAAAACTCTCACCTCATTCAATTCAAACTCAAACTTCCTTCATCCATCATTCTCTTATACACAACTCAGACTCTTCCTTCATCCATCATCTCATATTCATCCCAAACTCTACTTTCATCCATCATTCAACTCAAGAACTCAAACACTTTCTTCATGTCATTGGCTTATACAAAACTAAAACTCTTCATTCATCTGTCATCTTCTTACAGACAACTCAAACTCTTCCTTCCTTCTTCATCCTCTAGTATTCAACTCAAACCCCTCCTTTATCCACCACTGTCTTATATTCAAGTCAAACCCTTCTTTCATCCGTCATTCTCTTATATTCAACTCACACTCTTCCTGTCATTCTATTACATATAACTCAAACCCTTCCGTCACCTGTCATTTTCTTATACTCAACTCAAACTCTTCCTTTATCCACCGTCCTCTTATGCACAACTCACACTCCTCCCTCATCTGTCATTCTCTTACATATATCTCAAACTCTTCCTTTATCCACCATCTCTTATATTCAGTTGAAACCTTTCCTTCATCCATCACTCCCTTACACTCAACTCAACCTCTTCCTTCATCTCTCATTCTCTTATATTCAACTCACACTCTTACATCATCTGTCATTCTATTACATACAACTCAACTCTTACATCATCTCTCGTCCTCTTATATTCAACTCAAGCTCTTCCTTCATCTGTCATTCTTTCAAACTCAACTCAACTCTTACATCATCTCTCGTCATATTATGCTCAAACTATTCTACCATACTCTATAGTCAACTCAAATTGTTCCTCCACACTGCCATATTCAACTCAGATTATTCTTTCCTACTATTATATTCAACTCAAATTATTCTTTCCTACTATTATATTCAACTCAAATTATTCTTTCATACTATTATATTTAACTCAAACTTTCCCTTTGTGTTTTTCACAACATTCCCTGGCAACTCAAATTTCTGCGGTATTATAAAATGCTCGAATTGAACTGAAATGATAGACCTTAAATGCAATCTCTTACTGCAGCAACAGGAGCAGGACCCTACCAACCTGTATATCTCCAACTTGCCCCTGTCCATGGACGAGCAGGAGCTGGAGAGCATGCTGAAGCCCTTCAGTCAGGTCATCTCCACACGCATTCTCCGCGATGCCAGTGGTGCCAGTAGAGGGGTTGGCTTTGCCAGGTAAATCTGGCTTGCCTTTCACAACACACAAAATACTTGGAAAAAAAGAAGTATTGCACGTCCATATATTCTCTGGCATACTATGTTCGTATATAATGTGTAAAATTCTTAACAGGATGGAATCCACAGAAAAATGTGAGGCCGTTATTCAGCACTTCAATGGCAAATACATCAAGACACCACCTGGAGTGGCAGGTATAGGACAGTTTCATTTTTTCGCTACTTATTTACTGATAGAATAGATTTATTTGTGTCTTTTGCACGTTTAATAGGTATTTTTTTTAATTATTATTTATGTTCTGTTGTCATTCTCCCAGTGCCTACGGAACCTCTGCTGTGCAAGTTTGCAGACGGGGGGCAGAGGAAACGTCAGAGTCAGGGCAAATATCTTCTAAATGGTCGGCCATGGACGAGAGATGGGGAGACGGTGAGAAATAATAATAATTAAAAATAATATTGTCTACAACGTCTGTTACTTGTACCGATGTCTAAAAAGCTTGTTTGATGGTCAGGTGCGCGTATACTTTTGGCCATATAGTGTATACATATTATAGTTGCATACAATGAATTCTCTGTCAGTTTTTGATAACAAATGGTACATAAACCGTTCTTGATGTTGTATTCAGACATTCTGACCTCACTCATTCCCCTCCAACTGAATTTCTTACACTTTCTTTTCCTCGTTACAGGGTGGAATGATGCTTACCTATGACCCGACCCCTGCCCTACAGAATGGGTGAGCTTGTGCTTCAGCAGCCAAATATACTAACACTAACACTGCATCCTCTGGGAGACGATGGGGGAATCATTTATCACCAGGGTACAGACAGGGTTGTGAAAATGGCATGTGTGTATTTGTGTGTGTGTCTCCCCCTGCAGGTTCTACTCCTCTCCCTACTGCATTGCTCCCAACAGAATGATCACACAAACCTCTGTCTCTCCGTACATGCATTCCCCTGTCTCAACCTACCAGGTCAGGACTGTTTTCATGCCTCACATTTAGTCTTTTTTTTT